>OY728125.1:406473892-406931392 GCA_963277665.1 Viscum album | reverse complement strand
TATTTCGATTACCTTTTGAAATCAAATGATTTACATGAAAACTCATAAACAAGAAAATAAATTTAATATAGGTGACTTGAGACATCATCTTCATAGAACCCTAATAGAACCATTACAATTAGAATAACTATACTGTCCACTTATAACATAATTATCTGAAGAACATGATCACTACCCAATGAATTTGAGAACTATTTGGGAACACCCATATTATAAGATATATCAGGTTCAAAAGTATTAATGATCTATATTAGTAGAACCTATTATCATAAAAAATATCCGAGGAATATATCATAAATAAAACCCCTAAAAAAATATTTTAAACCCTTATGTGAAACACTTTTGGATATCGAAATACCCTTTCATTTTTAAAACCTATTTTAAAAAAACAAAAATACCCAGAAAAAGTGAAGTAGAGTTTTTATTTGAAGAAAAAAGGAATATTATAAATGAATTTAAAAATAAAATAATGATTAAAATGTAAGGAAATGTTTTTGTTTCCATATAAATTAAAATAGAACATTCATTTTGTCTTTTGTAAAGAAGGTCAAAACATTCCTTATAAAATTTTAAACAAGATATATTTTTAAAAACATTGAAATAAAGTAAAAATATATATAAAATAAACTTTATAATTAATTTATTCCCATATAAATAATTCCATAAAATAATTTTAAAATAATGGACACGTAAGAAAAAGAGTTTTAAGGGAAACTTTAAAATATGACTTTTAAATGAAAGTATCGTAACTCTGCTCTGACCCATCATGTAAATTATTTATCTTCGTAAATAATAAACTAAAAAGTATTACTTACTTTTTTAAAAATTTATTCAAGTTAATTATACCTTTTACAATTTTATAATTAATTATATAATCAATTATGTTCACTTCAAATGTTTTGATGATATTCAACCTATTTATCAAAAAATGACTTTGGGAGGTTGAATATGGTCAAAGAGAATATTATTCAGTCATATACAGAATAATAATAATTAAATAATTATCATATTTATATATAAACTTAAATTTTAAAACCAAAACTGGAATATGGTTTTGAAAAATTAACTATATTATAATCATGGAGACGATAAGTTGTATGTATGCATGAGTAACGTTTCTATTTTTCAATGATCATAATAGAAATATGGTAAATATTATTTTATCTATCAATAATTATAATTATATCATTAATAAAATATTTTTTATTTAAATTCAATTATAGAATTCATTCATGTGACGGGGTGATGAAAAACAAATCACATTGCTTCGTGTAGGTGGTAGTGCGCATATACACACGAACGACGTTATAATTTTTCAATGGATGGAAAGTTAAGAAATTAGATGAAATATTATCATTATATAATGCCAAATATTTCTTGAATATAATGTATATAAATTAAATACATAATTATATCTATCCATGAGATACATTTATGTAAAATTAATTACATCGGTTCGTGAGGTGGTAGTCCACAATACACACAAACTACGATTTCATTTCCCATTTGATAAAAGAGGAGATAGATATAAGTTGTTCTATTAAAATAAAAAATATAAGTATATTTAATATAATGGTGTTATTATTTCATAGTTTTTGAATAAAATAATAAATTTGTAGAAGAATAAATAGAACTAAAACATTAGTCTAAATGTTATACCACCTTTTCGGACAACCTCCTTGGTTTTCCACATTAATCCCTCTAAGATTGGAAATATTACCAAAAATATGACATATATAATCTGGTAATGGATTATATTATATTATTCTAGTAGAGATTTTTTGAACAAAATTGTTTTTTACATGTAAAAAAAGAGGATAGGAAGAACCCTTTAATAAGAGTATGGAGTGTAATTCTTATAATTTATCAAAGTATTAAATTAATATAAATTAATTTTCATGTTAAAATGGATAAAAATTTATATTATTAAAATATAATATTGGTATGATTCTAAATAATCTTATAAAATAAAAAATGGACATGTTTAGGTGATGTTTTCACCCTTAATGTTTTTGGTTTAACCAGTGTTAGCCCTTTTTGAAAATTAATGTGATAACAATGTTTTTACTCTTTAGGGATCAATATTTTTACTATAAAAGGAAAATTAAACCATAAATGGACCTTAGTTGAGATTTAAAACCATATAACTCTCAAGTTTCTGAAAAAAATGATTTTTTAGTTTTTAATAATTTAATAAAATATTATTTTTTAAAAATAACATTAATGAAAATTTTAGAACTATTCATTTAATATGACTTTTAAAACGACAACACAATAATTTCATTCAAAAATAAAAAAATAAAACCTCTATAATATATTATTTTTATCTAAAAAATTATGTAACATGATAATCCATTCAAATCATATTACTTTCAATTTTTTTAAAATCATTTATTTTATTTTTCAATTAATTGTATAAATATGGTATGTGCATTGTGTATAAATTTATAGTAATCATATAATCAAAAAAAACATAAATAGATTACCATTATAAATAAAAAAAATTATTTAAAAATTAATATTTATATTCAAACATAACTTCATTTTATCCTTATATAAAAAATTTAAATATAATAAAACTACGAGAATGAAATTTTATAGTTTTCTTTAAATAAAATATTATGAAGGTCCAAATCATGTCCATATAGAAAAAAATCATATATTCAAAACATGGATTATTATAGGTAAAATATACTAATCCAATAAAATTAAGTCAAGTGTTAAGGTTACTCTATAGTCTTTATCATATTATTTTTACCCATAATTAACCCAGTTTATATGTAACATGGTAAAAATATTTACTATGATTTCTATTCATAATCAATAAAATAAAGGAAATATTAATAAAATTTGTAAAACCAGATTCAAAATATAGAATTAATTTTTCTATATTAAAAACATCCATTTTTATTATTTAATTTTAAAATTAAATCTCTAAAATGTGATAAAAATTAGTTTTTCAGAAAAATGTCTTTATAAGTACCAAAATGTTCTTATACCTAATTCAATTATAAAATTCATTTTAAATACTATAATTATATTATATTTAGTAAACATTAACTAATAAAATTTTAAAAATAATAAAAAATATAAATTGACTTTATAATCACTTGAAAATAGAATAATGTTTTCCATAAAAATCAGTATTTTCAATATTCATTGAAAAATAAAACCATTTATAAAAATATCAAAATTTCACCATAAGATAATTTTGATATGATTATTTTAAATAATTTAATCCATTTTAAGAAATAAAAATTAATTTTTTTGAAGAAATTAATTATAATATTTTTGTCACAAAAAAATAATAAATACCAATTTTGACGAAAACATATTTTTGAAGAATAAAATGTCTATTATAAAAAATGAGTGCTTATTGTATTGATTAGTACCTTTATATATATTTCATAATGCGGTTAATTATATTCTTTTCTTCCAACTTAATGAATAGAATATAACAATCATATTTAAATTATAACATTTCATAGTTCGTTTATAATTGGCGTTGCATGTTGTAGATGTTATCGAACATAATCTCTTTATTTTAAAATCCAAAGGGGTTAAAATGATACCCACATCTAAAAAAATTACATCCTCAAAATTTGAAATTGATCTCGATAATAAAATTTTTTCCATATAAAAATACATTTGTTAAAATCCCACATCATAAAAAAGGGTTAATAAAACTTCCTCTTGAAATGAGGGAAAGGAAAATACGAAGGTCAGCTGAAAAAATACATAAATAGATTTAAAAATAGGAAAACATTAGTGTAAGTGAAAATATGAACATTAGATAAAATTTTAATTTATAAATAACGATAGAGAGTGATAGAGGTAATTGATCATATGAAATTTAATGATCATGAGAATGTAAACAAACAAAAAACCATAAACCAAATATGTTTCAAATAACCATCAATTATTTAGAAATTAAGCTAATAGGATAGAGTATTTGTTTCAAGATATTTTTTGAAGATTTTAATAATTACTTTACCATACATATGATTAAAATAAGAAAATATACTTAAATGATAAGTATAATTTCGTCATTTAATCAATTTCAACCCTAATATCATCATTTTATCCTAAAAATGAGTATTAAAGATTATTTTTTTATTCCTGAAGCACTAAAATAAACTTATATTGGAAATGATAATTCCAAAAAGGATAAAAATATATTACTCCTATATTTATACATTAACAAAACAAATAATAGTTATTATAAGTTAAGATAATTCCAAAAATTAATAAATCATGATATGATGAAATACAACATTAATCATAGAATCCTCAACAATAAAACCCAATATTAAAATTATATCATTCAATAAATAACTAACCTTAAAATTATTCAAAATATTCTATACTTATATTGAAATTAAAATACTAGCAGGATTTAGTTAAAATTTCTTCCGAGATTAATTTAACATTTATCTCCTACTAATATTAGTCACTTATAAATTCATATACACAAAAATGTATATGCACTAATAATAAATCTCCAAGATATGATAAATATTTCTATAACTAACCTAAATCACCATAAAACCACATTTAAATCATATATGATTCCAAAATATCATTCAAAATTTATTCCTCTAATAAAATCCTATAATGGTATGTTTACCTTAATCATATAATGTTCCCAAAATAGTAAACTTAATCATCAAACCACCAAATCACAAATCACTTCTCAATCCCATGGTTATATCTATAATAAAACATATGTTCCAAAAACAGTTTAATATTTCTCTATCACAACATTTAAAAAAATACATACTAACCAAGTCATCATGCCTTTAAGTTGTGGGCTCCAACCCCATGACCTTTCCCAATGTGTTAGGTTTTCCTTTTTACTAAAAATATATTAATATAATTCCTATAACATTCCCAAAAAAATAATTAACATCCTAGAAAATATCATTAATCATAAAATCACTTTTTAACCTCAATGGAATTTTATATAACTCATTTTTTCACAAAAAAAATCTTAATCAAGTATCATCATACCCAGATTAACTCAAAGGTTTATTTATCCATTTATCATATTTACTTAAATGAGTGTCTCCAAAAATTATAACATTTTAACTAATTTTTTTTAAAAGGAATCAATCTTATTTAATATATTTTTCCAAATTTTGAAAACAAAGTATACTATAGAATTCTTCATAATTATCATAATATTTAGAATATATCAGAATATCATTGGTAAACACATCTTTCATTCAAAATATTTCTTAAACCCTTAACCATTATTTTTCATATTATTTAGTGATAGGAAATATGTCTTTATGATTTTTAATATCAACTCAATCATGATTCGTACTTAGAATATGCAAAAATAAATATTCCCTTAAATCTGGACATCCAGATCTTCCTTTATACTATTGATATCCTCTTTATTTATGAAGTCCATATCTATAGAAACGAAATAGTCAAGTACTTTGTGGTATTTACCTTGATAAATTATATAGATTAGTTGAGATTTTTCAATCAAATAAAATAAATACCATGACACATAGAAATATTAGTGAAATAAAAAGGTGTTGGATAGATAAAATAGTTTCTTCGAGGTGATTTGGATGTTCAAAAAGATATAAAAATAATTTGAACAAGATTTTTTCATGATATTAATGATTAAATAATTTATAAGTGATAATAAGGTTGTGTGATATCATTTTACTTTAATCTTGAAAATTTATCTTTAATCTATAGAAAAGAACGCCATTTAAATATAAAATGAATTATAGCATGTTAAAATGAAAACGGTCCTTGTAAAATACTACCTATAGAATTTTTATAATAATACAGCCTTAGATTCTACAATAATAACTTTAAAAAATTCATTATTAATGAGTTTTTTAATGTAAACTTTTATGTCACACCTTTCGGTTTACATAATAAAAATGTAATAGTATTCTTTTGAAATAATCCTTCACATTATACCTAAGGGTTACATATACCACAAATCAATAAAATTTCTAAAAAAATATCATTAATTACCTTAAAATATTATCACATAAAACCTAAAAATGGGTGTATAATACTTTTATCTTATGATCAAATATAAACTTATAAAACCTTGATGGTATCTATAAATCTTAAGATAATCTCTCATAAAAACATCCTAATATCCAAAGATTTCTAAACCCTACTCCAATACCAACTCTAAGGACCTGGCCTTAAATAATACATATTCTAGTGTCTTTAGAAAATAATCCATTTTCCAACATTACTAAATATATTTTATGTTTTTTATAGAATTAGGTCACAAATAAAGGTAAGGTGATAACTAGCCATAAATAAGGAAAGGTTTTATATTGCTATAAAATTCCTCAATGAGAGGCACATGTAGTTTAGGGACGTAGTTCATATACCATGTTACATTTCTTAAAGACTTTTTTATAGATATAGTTAATATATAGAATAAAATGGATCTAATAATGGGTTTTTTTTGGTTGTTCCCAAGGTAAGATATTTTGGCATAACTATATTTACCATGATGACAAGAATAAATCCATATGTAGTTTTAGTAATGGGGCCTTTATAAAGATCTTGATATTGTGTAGGAGAGAAAGAGAGAAATGTATGGGTTCTTTAGTGAGAGAAGGAAGGATGAAACTTGACCGAAATTGGAAAATTTATCATCATTGTGGTATAGTTAGGAATGGATATGAATTCGATATATGTTTCTAGGATAATAGATCTAGATGTGACTAAGTATCATGTGGTAACAAAAATCAATCCATAAGTAGTTCTAGTAATGGGAAATTTTTATCATTTTTAGGTGAACTATGACATTATGGAAGGAAAATATAACCATATCCATGAAAATATCCTTATAAAGAGAACTCTTACATAGATCAACCTCTTACACAAGTAGGGTCAAACTTTTTGATGCAATGTGTGATGAACTAGTCCATGAGACTTAGATTCAAATTGGATAGACCACTAAAAACAATTTAAATACACGCGAGAACACTAAAAATAGGATGATTAAAAGGGATTGTTTTTCATTTAGAAGGGGGTTTAACCCCCACTAAACACTTTAGAGGAAGCTACCCATAATCACCGTTAAAGTTCCTGCCTACTCTGATTAGAGGAGATTGTGGGTAAACGCTGGTAAAATGGTTATGTTCCCTGTGGTGATTAAATTAGATGGGGGGTTTTAACCCCCAATAATTTCATTCTAAATTTACCATAAATATGTCAATTGGGGGTGGTTCTAACCACCCCTAATGCAAACATCCAATTATGGGCAGTTCAAATCACACCTAATTGTATCTCAAAGTTCAATTTTTGGGGATATTATACAATAAACACCCATAATCTACCCTTTTCATCATATATATATATATATATATATATATATATATATATACACCCCTAGACGCCCCATGACCCTCAAAAACCACCAATATACCCAAGGTGCCCGCCCCACACACCACTAGACAACCCTAGACCCCCCAAACATCCCTCAGGATGCCCCCCGACAACCACTAGGACACCTCTAGGGACCCCCGGAAAACATCCAGGACACCCCCTAATGCCCAGACAACCCCCGACTCCCCCACCCTGTAAATATCCATAGGACACCCCTGGACGCCCCCAACAACCACTAAGACACCCATGGACGCCCATGGATGCTCCACTAGACACCCCAAGAACCCACCCCATGCTACACCATGACTCTGCATATGATAAAGGCCCCATTATAGTGCTAGCGCACACCTCACATCCACGACCTGGTTGAAAGGCCGAAAAAGTCCTCCCACCGGGAATTGAAGGTGGTACCGGTTGTATGAAGCATCGAGAGTTAACCACCCTATCAAAAGCTTTTTATTATAATATATACAATAAATTATATTTATTCAGAGATAATAAGTTATATTTATTTACATATAAAAATATTATATATATATATATATTTGTATATAAATAAAAATAATATAATATATTTGTGTATATATAATATATTTGGGTATAATATTTTTGTATATATATATATATATATATTTGTGTATATAAATAATATTATGAATCCGTCTTTTATCACAAAAAAAATATATATTTGTTTATATATAATATCTTTTTGAATAATATTTATATATATAATATATTTCTGTATAATATATATATATATATTATATTAGTGTATATATAACATATATCAATGCTTATATTTACATATATAAATATATATGTATACATATATTTATAAATACATTTATATTTGTGTGTGTTTGTATATATTTATCTATTTATATATTATTTATAGTTATAATATAAATATAATATATAAATATAATTATTTTTATATACTTAAAAATATATGTGTGTGTTTGTAACAATAATATAATTGATTATTATCATTATCACACTTATTTTTTAAACTATAAATAGTATATATTGGTTCTATATATACTATATATTTATAAATTTTATGATTTATATTATACATATACAATATTAAATACAATTATATTATATATTTATGTATGTAATTATATATATTTATTTTATGTCATGTATACATATATATACACACATAAAATTAAATACAGCTATTTTTTTAAAATATATAGTATAATTAAATGATATATATATACTAAATTAATTTATAATTAATATGGTATACTAATATATATATATAAACTAATTATATAATATATATAAATTTATAGATAATAAAATACTTAATATATATATATAATATAATAATATAATTTATATTTATATTTATTTTTAATTTTAATTTTGTCTATATTATATATATTTGTATATAAAATATAATATAAATGTATTTATACCAAAATATACAATAAAATGTATATAATATAATATATATATATATAATATAAATCATAATATAAATGTATAGTAGTTATAAACCCATAAATAAATTTTATATATTTGAATAAATATATTTATAATTACATTTATATTATGTATACAAATATTTATATATGTATACATTTATATTTATATTTATAGTTGTTTATTTAAAATATATGTATAATGTGTTTATATATATGTTTATATTACATTTATTTACATTTACTTAATGTGTTTATGTAATATATACATTCACACACAAGTGCACACACACATATAAATTATAAAATTTGAATTTATATGATATTTATTTTAAAAAATAAATAAAAATTTAGACAAGGTTAAACAACCCTCTAATCAAATGGATTAGTAGTAGTTCATGAACCCCCTCTAATTTCTTAAATTAGAGGTGGTTGACAAGCCCCTCTAATTTCTTAAATTAGATGGGGTTTAAAACCCCCTCTAATCCAAGGGATTATCGATGGTTCATGAAACCCCTCAAATTTCATATATTAGAGGGGGTTCAAAATCCCATCTAATATCCAAAAATATATATAAACAGAACATAAAAAATCTAACTGAACGTATAGCACCACTAATTATTAAATTAGTGATGGTTTTGATATAAATTCATCTAAAATCCAACCAAATATTAAAAAAATAGTGTTAAAAAATTTAGAGGAGATTGTAATCCCACTCTAAATTCGATGATTAGTAGAGGTTGGGCATAAACCCTGAATTTAGAGGGGGTTGTGCATAACCCCCTCTAAAAACCCACCGCTAATTTGATATTTTTCGTAGTGGATGGACTATGTATCATAACATTTATGTTCAATGTTAAGGACCACCTTCCATGTAGTTTAAGGCATTATGATAAGTACATATGATTCATGAAGGTTAAGGTCATATATCTTTGATTAAAGTGTCATGCAATTCATTATCAAGTGACTTAGAGACTCCTAAATAGTTTTTTAATCACTAAGTGTATTAAATAATGAGGTATTATAGTTCCTCTTGAATATAAGTGACATGGATGAGGTAAATCATTTCTTCAAATTTCTATGTTAAAGATAATGGAATTTTAGTTTATGTATGTAAGTTAACCATTAGTAATGGATAACCAACCACGAAAATATCAAAAACTGGAGCATGGGTTTTGGGTGTCCCAATTTTAGGATAAAAAACATTCCCTAAGGGTTAAATAGTGACTCAATAGAAACTATATTTTCACCATTTATTCCTAAGTTGGACCATTTTGATGATTCAATAATCCTATTTCCAAATTATAAGATAGGTGAAACAAAGAGGACACACTCAATATTTTTGAGATGTAAAGAGTAAAATCACGACTCAAGGGTGTGTGTTTCCAAAAGAAGAATCTTAACTCAAGGATTTTGAATTTACTAAGAGAAGAAACTAAAATCAAGGATTTTTTGTTGATATCGATTCTAACATCAAAATTAAAGTAGGTTTGGTGGAATAGGATATATAAAAAATGTTTTTGAATAATATATAGTTATACCATTATGTGCTAGAAAAGTTATTTGGATAAGAGGAATAAACCCTAATGATAGAGGAGGGTAAATAAGACCTCACAATAAATAAAGTGAGGTATAAAAAAATAAACTATATTTATACATAGATTTTAAATATCACAATGAAAAAAGGTGGGTCTAATGATGAACGAGACTATATGTAATGAAAAAGGTCATATAGTTTATCTTCATCTGTGATTAACCAATCTGAGTAGTTTAAGGTCCCACTTAATGGATCATACACTATAAATGTTAAAGTTATGTGGTAAATACATAATTTCATACAGTTTATGGTCTTGAGACTACAAACTAATTCTATATAATTTTACTTCATATAATAAGGACTTCATGTTATGCTATTTAGATTTTTGTAGTAAGGATTTTTGTTATGTAGTTTAACATCATGCAACAAGAAAATTTGTATATAACATGGATTTTTAGGCATGATGCTTCACCATTGGAGTAAGAATGACTTTAATGCATGTTTCATGCATCTCTATATTCTCTAATTCAATCAAGAATTAGTGTATCTTCTTTTATATCAAATCATTAAATACAAAACATAATTCAATCATATGTACTAAAAAATGATGTTAGGGATAATAATTGGGGTGATATTTCATACCTACCTCATTGGGTATCCTAATTCTTAAAATGTTATTCTAATTATTCTCTAATGAATAGAAAAATTATGGGGAAACTTTCACAAGACAAAAGGAGTAGAACTTGTTCCGTTGGTTTTTGAGAGGAAAATGACCTTATTTTTTATACACTTAGCATGTTATACTCAATGAGTTTACAAGGATAAATTAGTGATTTGTGTGTTTTTGGAATCATTATACCCTAATATATATATATATTTCTAAATTATATACTTAAATATAAATCTACACTAAATTATATAGCATAATTATTGATAGTAGGTGTGGTAATTGGAATGGTGTATCAAATCACCCTCCTCAGTTATCATGATACTTGGGAGCTCAATAAAATTATTCTTCATTGAAAAGGTGAAATATTGGTAAAGTTTCTCTAGTCATAATAAATATACCTAGTTTCATATTCCTATTATAGTTTGAAAAAATTATTTCCCATGCATGGAATATATTTATTTATCGACATTATCACATGGTTGAATTTTAGTTTTGGATGGTCATGTCCTAATATCAATCAATTAGAGGGATGATGTAGAAGATATTTATGGTCCACACATTAATGGATTCAACCCTATACTATAGTAATCTAAATATCATGGGGATTGTGTGGTGGTTACTGAGGTTGAATGATGTTCCAAATGCACCTAATTTCTAGGTGAATAATATAAAAATTCCCATAGACTCATGTGATGGGGTACTTCACTACAAGAATAACTATTTTAGTATGATAATTGAATTTCACCATGGGTAAAAAATATCAAATTACCCATAAAGATTATTATTTATTTAAGGGGATGATGTAATATGGGTCTAACCATTGAATGGGGGGATTTAGACCAAAAAACATCATCGAGGGTGGTTCTTTCCTAGAGAAAATCTATAATTATTTTTTAGATATTTTTATTTTTTCACTATAATTGAGTTAAATTTTTCTTAGTAGATTTATTTTTGATAAATTAAGGAATATGATAGTTATAAGGAATTAAAATGTCCTTTCCTTTCCCAATGGTATAATGGGTAGCTGACGATGGAAGTCCATGTTTGGACCATAGTGATAGGGTCTACCTTAGACATTAAGAAGATGATACTTCTTCATATACTATAATACGAGTGATATTTTATATATATATATATCATCACAAACTAATGTTTTAAAAATATAAAATTTGAAATAATTGATAGGGGTGGAAACAAACTTTTAAAAGATAGGTGGCGCATATCCAAGATCTTCCCAAGCAGATACCCTATAGGTGGAAATAAAGGCTCTTATTTCATGAAAACCTATATACTCAGTGAACATTTTAGTCAATTACATAACATAAATACAGTTTAAATAATTTTCTACATTAGACGAAACTCCAATTTTGGGTCATGGTTCTCATCTATCATTTGGTAGGATGGTGTCCATTATCTCATTTGGTCGGATGGTTCCAACTATCCCAATGTCAGCGGCATGATGTCCATGAGAGTTTAGACTAATTTTGGAATCCTTTGGGACACCTCACTCTCTTGGTCTTTACTATGATGATGGAATTAGATATTTTGAGGATGAAAATTAAAAGGTGTTTTAGTTAGAGTTAAATAGGGAATTAGGGCCACGACCGGTAGATTCAGTCCTACCTTGATGATTTCATTTTCATGATCCACCATCTTTTTGATCATCCAATCCTCAAATTTTTATGTGTTCCCATATGATACATTTTAAGATTATTATTAAATTAGGGATAATTTCCAACACTTATGTAATAAAATCCTTTATAATTCATAATTTTATAGTACCATCATCAACCATATTTTGTAATAAATCTATAAAGATGAATCAATCCAATATTGTGTGACCCAACATATGATGGTATGGGAAATAATTCAGGTGATCATTTATCCATTATATATCTGGTTTTTGAATTTCTATAAATTCTATCTAGATATTCTCTAATATAGAGATAAATCACTGTTAAAAAATATCATTGTGGAATGGATAAATATTTTTAATCCTATCTTAAATTTACTATCTCCTCTACCTTATCAGATTGGGGTGACAATAGATGTTTTTACTTTTACTGGTTTCCTTATCTATGATAATATTGATTACTAAGGGGTTTCCTTAGTCCCTTGAGTGATATATTCCAAACGTTTTGCTATAGTTTTAAAATATTTTATACCACCAGGGTATTTCAGGGGTGTGATCATGGTTTATAACTCATTCTATAGGTTATCCCTGAAGATATATAGAAATATTTCTTGGGGAATATATATTTACAACAATTATGTTAGATCCTTAAATATAGAAATAAAATCCAAGACCACATCATTATTTCATTTCTTGAAATTGGAGAAGTTAATGATAATTTTTTACTCAACGTATAGATGAATTGGTAGAGGAATTACTGACAAAGACTTTACCATCTTACAATTGACCTCATTACAATATTTTTGTACTGAAAATAACATGGGACCTTCTAATGTTTATATAAATAATATAATTCTGGATTGACCTGGGGATCCCAATATTGTGCTTCATTGAGAAGGAAAATTGTAGAGGTGATAAAATTGTTCTCACATTCCATCTAACATTGAAAAGTTAATATTATCAATATTGGGTGGAGTAGGAGTCAAATCCACCCACTTTGGACAAAACATTATCTCTATTAGTAATATCACATATCAGAATTCCATAAAACCCACCTTAAAATTATGTGATTCTAGTTATTCTTGGAATACCATCACCAGATTTAACCTCATGTGACTTTCTTGAATAGACAGTTGATATTTCCCGAGTATCAGAAACTCTTGACAATAAAACATTGATGAAAAAAATAGGCTAATTGATGTGATATCAATTTGAAAGGGAAACTTGATTCTTCCTTTCAAGGTCAAGAAACCTCCTCCCTTTGAACAAGCATGACTACTTCAGGTAGAATAATGCACCCAAAGTGTAATCTTCCTATAAAAAATTAAACATTTATATTCTCAAGATTCTCTATTATAGATTTAAATTGACCAATTTTATAATTTTCTAAGGCAGTTTCACCATTTTAGGTGGAGAGTGTTTTTTCCTAGAAATTTAATGGCATATACACTATTGGGGGGGGGGGGGTGAATTACAGTTTATAGAAAAATTTAAGATTCTCTTTCATCATCATATTTTTATTTAATTGAAAAGTCATAACTTTGATTAAGATATAAATTATTAGACTATATATATAAAAACAACAAGATTAAATTATTTAAAATTTCACACAATACAATTAGACTAACATGAAAAAATAGAAATAATTTTATTATAAATTAAACAACTTTTGATGAATTTATTAAAAAATGTGTAAAAATAATATGTGGAATATCAAATAAAAATTCAAAAAATATTTAAAAAATATATTATAAAACAACACTTTTAAAGTAAAGTGTATTGTAGACCATTATACTAGATCAAAGGTATATATCTATTTTCATAGCCTTAGAATACCTTGACTTAACTTTCCAAAAGGTATAATCTTCTATCCCCAAACACTCTATATTCCCATCTTCTAAATCCATCAATCCAAATGATCAGATTCCATATATTCCAATCCCTAGGTTCCCTTGACCATAAAGAATCATCAAATACTAGGTCTTCCTATCACCATAATCCTCAAGTCACTAATATAAAATTCAATGAATAAAATAGAACAAACTTATAGAATTTATAGTAAATATCCTTACCAATGGATTCTCTACATATAAATACTCAAAATTTAAACTATAATCAAAATCTTACTCAACAAAAATATGTCGCGAGATTCAAAATTAATAGTATTACTTTGAGATATATTGTAATTGTGTATTCTGGTCTTTACATTCCATGAAGTAGTGGGATATATTTATAGAGAATTCTCTAATGGAAAAATTCTATAAACTTAAGGTTTGGATGTAACAAAATTACAATATTCTTCATTGTATTCTTATAAAAATAACTAAAATTTGTATATTTTTATGAATATATTCCTATACTATTAAAGTACTTGTATATCATGTGAATGTAATCAGACATAATTGTTTAAATAATCTAATTTTTAAAATCCTTCTTAAAATTTATAGATTTTTCTCTTACCAGATCTAGATTATTTCTCTTCTTATTTGTTAAATAGTTTTCCAATCTACACAAAAAAGACAAATAAAATGAAAACTCAAATTAAATCAATTTCTTGTAAATTATATAGTTATTTTTTTAAATGGAAGAAAATGAGTTATTGACTCAACAATCACCTACATTTTAAAAAATATAATACATAACATAAAAATTAATAGGTTTAAATTAAATTCAAATAAATTATCCCCGTATGTTTTCATAGAATGATTTTCATATTTTATTTCTCATGGATTTCAAAAAAAATAATCATTAATAATATATAAAAAATTGAAAAACTAAGAACCTTATCACCCCTTTTTATAATATTTAAAAAACCTTTCAAAATCCCCCCATTGTAAAAATAATTTCACCCCCATTGGAAAAAAAACTTGTTAAAATGTAAAAAAAATTTATAGTCAATTTCAACCAAATTTTCTTATCTTCTCCCCTTTGTGAATTTTTAAAATGAGTCGAAAATAGGGTTCTTTTTTTGAAAATAATTCATTAAAATAAACCCCCTTGTATTTATATTTATTATCCTCACGTGTTTAATAAATTTCTAGAAAAAATATTAAAAACCAACCTATAGGAAATAAAGTAAAATTAATTCAACCTCCCAAAAGTTATATTTTGATACATATAGATTCTCATCCTCTTTCAAGAATAGTTCTATGAAAATGTTCAACTAGAGATTTATCATTTTAAATAGTTTTAAATTTTTATTCCTATCAATATACTAAATAAAATATCCTTTTCCTTTCAGTGGTTAAGGCATTAATTATCTGAATTTTAAATATAATGTGAAAATATTTTGAAGTTTTGTTCAAAAAATTTAGTTAAAATTTCAATATAATTTCCATTGGATGTAATTGTGGTAAAAATATACTTTTATGAAAAATATAATATATTTTTTCTAAAAAATAATGCAAACATAAAAAAATGTAATCCCCCATATTATAGGTTTTTTTCAAAGTTAAGGGATCGATTAAGAAAAAAGTGAGTTGATGAACACTTTAATATGATCATTCCCAGCATCTATTTAATATGTATGGATATATTAAAATTCATAGGTTTTTTAAAAAATATCAATAAGATGATATTTAGTTATGATCGGTAATGATCAATATCTTCTTTTTGTGTGTGATCCCAAAGGAAATAGTGTCTTTCATCCATTTTTTTTGGACATGAGTGATGTGTTCAGTTTTAAGATAGTGAATTTGAAATAGTATTATCATAAAGAATTAGTGTTCAAGGAAAAATCAAACCAAAATCCATGAGTGTGTGTTTTATCCAAAACACTTATGAAGAAAAACTTCTATAAGCTTTGTATTCAGCCTCATTAATAGAGAGTGGAACTGAGTGTTATTTTTTGTCAGAAAATCAGACTAAATGTTATCCTAATAAATTCCACGTTTTAGAAATACAATTTCTATCTAACCTAAAACCTTCAAAATCAACATCTGAATATGTTTTTAATAAAAAATAATTTATATTATAATAAAACAAACCATGATTTTAGGTAACTGTAGGATAACAAAAAAATACATTTTACCACTTTTAGATGTGATTCCATCGTATTTTCATGGAATATAACACAAAAACATATTGAAAACATAATTTCAAGTTTATTAACTATTAGATATAATAAACTTATTATCATAACTCTATACAATTTTTGATCAAAATATTTATTGGGTCCATTAAGATTAAGTTTGATATAATCTTCTTTTGGAGTACTTATACTTTAAGAATTGTTGAAACCAAAACGTTTTAGTAAGTCTATAATATATTTATTTTGAGTTAAAATATTTTAGTCCACTTTAAATATCATTTGGAAAACATGGAAAAATTTATGTTTACCCATCATGATCATTTCAAATTTTGAATTAATAGGTTCTGAAAAACCCTTAGAAAAATATTTTTTAGTTGAGATAAAAATAATTTCGTCGATTTAAATTTGAAATACTATAGTGTCTTTTAAAACCTTTTTTATAAAAATATTTGGATTAATAGTTCCCTATAAAAAATTATTTTGAATCAAATATCTAGTAAGAATATTATACTAATATTTAGGGGCATGTTTAATTCTATATAGTTCTTAGTAAATTTAAATATATGTTCTAAAATTTTACTTCTTCCAAACCAATGGGTTTTCAACATTAACTTCCTCATAAAAATGTCCACTAAAAAAATCAATTTTAACCTCCCTTTGAAATAAAGTAAAATTCATATACACTGTAAAGGAAAGTAAGACTTGGATAGATTCAACTATATCCACCATTGAATAAGTTTCACTATATTGTGTTCCTTATTCTTGAAAAGAACCCTCAACAAAAAATCATTCCTTATTATTTAATATAGTTCAATTTTCATCACACTTATTTATAAAATTTCATTTTTCACATATCACTAGAAGTTATTTAGGATACTCAACCTAAGTCTAAACTCGATTCCATATAAACTAATTTAGATATTCTATTATAAAACTTATATAAGTTTCATCTCCAAATGCATTGATACCCGTTTTAGGTTAACATTTAGATATGAATGCAATATGCTTACATTTATTTGTCAAAAAATATCTAGTATTTAGAGGTTTAATTACATCTTCAATGATGTTATTAGTTTGATTACTCCTCAAGATCAAATAGTTATTATGTAAAGATATATATTTATTTTTAATTAATTGTTATACATATTCCATTTAAGTAACTTCTGTATATTTTAATTCCATAAAACTTAATTCTATAGGGTTTATATCTAGCGATTGTGAATCAAATTTCTCTAAACATATAGGAGAGTATTCAAAAATATCATATATAAGATTTTCTTTTTGATTTTTTATAAAAATAAAAGTTATAATTTCCTTAAAATTTATATGTATAGATAATTAAAAAATAGATATTCGTTTATTAAAAACACTATAAGTCTTGATTATTATATAATAATAAAGTAAAATTCCTTCACCGTCCTTTAAATAATGTTTATGAATTTTATCTTTAGTATCCTAGAGGAAAACTTTATATTTAAAAGATCCAAAGTATGAAAGTTTTGGTTTTATTCCATCCCATAACTCATAAGGGGATTTATTAAAAAGAAGATGAAATGAAACTTGATTTATAGTATAGTAAGAAATAATCACTTCCTCAGCCAAAAAATATTTAGAAATAGAATATTCACTCAATAAAGTTTGATTAATTTCTCAAAGACTTCTATTTATTTGGTAAAATACACGATTTTATTGAAGTTTTATATGTGATGAAAATTTATGCGTAAATCTTTTGTTACGAATTCTTTTTGAAAATATGAAATTAAAAATTTAGTACCATTATCACTCTAGAGAGTAATCAATGGTAGGTTTCTTTTACTTCTAACAGTAGCATAAAATATTTTACACGGAAAGTTATTAATATTTTCATTTTAAAAAATAAAACAAATTAAATATATTTTAATCATTATAAAATACATACATATAGTATTTAACCAAAATACTTCAAGTTTATATAGGTATGAATAAATCAATTTTCACTAATTGACAATATTTAGATGTTTATTCTTCACTTTTTTGACTAAAAATAGACTTATATTGTTTACTAAATTTTACAATGATCTAAAACTCCAGTTTACTTGAATATAAGTTATGGTAAATCCATAACATGGCCTTTCCTAGAAAGTTTATATTTTTTTAATGTTACAGTGTTTTAACCATCTATACTAAAAATAAGCAAAATATTTATATGCACTTAAACAATAGTAAATTATAGTTTCTTTTGTCTTCTAAGTCATGTGTGTATACATTATCAAGCATGTAGAAGAATAAAATGAATTTACCTTTTGAAATTTGAATAGTGAACTTACCATTATTAAATTTCATAAGGTAACCCTGTTCGCATAGTTGACTAATGTTGATAAGGTTGTTTCTAAGTCATAAAACATACAAAATTTTGAATTAAATTTTTTTCCAAGAAAAGAAACATCACTAATTCTTATGATTTCACCCTAGTGGTTGTCTCAAAAATTCACAAATCCTTTATTTAAATTATTAAATTTTTTAAAGTTGGATTTTTATCTATTCATGTTTTGAGAACAACTACTGTCCATATACCACTTTTTTTAGATGATAGTGTTTTTATTCTTTTCATGAAAACAATAAAACTATGTTCTAGGAACCCACCTGTTCTTATGTCTAGTTATATTAGTTAATAAAATTTTAATAACCTACATATTCTCAACTCTCTTATAATGAACTACCACTAAATCTTCATAAATATAATCTCCATGAAAACATATATAATAAACATAGTTTAAATAGAAAAATTTATTACAATAACCATTCTATTGACATTTAGTGTAGAATGGTGAACTTTTAGGACTAAATTAATTTGATCAGAAATGTGATTTATTAAAAGTAAATCCAAATCAATTAGAAGTTCTAGAATGTCTAAGTTGTTTTTACATTTTATCAAAATTTTATTTACTTAAATTAAATTTAGATAGTATTTTGTTTAAAATACCAACAATAGATTTATGTTGAAAATAAAAATTATAGTAATATAAATTTGAATTAGATTTGGAATCTAATTCTGATAAAAGTTTAAAAACTACAGAATTTAGTTTCAAAATTATTTTATTAGATTTAATAATATTATATTTAACACATTCATAATTACTCATTAAATTTTAATTTTATTAATTTATATGATTTATATTTACATAAATATATTCAAAATTAGGAATATTTTTTCATCATATGATGCATTAAGTTTTTCATCATATGATGAATTATCATTTTTATCATCTGATGAAGTTTAATATTCATCTTTAGATTTATAAATAAATTTATAATCTGTGGTAAAATTTTGAGGTATTCTATAGTTACCTCAGATATGAATCATTTTTCATCCATTAAAATGTCTATATAAAATCCAATGATCTTCTCACTATCATTTCCACTATATTTTGATGAAATTTTATAAGTTGTATCTCCTTAAATCACACTCCATGTGTCCAAAGATTTCAAACTCATATTTTCATTAATCATAGAATATTTCATTAATTTTATATCAATATTATTAAATTTCATACAATCTCATCTAATATAACCTTTCTAAATACATTCATAAAAAATTAAAATTTAAGATACCTTTTTGTAATTTCTATTATTTTTATTTTTTGATGATATATTGAAAATTAATAGTTCTTGAAAATTTTATTCATTCTTATAAAAAATTGAGAAAGTTCACACTCACTATCATTTGAACCATTATGATTGGAATACATGCATTTTCTCTTATATACATATATGAGATTTTTAATAATTAGCATAATAATTAAAAGAACTAGAAAAAATATTATCTGAATTAGATGTAAAATACACTCTATTTTTTCATTTTCTCTTTCTTAAAATCTCTATTAAATATTCTTTCATATTGATTAAATGTATCAATCAAGTCATCCATACTTAACTAGGTTAAATTATTATTATAATTAATTATTTTCCTCTTTAATTCTCACTCCTTTAGTAAATATCAATAATATTCTCAATAAAATGATCTTATGTTAATTAAATCTCACCCAACATCCGTAAAACGTTGATCAGTTTGGGATAATGTTCTACAAAACTAAAAATTAAAATCTCATCAGTCTTCTCCCACCACAACTCTTTAAGTTTCAAGCACCTTAGAAGTTCCAAAATGAGTAACCACTAACTTATTCAAAATTTTTTCTTCATCTCACAAGATGATATCTAACTATATATATTTGTATTCAAATAAAATATTTTTGTTTTAATTAAATTATGAATTACATGGTATTCCATATTTTTCTCATGAGAAAAATAAACAATTTTTTCTTTATAATTTCTATTCACAATGATAAAATTTTCAACTATAGTAATAATAATGAATTTATTTATTTTATCCAACCAATATCCATAATAAAATACATCAATTATACATGGTGAATCATATTTAAATTCTAAAGAGTTCCATTTTGAAGAAATACCATCAAAAAAATAAAGTTTACTCTACCAACACATCTAGTGTAAGTAAACTAAAATGAAATTATGATAAAATAAAAGAAATTTAAAAAATGAAACTTAGAGACAAGTGGGGACTTGATTTAATACCAAGTGTTATACAATAAATTTAATGGAATATAAACTGTGGGGGTGGATTATAGTTTTAAAAAATCATATAATTTTCTCACACACTCAAAATTTGATTTGATTATAAATTCAGTCTCTTGATTAAAATAAACAATATCATCGTCTATATATAATAAAAATAATAGTAATCCCTCTATAATTTTTTAGAGTCCAACTAAACTAAAATATAAAAAATAAATAATCCTATAAAAAATTCAACAACTTTGATGAATTTAATAAACACAATGAACACAATATATAAAATAAATTCACAGAATATTGAATAAAAATTCAAATACTCTATAAAAATAATATTATTAAACCAAAATTTTAAACCATATATTAAGTTGGATATTTATATGGGATTCAGGTTATGTATCTTCTTTAGTTTCCTATGAATCCGTCAAATCAATATTTTTCAACGTATAGTGATCTAATCTTAAACATTATGTCTTTATATCCTTATAAGATCTTAATCCAAATGATTGAATGATTTGTCTTCCTATCCATGAAGTAACATGATCATAAAGGCTTTAAAAATACCATGGATTATTTTCCCTAAAATCCCACGAATCATATGTTATAAATCAATGAATACAACAAGAAAAACACAAATCACTTATAATAAAAATCCTTACCAATGGATGTTCTAAGAAGAAAAAATTATAAATTAAAATTCAATCGAAAGTGTACTGAATAATAAGATGTTTAAATATTTAAAAAAAGTAGCACTACTCTAAGATATCTTATACCCATGTACTAGTCTCCTTACATTTAATTAAACAATAAAATATATGATAAAAAATTCTCCAATAGCTGAATTTTGAAAACATAAGGTTCAGTTATAACGACATTAGAATATTTTTCAAAATCATATGATGAACTCAGCTAAAATATGTATCTTCTAATAATGGTATTATTACACCACTATAGTTATTTTACATCTAGTGAATGTAATTTTTCAAAATACATCCGATCAATTTTTTTTAAAATTCTTCTTAAAATCATCACAATTGATTTCTTATCAAATCAATATTATTACCTTGGATTTTTGTTTAATAGATTTACATTATGAAACAAATGAAAAAAAAACTCAAGTTAAATCATATTTTTATAAATTTTGTTATCATTTTAAAAATAAAGTAATCACATGAGTCATTGAATCAACTATGTGTGATATATAAAGGACCATTCCTTTCCCGTTTTTATTATCACTACCCCTCCAAGTAGTTATTTGTGAAATATTAGAAGGGTATCCTACATCATTGGACTTATTTTGATGTCGAGTACTTACTACTTCTTCATACACCTTTGTGTGATTTAAATTCTCTAAATATGCCTCATATTTATCATTTCTGTTGACAATATCATGTTCTACATCATTAGTTGGGTAAAATGTAATGAAATTTATTGATAGAAAACCTATGGTGGGAAAAAAAATCTCATTGTATGAAGTATAAATATAATATGGGTATATATATTTCCAATGGATGATACTATATATTACTAAAGGTGTAAAAATACCCCTAACCATAAAAGACTAGGTTTCAACTGGGATGATGTACTGGAATCTATAACTCTCCTTGCTTCCTGAGCTAATACTCTACCAGGTTCTAGATATGGTAGACTTGCACTCCAAGGACCTCCATATTGGTTAATTATGTCCCTCATGGGTGAGGGGCCTATTTTTACCATCACCAAGTCTATATTTGGTTAATTATAAATCTTTTAGATAATAGTTGAGCTGGTCCCAGAACACTATTAGGATATGCCACTAGGCCTCAAGGATATTCACATTTGTAGGAACATGGAACCACTTTTGAGTTTCAGTGGTTGGGTACCACCAATGGGATCTCCTTTTTGTTTTCATAGATTGAATGATTTGGGATATAATAAATTTATCTATAATTTCTTATATAATTTGAGTCTTACATTAGTGATGACGACTATGGTGAATAATATTAATCTTAGGAAGCACTTGGGTGGTTTCATAGATGTAGTGTAAGTCCTCCTCTGCCTCCCTAATATAAAAAAGGAAATAATTTACTTCATCTAGGGAGAGAACCTCAAAGTAGTTTGATTTTTGGGTTTGGACTAACTTCCCCTTACTAATTTATCTAAATGGTGTAAAACTTCATTGTTATAGTTCCTCTAGATTAGCATGAGTTTTCTCTAAAGTTGGAATTATCCATTTATAGAGATACTATCAAACCATTTAATTCACTATCTAAATTTTCAAGTGTTGGGTTGGGTATTGTGTATATTTATTACTTCGATATCATGAAATTGCAATAATGATGGTGGAATAGGATCAAGGTTCCATCAGCTGGTTATTCATTACAATCCTTCCTACTATCAAGGTTCCTCTAGGATGGCTGAATATCTTAATCCACCACAATATGTTCATCATGAATTCCATTTATATTATAAATGAGAAATAATAAAAACAATAGTGTAGTACCACTAATAATAATTAGTTATTAATCAACTTATTTAATTAATAAATTATTTCATATAGGGTTCACTATTCTATTCTAAATAGATTAAATTACCTAAGGGATCAATTTGGTTGTTTTGAATCTCACATGAATCTGCAACTTTATATTGGTTGGTGGCCACACAATCACCTGGGGTGATTATGATGGAACTTTTTATCATATGAGAGGATGGGAGTTTATATAATCCCTTAAGGGGACTTAATTAACAGCTTTAAACACTTTTATAGATTTAATTCATGTTTTTGAATCCTTCTATGAAACAATACCAATAAAATTGATTGAATAAAAACATGAATTTAAGTGCACTTTACACATGGGAATTATATAGTTTCTCATTTGATCCAAATATTTAGATACTCTATAGTTTGAATCTATATATGAAGGCACTTTGGAATCTATGCTCATATAAGGATGCACTTTACTCCTACAAAATGGGGTAAGAGGTTTGGTGGAGTCAAGATGAATTCCATGAAAGGGGATTCTTATATATCTATATAAAGTGAATCAAAAACCTTGTATTTAGGTGAAATTTATCAAGACACATCACACATTTTAAGGTATTATAATAAGGACAATAGTGGCTCCATTTAAGGTTTTGTATGTACGACCACTTCCAAGCATTTTAAATTTATGTAAATCAGATTACTAAGTTAAATGAACCTATAAATGGTTTTATGTGATACTTATACCAAATTTTCCCTTTTTGGTTCACCCTATAAGATGATATAGATGAAGGGATTTTTAGGTTCTAAGAGGAGTATACAACTAAATGTATTTCAAAAATTAGAGAATATAATATTCACTATAGGTATTTTAGGAATACCAGAAGTGTATTGACTCTAGTAATATTTGGAAAACTAATAGAATAATATCAAATCAAGTTATTAGGGAAACTGGGAGGAGTATCTCAACTCAAGTAATATTAGGAACCAAGATAATAATATCGATTCAATGAGAATGACGAAACTAAGAGGAGAATCTCATCTATAGTACCATTATGGAACCAAAATTAATATATCAACTATTGGTGCTTAGGAAACCAAGAGGAGTATATTGACTCAAGATATTGATGAAACGAAGAGAAGTATTAAGGATCAAGGCACTGATATAAGGCTTACACATGACTTTCAAAGATGATAAATCTTTTAGGGAAGGGGTTACACTACACCAAAGATACTATAGTGTCATGAGATATATGGTTATTACAATTTTCATTGAAGAAGTTATAAACACCTGTAAATGGAATCTTTGATGAAGTGGGTAACCTTACGTCAAATATTACATGGAGATGAACCAATTTAAAGAGGGAAACATACAATTTTTTAAGTGAAAATTTCACATAATATTAGGGTCCAATGTGAGTGGGTAGGGTTTTCAAATGTTATATAGTTTAGGGCCCCTAGTTTTATTAAAACATATATGATAATTATTTCACAAATATACTACAATGGTATACATCCCAAAGGATAAAACTTATATGACAAAACATATAAAGGGATCCTTTTCAAAGGGGCAGTCATGGTAGGATCCATGATGATTTTATGTGGGGGAGGAATAGACTTATAAAAATTATGTGGGATCCTTTCTAATTCTCTGGCATAAATTTAGATATTACTTGAGAGATTCCTCAATACCTTGAATAAAGGAAGTTCTCTAAAAAGGAAGAGATTTATGCATGAGAAGACATTTCTCAAACATAATTCCATGTTTTTTTCCATAAATTGTGTGATTGGGTATCTCTAGGCTAGTCACATAATCATTTCCCATATAATAAGTAGAATAATTTTCAAAAAGGAAGTAAATGGACTTAATATAGCTCCATCACAGTACAAAAAATGAGAATGGCCCATGAGGATTTCACATGGCCAAACATGATTTCCACCTCAACCCCACAAAGGGATAACCTAGCGTAAAGACATCATATGTTCATCATAGATTTAATTTGTTTTATTGAAAATTATTTTTTAACCACATAATTTTTTAATTACCACATAGACTTTTTGAAATTTACAACATTTATTATTTCCAAAAAATAAGTGCAACTTTAGGTTACCATAAACTTTGATTTTTATGTTCATTTTGGCCCCACAAGTAGTCAAATTTAAGCATGGAAAATGAAATATGCCCATGGATATTAGGTTCAATTATAATAATTTTAGGCAAAATATTATCATGAATACCCTTAAAAATAGATTTTATGCTTTCGACAACCTTTTCATTAGTAATGGATAAAATATATGACCTACTACCAAGGAAAGGTTCTCATCACTATATAACTAGAATGGAAAATTATTTTGAAGAATCTACATCCCTTGGTGAGTGATAAATAATATGAAACATATAGAACCCATTTTCATCCTTTCCTAACATAAAAATACATCTTTTTCACAAAAATGATTTTTGTTATTCCATTAAGGAATTTATCAAGGATTTTATGGAAAAGTGAATTCAAACAAAATTTTTAGGTTCCAATAACTGCATTTCCTAATGATATTCAAATACAGGCAACTTCTACCACTTGAAGCAATAGTGTAAGACTAATTTTAAACCATGAAAAAAATATAATATTGATTTATTACAATTACATGTTATATAAGGAAAAATAGGGAATAAAAGGGAACCCCTAGATTTGATTCATCATATATAGACTCTTATCGAAGATATATTGTCATATGTACCAATGATTAAAGAGGGACTACTTATAAATGGAGAAGGATGAAATAGAGATATCTTCTAAAGAGGTTATGAGTATAAAAGTAATGGAAATCCAAATTAATGGAGTTAAATGGTTAAAATTTTAATTTGAAAAGTCCATTTTACCCTTATCTTAAAAATCCCATCAGGTTTCTATCAAGTGCTGGTACAAGGACACTGAGTACCTAATAGTTACTCTAATGACCACTACAGGCCACACCAGGTACCATTTGTACCTGAGAACCCACCACCAAGAACTTGGTGCTATTGTTACACCAATATCTATCCATTTCTATCATATATGCCTCTATTTATCAATGATAGTTATTAAACATGAATATTTATCAATTTAACAAATAAAAAACCAAAGAACAAAGGAAATACTAGCATCAAATAGAATGGGTCATTACAAACACTACACCAATGGGCTTCTCTTACTTGATAATATTCAGTGAGTTTTTAGGAGTATCTATTCTAATTGATCTAAAATCATGGATTAAAATTCCTAGGTTTCATATTGAATCTATCCATGGTAAAATCATAACCAAACCAATAAAATAAACTTCCATAATAAGATAAAATCACTCTAGTTGATGCTATAAAAAAGTTTTTCCATATTTGAACCACTAGATTCTATTTAAATATCTTCAAACCAAATAATATGAGGAAGATTGGGCATTTAAATTCTTATTTTTTAAACATCTAAGACATTGTTCATGGAACTGAATTGAGGAGGTAAAGTTAACATATAGTATATTTCTCCAATATGCTCCAAAATCATGAACGATCCAATGAATTGATGATGCACCTTACCCTTATTTCTCATCCTTTGATGACCTAATTAAAGATGATATTATATAAATACATTATCAACAGCTTAGAATTCTAATGTGATGGAATCCTGGCACAACAAAAGGGTTTAAATTGAAAGAAAAAATTCAACTAGATTTGGGTTATACCACAAGATTCGGTACACCAGTTATTGTATTATTCGATGATTCATGTATGAAAATATTTATATATAAAGAAATTAAATCAAATAATTCACCATTAATTTATATGATCCCAATAGAGTCTTATCATTTCTAGTGTGTTGTGGCTTGAAAGATCCAAGTGAAGGGTTATCCAAATGTGCTCTATAAAACTCTTAGTTTTCTATTATTCAATTCTTGTGCTCTATAATTAAAGATCAACGAGATTTATATTTTATGTATGATAGTGAGAAGAATACACAGTAAATTTATGGAGATAAATCAACCAATTCTTATTCTTCATTGTTTTTTATCACTCTAGGGCTTAAGAGAGAAGATAAGAGAAAAGAAAATTCATGAAATATGTGGGATTCTACTGTTCTGGGCTTTAAAATGTAGTTTAATACATAAGTTAAACCTTATTTAATTTTATTTATGTATTTAAATAAAGTTAACCTTTAAAATCAACATGTTATATTATGAATGTACTAGATAAATTTTTGTAAGTTCCATGAATACATTATCAATTACTTGTAACAATATTATATATCATTTAATGAAATGTAAACCATTAACTTAGTTCATTCAATTATATGATCTCTAATAATGTAGAAATAATTAATATTCATTAAAAAAACCATTTCATCATATTCATATATTTAAAATTCAACAATTTATGTATAACTACATAAATAAATATAATTTTTATCATTTTAAAATTGAATAACGCATAATTTAATTTAGTTATTTATTTGATTGTGATGTCTCACACCCAGACATTCACTAACCCATGAACATGGGGACTACTTCCCCCTAAACTCCAATTAATTTGAATTGGGTGTAACTTTTGTATAAACCTTGTGTGATCCCCTCTATAACCTTATTTTAGTAATAGTGAGTCCTACTCATAAAAATGACAACTTTTTCAATGAATAATCACTGTTTAATAAAATTTTTCAAGTGATATATTATAAAATTAAATACATACTTTGTGTTAAAATCCCTATATGCTTTATTTATACATTATTTTATAATATTTGATAAAATTTATAACAGATATAGTTGTCATGGATTTAGTCACGTCACTACCATCCATGTAAGAAGGTCATTGATGTGGCCTCTAATTGAGTTTTTTTCAACATATTTTTAATTATATTTTGTTGTTTTAATTAATTAAATGTCATTTATTTATTAAATAAATTCACTTAAGTAATTTAGTAGTTTATATTATTAATTAATCAATTTTTTTATTTATGATTTTAAAATTATTATTTTTTCTGCCTTTGATTTACTTTATATTTTAATTCTGAATATATTTTGAAATATTAATTTTAAATGGGTATTTTTAATAATTATTTTTTAATTAAATATATAATCCTTATGTTTTTATTTAGTTAATGGAAAATTAGTTTAATTTATATTCTATTGTTTTAATTTTTAATATATATTTTTTATATTTTAATTTTACAATATTATTATTTAGTTAGATTTTAAGTATTAACTTATAGAATATGTTTTTATCCATTAAATTGACATTATTTTTTTTATCTTTAAAATATTATTTTAAAATAAATAATTTAATAATTTTTAATTTATAATATTTTTAATTTTAAGGTTTTAGTATATTTTTAATGTTAAATTTCTATTTTTAATTTATCTATTTAAGTGTTATAGTGATACCATTATTTTATCTAAAAGTGGCTATTATGGGTTCATGTTGCTGCTACTATAAATTGGTCTGGTATATACACCATTAGGGTCTCCTACCATAGGGAATCTACCATTGGGGTAGGGTATCTACCGTTAGGCTTCAGTGGTGGAACATTCTCTACTGCCATGATCTAACACTATTTTCTATCTTTTGCCATTGTTGCTACTGTTGAAGCCACCTGTTGATGTTTAACCCTTGAACTACCACCGAATGAAGTCCTTCTACCACCAACCTCTCTTATTTCACTATCACTTGTTCTAGTAGTCACTGTTCACAGAGCTAGATCTGAGTCTCCCCATTTATGAAGCCAGGATTTAAGAAAATAGATCAGAATTTGTATAAAAGTGAATCAATAGTTTCTACAGATTAAGGTGACTTGGTATGAAATCTAATGAAACTCAAAACCACTCTAGGAATTTAATATTTGATTGACGACGAACTAGAAAGATGAGCCACACCTATAGAAAAAAACTATGACAGAACACCTAATCCACCACCAAAAACATCAAATAGCCCTCAATTATCCATAAATACCTAGTTTCATGCTTTTTATTATTGTATTAGCCAAAGTAGATCTAGTATTCACCTTCTACCATTAGACTCTACTACCACCGCCTCTTGAACCACCGCCACTGATCTACTACTATTTTTTATGATCAACTACCTGTAGATCCTAGATCTGGATGAATCCTTGGAATTAAATTTCTAATAAATTAAGAACCCATAAATTGTAAATAAAATACTACATCCATATGGTGGGGGAAGAAGTGGAGGATTATATAAGTTTTTTCAAGATGTAAGTGACGAACCTAAAAAATAACATAAAATGAATTCTGAGAATACCAAGGGAGAAGGGTGACTTGTTCTCTTGGTAGATTGGAACAGAGGCACGATATATAGGTTTTTAAAGGAGATAGAGTGGCACCACTTATTATTACCAATACAAGGGAGAGATATCTTCTCTATTTTATTTTTAGTCAGTATTTCGTAATCAAAATTGGTTATTCTTTGACTTGATATGATTTTCAACTAATCTTTTTATGCTTAGGGGATTTAAAATATGGGTTTTATATTTCAATTTCTTCACACACACAAACATATATATTTTGAAATATCAGAATAGATGAAAAATGTAAATTATAAATTTAAAAATTATTTAGTGCCTTGAAATTAATTTTAAAATTTCATGATCAATTAGTGAGATTGATCATGAATGTATTTCTGTATTTTTAATTTCAAAAATATTGGAATATTTCAATGATATTTATTACAATGAAAATTATTCAAATTATATTATTTTTTTATTATTATTACATTATTGGACTACAAGAATCCTTAAACTATAATATTTATGTCTTGATGAGAGAGATTTATCAAAAAAATTTATATGTTGTGAATTTGAAAAATATTCTTTGAAAGAAGTAATCAATTCAAACTAGTCAATTGAGAATTCCCTTTGCATCTATCTCTATCATCTCTATTAATTTTTATTTTTACTGCTTGATTATTTTTTCACTTAATCTTGTTCTAAAAAAATTCATTCATAATTAGTAGATCCAAATTAATAATTAAAATTTAATGAAAAAATATTTTTTACGTTGATTTTTAGTAGTTTTGTTTTTTAATTTTTGTAGCATAATCAAAATCACACTTCCTTGTGGGTTAGACCCCCTATGAAGTGCTATACTGTATAAATATAAGATATAAAAAAAATTAATTTTTCATGTATTAATGAAAATTGTGTCATATTTTTATCATGGTTTCTAGGGAGGACATTTGTGTGACCACTTATCAAAAAAAAATTATAAGGAATTTTTTTTAAAAAGAATTCAAAATCGCAGTAAAAAATTTATTTTCTTATAATATTATTTTTCTGTGTGTTATTATGAGGATTTTTTGAGAAAATTTCTATTTTATTTCTTTATTTATAATCACAAGATCATAAAATAATAGGATATATCCTTTTATTATTGAGGTAGAAAATCATTTGATCACTTTAAAAAAGAATAAAAAAATTGAAATGGAACACATAGGATAGAGAGTTATTATTAATAATGACAATAATTTTCAACCAGGACTCAATCTTTAGGAAACTGAGAGGACTAGGATGAGGAATTTTCAAGTCCCTCAAGTTTCAAGAACACCTTCTTCTATTATATTGTCACCAAAATCTAGATACTATGAGTTAAGATAATCAAATTTGTCATGGTTTCCAATCATTAGTGGTTTATCTAATGAAGAATCACTGGACTTTATTAGATACATCTATAATACAATTCAATAATTATCTATGTTTTCTATCAATGAGAATGAATTAATAATGTGAGTGTTTCTATTTTTACTTAAATGGAATGTCTGAAATGATATTTTTGATTTTATATGATTTTTTATTTGAAAACTAGTATCCAGTTTACAACTCATTTGTGATGTTACATGGAGTTCCACTTTCCATTGTATCTTACCGTGATCCCAGGTTCACTTCTAAATTTGGTAAAGGCCTTCAGAAGTTATTGGGAAAAAGATTCAATTTGATCACTTATTTTCATCCTCAATCTAGTGGACATGCCAAGTGAACAATTTAGATATTAGAATATATGCTTCGAGGTTGTTCAATGGACTACTATGGAAGTCGGTATCAATATATTTCTTGTAGTTGAGTTTTAATTTAATAAAAACTTTAACTTTATTATATAGATTCCACCTTGTTAAGTATTATATGGAAAGTGGTGTCGAACTCCATATTTTTTCGATGAAATTAGGTAAAGGAAGTTGATGGGACTAAAATTAGTAGATTAAGTGGATCAGAAGGTGAAGATGATTTAGCCACACATGAGGAAAGCTCAGAGTAAGAAGAAATTTTATGTAGATAACAGGAGGAGATACTTTTCTTTTGAGGTAGGTGATCTTTTTTTCCATAGAATATCACCATGGAATATTGTTATTCCTTTTGGTCAAAATGGAAAAATATGTCCATCCATCATTATACCTTATGAAATGATAGAGAAATTTGGACTATTCTCCTACTGAGTATCTTTACCTTTGAGTAGATATTAGGTACACAATGTTTTTTCATGTTTTGATGTTGAGAATGTATGTACCAGATTCATCTCATATTTTGATCCTAGAAGTAGTACAGTTGGAATAGAATTATAAAGAGAAATATTATCAGATTCTTGATCATAGAGAGAAATTATTGTGGAGTAAATTAATTTACTAGTTTAAGGTTCTGTGGAGAAACCATATGGTTGAAGAAGCAACATTGGAGTATGAAAATTCTATGAGGGAAATGCATCATCACTTGTTTAATAAGTAAATAAAAATTGTAAGGATAAAATTTCCAGAAGGTGGGGAAAATGTAACAACCTAGGTTCATATATAATAATTTATTTTTAATTTTGGAAATAAATAGTCAAATCCATAATAAAGGTATAATTAAACAAGTTGTATTTATAGAAATTAAGGAATTTATAATGATGAAAAAATAAATTGACCTTAAGAATAGTAACTTCACATGAGGAATAGTAATATGGAAAATAGAAAAGTAACCTCACCTATAAAAATATAAATAAAATTAATGTATCTTAAAAGTAAAAATATAATATATTTATATACTAGAATAAGTAAATAAATGTTTTTAATGTGATAACTTAAGTGTTATTATTTTTGTGAAATAAAATTGATTATTTATAATTTTATAATTAATATAATTATTTATAAGAAAATATGTTTTCATAAAATAGATTCCTAAATTAATATTTTATTTTCATATTATTATAAGATAATTTTATAAGACCTTAATTAATTTTTCAAAGTGTTAAAAATTCAGTTATAGTTTTAAAATTGGTATTTTTCAAATAAACTATGGTTTTAATTAAAAGTTAAATTTATTAAATTTATAAACTTATTTTCGAAAAATTGAGTCCATTTTTTAATTCTTCAGATTGAAAAATGGCTAGGTGATTTTTTGGGATTTTTTAAGAAATACATGAATTTTTGGTGAATAATGAAACACAATAATTTATGATATAAGCTAAATGCATGATTTATTGAGTTATAGATGACGAAAGAAAGATGAAAGCCTAAAATATAGAAACATACTTCATTATTTTAATATATTTATCAATAATTATCAAACGATATAAAGTCTTGATCCAAAATATTAAACTAATGAATATAATAATGAGAAAACACGTCTCTCCTCCACTATAATACCACCCCTCACCCCTCTTATCCTCAAACCTCAAAGCCATATATCTTATTTAATTTGTACCCAATTCCATTCCTAATCCTCTTACACACATCTAATAATGGATGGTCTCGCCAAAAGTCCAAAACCAAGTGCCTTACGAAGATTTTCAAGGATAATAATTCAAGATGTAAAATCTTCTTTAATTTTCTTTAATTTTCAATTTAATTAATTTTTATACAATCTTCACCTCACCTTATCCTAGTGGAATTAAAGATATTATATATTTTATGTATAATAATGTTATCTTGTTTATGTAAATTTTCATTATCAAAGTTCTTCTACTCTCTCTTTTATTCTAAAAATGAGAACATCATCCGTGATATGTCGATTTACTGCCATCCTGGATGATACACTTTTATTTTTCATTATCACCTTCAAGGACAGTAATTAAACTGTTATTATAGTTAAATAATATTTTATTATACATATTATAAGTTATTTAATGTTCTGTAACCAATATATAAATATGATATTGAATAAAATGATATATATTTGTGTTTATAATAAAAACTCACAAAAATAAATTAAATCATAGTAATTAATGTTTTATATAATTATTCATACTCATATAAGAAAAAATTATATATGGTGTTATTTAAAACTGTTGAAAATTTTCAACACAATTTCATTCCAGTTATAGAGGTTTTATTTTATTCTATAAGGAAATCCACAATGAACCATCCCTGAAAACCATGAAATAAATGCACTTATAACAATGAAAATAAAAAAATATTATTAATAAATGGGCAGAAATATGTTATAAAAATATAATATAAGTAATTATAAATATTAATATGGCTCATTAATACAACAATATCACTCTTTAAACTATTATAAAGGAGGTTTGAACACATTTTAATTAAGAAAATCCCAAATAAGGGAATTCTTAACCTAGTTTCAATTCATTGGGTTAACCTTATACTTCATTTATTATGTTTTACTATGATTATTCGAGAAATTAATTTTTAATATACTATATTTTATTATGTGTATTTATATTTTATACACATATTCTATTCTTTTTATCAATTCACACTTCAATTATGTGATATTTTTAAGATACTTTTTATTAAAAATACCCTGTTAAATTTCTATTTTTAAAAAGTTTAAAAAGAATATTTTATGAAATTATTATTATTTTATGATTATGTTAAGGTTTTGGGAATTTTTTATGTTAAATTTTGGGGCCTATAAATCTCTCCAATTCATTGGTTATTTTAGTGGTGTAGGTGGACCTTATGGTTACTCCAAGGGTAACTACGATGGTTACACCATAAGGCTGTTGTGAGGGTTACATTGTAAGGTGTCCCTAACGGTTAAAAATAATATTGTATCAATGATGGTAAAAATATTAAGTATGTGATTTCCTATGTTACATTTATGGTTTATTATGCTTTATAAAAATCTCATTTTTTCACAAAGTAACTATTTGATAGTTATTGGATGAGAAGTATGTATTTGTGAAAGTGATTTATTATGTTTAAAAGTATTCATGTACTAATGATTTCTCTCCTTGGTTTAATGTCCCTTATTGAGCCTTTTTTTCTCATCAATATTTTTAAATGTTTTTCACAGGGTTTAAGTATGTGTAAGAAAATATGAGAATCAAAGAAGAATGTTGTGAAGACTTTTCATGAAAATATTTCATATATTTACTAGAAACACTTGTATTATAGAAGAAATGGATACTATTTTAGTAGTACCCACTTTGTATTATTATTGGTTGATATGTTTGAATTATCTCATAATTTTATAAAACACTGAACCAAAAATATATTTTTGTAATGAAAATAAGGTAATTCTAAAGGAATTTACTAGATTATGTAATGTTTAAGAACATATTCTTCTAAAGCTTCCTAAAAGAAATGAAATAAAAACTACGGAAAATGTCATGGAAGTATTTACAAGAAGTGAACTAAATGCTAAAAAATATGTTGGAAAATAATTTAGGAAGTTCTAAATAAAAAAAATTCCATTATATAAGTAAAATTCAGTATTACACACAATCTGGAAATGTGAAAAATTATTTTGAAAATAAAAAAATATCATTGTTTCACTTAAAATTCAAGAAGAAAACTTTTATGAACATAAACATTATAAAGGGAAGAATAATGATATTGATGAATTTAGATAGATTCCTTATTTTTTAAAATAAATATTCCCCACCCATCCCTTTACCAAAAAAATTTAAACCCCATAATAATTACTGTAACACCCCAAGCTTCCACGTCACGTTAGCCGTTATGAATAGTAATACCCACATTTTGAAATTTTATACATTTTATCTTTCAAAATAGACTTCATTTATGGATTCAGAATATCGAAATTATCTCAGGGTGATTTTTCGGTACTTTTCTGATAACTTTCATATTTTTATGAATAGTGAAAATTACTAAATTTTAATTAAAAACAACTTTTTTAATCAGAATAATTAATAGTTATAAATTATGAATTTGAGTGATTTTAAAGTATAATTAGATTATATTTTTAAAATTTAATCCAATGTTGTTAATTGGACATAATTTCACATTTAAACTAGACATAAGTAAGTGTCAATCTTTTGATAGTTATTATTTCTTAAAAACATGCTTTTTGTTTTGACTACAAGAATTAATTTTAAATTAATTTCTGCCACTTATGTGTTTTGAATTTATAAAAATGTATTCCATATTTTGAATCAGTATTTCCAAATTGTGTAAATATTTATCTTTTATTTTTAGACATTTGGAATAATTACTTCGGTAAATATTTTATTTACCATGGTTTAAGGGTAAATCCGGTAAATGAGGGTAAAAAAATAATATTATAATAATCTTAAATTACCCTAAAACATGTATTAACAATATTTTTTGATACATGTCTTACCCTATGCATATTTGGGTCTATTTTGGGACCCCATGGTGCCACTTGTAAGTGATAATGACACTTTATATTAATTAAGTTAAAGTAAAAACAAAAATGAAATAAGCATATATCTTTTAGAAAAACAATTTTTAAATAGGGTTATATATGTTATATTTTAGACTATAAATATTCATTAGAAATATAAAAATATTTCCTACATAATGGTATTTTGTTTATAATTTTTATATATTGAATAATTAAATTAATTTAAGACACAATAATGATGCAGTATTTTCCTTATTAATGAACGAATCAAATAATTGGTATTATAAAGGTTAAAATAAATATAATTTGAATGTTTTGATGACATAAACGAATTTTATTGGTTAATATGACATATTAATATTGCTTAAATGAAATTGGTTCTAATTTATAAAGTTTTTAAGACTTTAACAAAAATCAATATTTAAATAGTGTCAAAATTGACATAAATGAGTTTTGAAAATAAATATTATATTATTAATTGATATTATATTCCTAAAAATCCTACGTTTGGACAAAGGACTTATATAATGATATTTTTATCATTAATTGACCACTTTGAGGTCTCTTGTAAGTATATAGTATGTTTATTAACAATATAATATAAAAATACAAAGAGACATGGTAAATGTCAAACTATTTAACTAAGAGTTAAATAAAAAAGATAAAGTTAAAATAGTGACCCAAACCAATACAAAACCTATGAGTTTAGTTTTTTCGACCTATCCCCACTTTAAACGTTAAATAATCCACTTTTGAGCCATTATAAACTGAATATTAATTTATTATAAAATAATATTTCTAGCTTTTCGTAAGGTACCCCTCACCCCTCTTATAAACGGGCACTCCCCCTACTCCCTAATTCACACCTTCAAAGCCATTTGGCTCAGCAAAACCCTACCCAAATATCCTCCCAACTTCCCTCAATTCAACCTAGAGGCATTATTTTGATCATAAAGACAACCTAATGATCCCTTTTGATCAAATAAAAAGGAAGAACCAGAAGAAGAGGTAATGATTTCACCACCCTATTTCAGGTTCCTTTCTTTTTCCACTTCTTCTTTTTTTTGTTATTTCCATTATAAATTAATAACTCCAGTATAATATATATACTGAGAAGTTATTATAAATATGTTAAAACCATCTTCATTATTCTATCCATCCTTCGAATGACATGTCACCATATGTGCGTACGAACGGATTACCGTCTCCACATCGTGGTGTAATTGTTATTCAATACTTTATTATTTGTATGGGTATAATAATGATGTGTAATTCATGTAAATAATAAATATAACATGATGATGATTCTGTATATATGATATACCATCCATTTATATATTATTTTAATATCAAAAGAGAGATATTGTCGCTCTTGCGTACGTACAGATTACCGTCTCCACGAACGCGATGAGATTCATTTCCCATCGTATCCATTCAAGAATAAATTTCATTTTATGATTAAAAATAATGTTCATATACATGATATAATTCTGGATATGAATAAGATACATCCCATCTACAACAAATATGGCTCACATAACAGAGAATATAAAGGAAAATGAATCCATTAACACCTGAAATGACAATAATAATAAGATATTATTAACAAATCAATGTTAAAAGATCATATATGATATCATATTAATGTATATAATTCTTGTATAATTAAATAAAAATTATTTCACAATTATACTGGAGGTTAACCTACCCTCGACTAAGGAAAAAGTACAAAGTAACGGGTTTCTTATCTCACTTTTAATTCCGTGATATTTCCATTGTTTACCGCTTATTTATTGCATGTGGTGTGTATACTACCCATGATTTTATTCATTGTGTAATATACTTAAATTTATGGATATTTACATCATTATTGTGTTATCCTTCTTTCATGGGTTTATGTTTCTTAAGTTACCAAATCGATAAGGGAATTTGAAATTTCAAATTCCATTCATTCAGCTTTACGCATACTTCATTGATTATTTTAATTGAAGATTATGTGTTGAATAACTATTAATTTTCTTATGTATTAATTTCCACTCCCATTTATGTTGATATAATTTTGATACACGTAATCACTCCCTTGATAATTTCTCATATCATCGATATGAACTTGACAAGAGTAATTTTAACTCAATCTCCATTTGTTGAGTTAAATATCCAATTCATTGGTGTTGTCTTTATAAGAATCTGTGTGAATGTACTATGATTGATTTACACTGAATATCCAATAATATTGAGTGTATTTATATTTCTCAGACATAATTATGTCGTTGATTTATCCTTAACCTAAGGATATGGTCTTTATAATAGATTTAATCTCAATTTACATTCCATTGAGACTTCTTTGTTGTCACACACCAATTCTCTTTTATATGGTGTATATAATGTAACTTGACATAGTATATGATGAATCCCTTTATTATCATGATATTATGAAGTTTTTATTACCTCAATTATTTGTATTCAAGTGTCTCTCTTTTGGTTATGAACTCTAACTAATATATCATTTTAAATGTTTTAAAGATTTATTATTCAAAATCTTTCTCATTAATGTCCATGTTTTAAAAATGGTTTTAAGGTTTTATTTATATGGAAATTAACGCTTTAAAATTAAAAATCCTTTTAAAATTTTCAAAGTGGTATGTGACACTTTGATCCAAGAAAATCTATTTTAAAGGGCTTCTTGAAAAATAGTGTGACTTTTAAATGTTTTCAAGAAAAATGGTGATATTTCTCTCAAATAGTTTTGATGATTATTTTCATATATGTCAATATCCTTCATTATTATCTATTGAGGCTAATCTATTACAATACAATCTTCCATATTGTATTGAATGAGTTTTTTTACTCTGGATGTGTTATTTTTATACCATTCATGGTTTGTGGATAAAGTATTGACATTTTGTATACTAGTTCTAATACGAATGTTTATGTTTTGTTTCAAATTTTCTTATGAAGAATTAATTGGGCTTAGTAAGTGATGGGTGGATCCCACTATAGCTCCTCGATGCATCGGTAGGTCTCATGATACAAACTAGTGTCTTGGCACAAGGCCTTGATAAAATCTTATTTGTAGACTTGGCACAAGGCCTTGAATATGTGGTTATGATAGTATGTAATTATGCATTTCATCATTATGAAAGTGGTTATTGATATTTCATGTGGTTATTCAATTAGTAGAATATCCATGTGAATAATTAAATGGAATCATTTCATTTTATTTCTGCCATATTATACTGAAGTTCAAGTTTAAAAGGCTTTTGTTTTAGTTATACATTCCCTTAAAAGTTTATGATTATTTATGAATGTTTTCGCAATATTGTTATCCTTACTGGGCATCTGAGCTCACCGCTTTTTATGTTTTATTTTTTCCCAGGATGTGAAGAATTATTTTATGAATGACCTGTAGGGATAGTTTGAGGTGATATGAGTGTGGTTTATGGAGACAAGATGTTTTAGTAGCTTTTCACTTTATGATGTAATGTAAACTTTATGAATGTATCTAGTGATTACAAGGCTACTAAAATAATCGGTATTTTGAGACTTGATCTTTTGTGATCATGCCAATGATACGTAATAATGCACCGACTCTGGGCTTCTGGGGTCGGGGCGTTACAGTTGGTATCAGAGGAAGTTTAGTACAAACATTGGAAACTAGATTTAGATAAACTCTAATTAGAGCACATAGACCTAAGATGGACTTTGAGGATTAGTATAAAATAACTTCCTAGAATTTTGGTATTGTAGAGTTTTTTTGAGTTTTCTGAGTAATACATCCCTGCCTGGATACGATCAGGTAGAGGCGGCTCTAGAATAGGTGTACCTAGGGGTAAAACCCAAAAACACTGATTTGAGCTAGACTCGAACAAGAACTGGTGCATGACAACTGGCCTTGTTGCACTCTTGGTTACGACACTCCCGAAGGATATTCTTAGGATAATTTGCATTTTATTTACAAACTAATTTGAAGTATTTTAATATATGATAAGAATAAATGACCTTGGTTAATCCCGAGGTGTTTCAAATTAAAAATATGGTGTCATGATATTCTATAAATTATTTTATGACTACTATTACTCACACAGTGCTTTTTGGATTTAGTAAATGGCTAGATTACAAGGAAGTCATAGTAACTTTGAGAATGATGTACAATGTGGGAACAATGGTGGAAATGAGAAAAAAACTAGAATGTTGATAGGCGTAAAAGATATCATGTTCATGCCAAATCAGTTTTCCAAAAATATAATCAACAACATATATATTAAATAACTCCCAGACTCAACAAAGAAGAGAAAGGTGATGAATGATAAGAGCTCCAGAAGTGGAGACCATGGAGAAAAGAATCCTAAATTTCCATCATGCATGAAATATAGAAGGAGACACCCAATAAAGTGTCTCAATGGAATAAAGAAATGCTTTACGTGTGGGAAAGAAGGACATAAAGTGAATAATTGCTGAGGAAAAATGAAGAGTACTACGGAAGAAAATAAAAATGGTCCCAATAATCCATTTATAGTTATTTTCCTTAAATATAGGGGACCTAGCCATTACCCGAGTGAATTCCCTATTCTATAGGATATTTTCCTGGTCAAAGAAGAAGCTATGTGGAAATTAATGGTTGGAGAAATTTTTAAAAGTACTAGTACTCCTTGTTGACGGGATTACATTGGAAAAATTTTCTCTTGCATTTGCAACCCTGTAGTTTGTCATGTGGAAATGATATTTTAGGAAGACTTATCTTTTCTCTTGTGGATATAGTTATAAATAACCATTTGGTTTTATATGATCATTGGGTCTGAGGAAATTAAAAGTTATTATATTTTGGGATGAAAATGAAAGGTATGATATAACATTTGTGGTTAAATTATGTTATGGTTATTTTGAGTAATTTATCTCATTTTTGTAATGTTATATAATATAGTTTTTGAAAAAGGACAACACATAGACCGTGTGACAACTCGTCGAGTCGGACAAAGCTGGGGGAATCGAACTGACAACCAAAGTGCGATTAGGATTTATCGCCTACCACTGGACTACGTGAATTCCCTAGTTATTGTGACTAATTATTTTTAGTTAAATGATTTTATTGATCAATAATAAGTTGATTTGGGATCTTATGTCTTATCAAATGAATACCATTAGTATAGGAAAATTATTCAGTGATTAAGTGATAAATGTTATTTTGGAAGATGTTCGCTTTGTTGGGAACAATATATACGCAAGGAAAATAGAATAATTTGGGATTTCATTTGAGGAGTAATGGTGGATTTTTATCTATGTTTTTATTGTGTAATTATATTTATTTGTGATATTTAGGGAAATGATTAACCAATAATAGAGAATATGCGATTGGGTTAATTACTTTTAAGTATGTGACTTTAATAGTATCTGGTGTCATTTGGAGATACAATTTAACGTGGAAGACTACATAACCAAATTATTCTATGTTTTGGGTTTCAATATTAGTTTGGATTATATTGAAGGATTTTAAGGACAATTATTTATCGAATTGTATTTATTTAACTTTGGGGTTTTGTTGATTTAGTTTTAGAAATTAATATTAGTGTTTCTTTCTATAATTGGAATATCCTTTTGGGGGATCATCAGATCTTATACTAACCATTTTGGTTATGATTAATCTCTAAAGACAAGGTAAATATATATTTTATCCTTTTTGGATCATGTGATTCAATAAAAGATTATTCTACCTCTTCCAGTGTGACCATATCTTCTTGAATACTCATCGTTTAAAAAAATTAGTTAGTGGTAGAAATTTATTAAAGAATTAAACTTTACTTAAAAATTAAGTATATCTATTTATGTTTTTATTCAATCTCATAAATGAATTCCTCATCTTTATGTAATGTAACTTAAAAAAAATAAAATGTTGTCTGTTTACTTTTTCTACTGGGAGACTAATGACTGTTTGTACCATCTCAATTTTGTGGTTTTATTGTTTCTAACTTTCTCCTGATCATGTTTTCTATCCCTCTCCATAAAAACTTGACACTTATATTATCATCCATATCCATGTTTTTTACATGGAATCTAGTATAGGTTATCTTGGGTGACCTTTGTACTTCTCTTTCTTTCTTTTAAAGTGATAGTTTTATTGACTCTTTTTCCGATGTGGGACTTTCCATTATATTCCCAAGCCCAATTTTAAAAAAATTTCAAGGACAAAATTATTTTAAGGAGGGGAGAATGTAACACCCCAAGCTTCCATGGTATGTATCTCTTTGAATAATACAGTAGCGTGTGTTGTATGAAACATCGAGTTCTAACACACCACAACCAATCAAACCAGCCGTTATGAATTGTAGTACCCACTTTTTGAAATTTTGTACATTTTATCTTTCAAAATGGAATTCATTTTTGGATTCAGAATATAGAAATTATCTTAGGGTGAATTTTGGGTACTTTTTTGATAACTTTCATATTTTGATGAATAGTGAAAATTACTAAAGTTTAATTAAAAACAACTTCTTTAATCGGAATAATTAATAGTGATAAATTATGAATTTGAGTGATTTTAAAGTATAATTAGATTATTTTTTTCCATTTAATCCAATTTTGGTCATTAGACATAATTTCACATTTAAAATAGAAATAAGAAAGTGCCAATATTTTGATAGTTATTATTTCTTAAAAACATGCTTTTTGTTTTGACAACGGGATTTAATTTTAAATTAATTTTTGAGACTTCTATGTTTTGAATTTAGAAAAATGGATTCCATATTTAGAATCAGGAGGTCTAAATTGTGTAAATAGGAAACTTTTATTTTTAGACATTTTGATTAATTACTTTGGTAAATATTTTCATTACCATGGTTAAAGGGTAAATCCGATAAAAAAGGGTAAAAAAATAATATTATAATAATATTTAATTACCCTAAAACGTGTCATAAACATATTGGTTGATACATGTATGACCATGAGAATATTTGGGTCGATTTTGGGACACCATGGTGCCACTTGTAAGTGATAATGACACTTTATATTAATTAAGTTAAAGTAAATAAAAAAATGACATATGCTTATATCTTTTAACAAAATAATTTTTACATTGGGTTATATATGTTATATTTTAGACTATAAATATTAATTAGAATTATAATATGCTTTCATACATAATTTGATTTTATTTATAATTTTTAGATATTTAATAATTAAATTTATTTATGACACAATAATGATGCAGTATTTTCCTTATTAATTAAAGAATAAAATAATTGGTATTATAAATGTTAAAATAAATATAATTTGAATGTTTTGATGACATAAACTAATTTTATGGGTTAATAATACATGTTAGGATTTCTGAAATGAAATTGGTTCGAATTTATAAAGTTTTTATGACTTTAACAAAAATCAATTATTAAATAGTGTCAAAATTGACATAAATGAGTTTTTAAAAACAACATTATATTATTAATTGATATTCTATTCCTAAAAATATAAGGATCAGAAAAAGGACTTATATAATTATAGGTGTATCATTAATTGACCACTTGGGGGTCTCTTGGAAGTATATAGTAAGTTTATTAAATATATAATATAAAAATACAAAGAGACACGGTAAATGTCAAACTATTTAACTAAGAGTTAAATAAAAAAGATAAAGTTAATATAGTGACCAAAACATGTATAAAACATATTTTTTGAGTGGTTTTCAACCTAACCCCACATTAACCTTTAAATAATCATATTTGGAGCCATTATAAACCGAATATGAATTTATTATAAAATAATATTTATAGCTTTTCCTAAGATGCCCCTCACCCCTCTTATAAAAGGGCACTCCCCCTACTCACAAATTCACACCGTCAAAGCCATTTGGCTCAGACAACCCCTACCCAAATATCATCCCAACATCCCTCACTTCAACCAAGAGGCCTTAGTCTGATCATAAAGCCAACATAAGGAGCCCTTTTGATCAAATCAAAAGGAAGAACCAAAAGAAGAGGTAATGATTTCACCACCCTCATTCAAGTTCCTTTCTTCTTCCACTTCTTATTTTTTGTTATTTACATTATAAAGTAATAACTACAGTATCATATATATACTAAGAAGTTATTATAAATATGGTACAACCATCTTCATTATTCTATCCATCCTTTGAATGACATGTCACCATACGTGCATACATACGGATTACCGTCTCCACGTTGTGGTGTAATTGTTATTCAATACTTTATAATTTGGATGGGTATAATAATGATGTGCAATTCATGTAAATAATAAATATAACATGATAATTATTCTGTATATATGATATACCATCCAATTATATATTATTTTAATATCAAAAGAGTGATATTGTTGCTCGTGCATACGTACAGATTACCATCTCCATGAACGCGATGAAATTCAATCCCCATCATATCCATTCAAGACAAAATTTCATTTGATGATCAAAAATAATGTTTAAAGACATGATATAATTATGGATATGAATAATATAAATCCCATCCATAACAAATATGGCTCACATAACAAATAATATAAAGGAAAATGAATCCGTTAACACTGGAAACAACGATAATACTAAGATATTATTTACAAATCAATGTTAAAAGATCATATATGATATCATATTAATGTATATAATTCTTGTATAATTCAATAAAAATTATTTCACCATTATAAAGGAGGTTAACCTACCCTCGACCAAGGAAAATTTACAAAGTAAGGGGTTTCTTATCTCACTTTTAATTCCGTGAGATTTTTATTGTTGACCGCTTATTTATTACATGTTGCGTGTGTACTACCCATGATTGTATTCATTGTTTAATATAATGAAATATATGGATATTTAAATCCTAATTGTATGATCCTTCTTTCATGGGTTTATGTTTCATATGTTACCAAATCGATAAGGGAATTTGAAATTTCAATTTCCATTTATTCGGCTTTATGCATACTTCATTGATTATTTTACTCCAAGATTATGTGTGGAATCACTATTAATTTGCTTATATCATAATTTACACTCACCTTTATGTGTATATACTTTTGATACACATAATAACTCCCTTGATAATTTCTTAAGTCATCGATATGAACTTGATAAGAGTAATTTTAACTCAATCTTCATTTGTTGAGTTAAATATCCAATTCATTGGTTTTGTCCTTACAAGAATATGTGTGAATGTCCTATGATTGATTTACACTAAATATACAATAATATTGAGTGTATTTATATTTTTCACACATAATTATGTTTTTGATTTATCCTTAACCTAAGGAAACGGTCTTTATAAGATATTTCATCTCAATTTACATTCCATTGCGACTTCTTTGTTGTCACACACCAATTATCTTTTATATGATGTATATAATGTACTTTGACATAGTATATCATGAATCCCTTTATTCTCATGAAATTATAATGTTTTTATTACCTCAATTATTTGTATTCAAGTGTCTCTATTTTGGTTATGAACTCTAACTAAAATATCATTATAAATGTTTTAAAGATTTATTATTCAAAATATTTCTCATTAATGTCAATGTTTTAAAAATGGGTTTAAGGTTTTATTTATATGGACATGAAATTTTTAAAATTAAAATTCCTTTTAAAATTTTCAAAATGGTTTGGGATACTTTGATTCAAAAAAATTTATTTTAAAGGGATTCTTGACAAATAGTGTGACTTTTAAATGTTTTCAAGAAAAAGGGTGATATTTCTCTGAAATAGTTTTGAGGATTATTTTCATATACGTCAATATCATTCATTATCCTCAATTGATGCTAATATGTTACAATAAAATCATCCATATTGTATTGAATGAGTTATGTTTTACTATGAATGTGCTATTTTTATACCATTCATGGTTTGTGGATAAAGTATTAACATTTCGTATGCTAGTTTTAATAAGAATGTTTATGTTATGTTTCAAAATTTCATATAAGGAATGTATTGGACTTATTAAGTGACCAGTGGAGCCCACTATAGCTCCTTGATGCATCGGTAGGTCTCATGAGACAAACTATTGTCTTGGCACAAGGCCTTGACAAAATCTTATTTGTAGTCTTGGAATAAGGCCTTGACTATGTGGTTATGATAGTCTGACATTATGTATTCCATCATTATGAAAGTGGTTATTGATATTTCATGTCATTATTCGATTAGTAGAATATCCATGTGAATAAGTAAATGGAATCATTTCATTTTATTTAAGCCATATTTTACTGAAGTTCAAGTTTAAAAGGCTTTTGTTTTAGTTATACATTGCCTTAAAAGTTTATGATTATTTATGAAAGTTTTCTCTATATTGTTATCCTTACTGGGCATCTGATCTCACCCCTTTCTATGTTTTATTTTTTCCCAGGATTTGAAGAAGTTTTTTATGAATGACCTGCATGGATAGTATGAGGGGATATGAGTGTGGTCTATGGAGACAAGATGTTGTTGTAGTTTTTAACTTTATGATGTAAGGTAAACTTTATGAATGCATCTCATGATTCCAAGGCTAATAAACTAATCGGTATTTTGAGACTTGATCTTTTGTGATCATGCCAATGATACGTAATAATGCACCGACTCTGGGCTTTTGGGGTCGTGGCATTACAATTACAACGATAAACTTCTCTAGATCCTTGTGCTTCTAACAAATCTCACAATAAATATCCCTTTAATTCAATCCTTGATTAGTATTACCTCACATCTGAAATCTCTTAAAAATTATTTAAAATAAAAAATAATTTTGAATGTTTTTCTATATATAGTCTCACTGAAGTGTGTAGTATTAATGTTCAAAATAAAACCCCTATAGAGCTTAAGGATACTGGTAGGTTTTTCATTTGTTACACCTCAGGGAATAGTGGCCAACTGAAGTGCCTGTGATATTTAGGTGCTTGTATTAATTTGATTCAATTATCACTATTTAGACATTTGATATTGGGTGACCTTACACCCACCACCACCATCCTATAGTTGTATGAACATTCATTCACACATCCTATAGAACAGGTCAATGATTTGTTAGTTGGAGTTGGAAAACTATTTTTACTAGCTGAATTTATTGTGTTAGACATAGAGTGTGACAAGGGGGTTTCTATAATTTTGTTTGGGTCTTTATTTCCCACTGGAGGAGCTGTTATATATGTGTCTAAGGTAAAAATAATCTTTACGTTTGGTAAAAAAATGAGGAGTTTAATGTTTTTATAAATGGTAGGGAACTAAATTTTGTTGAAAATTGTTCTATACTAGAGTCCTTAGAAGCTGAAAAAGCACTTGTCCATTTATAAGAATCTTAAAAGAAATATTTTTATGAAAAAATTACTTTAGACGTTAAAAATATAGTCAAACACACTGTTGATTCTTCTCAAAGTGAGAATCTAGAAAATTTTCTAAAATTGGAATGTAAATCTGTTCCTGTAGAAAAGAGTTTCATTGAAGATGAATATTATATTTTCGAACATAATGAATTTTTAGACAAATTGAGGATAATTATACTCCTACTATCAATTATAAACAATTTTATAAGGTTTGGGGATAATTTATTAAACAATTTGATGATTTTACTCTGATAAATTTGTTGAATTCTGATCTGATAGCTTATGAAAGTGAGTTGTCATCTTTGGAAAATAGCGAAGAAAATTTTTAAAATGGTTATGAAATTCAAAATATTTCCACTTTTCAAAATCTTAATAAGAAACATGTTGATGATATTGGACCTATATTGAAGAAAATATTTCCATCAATAAAATAATCTCTTACTTTGAAGATAAAAGCATTCCAAGAACACATGAGATATTCATTTTTAATTGAGAATTCAATACTGACTTTAATTATTTCTGTGTCACTAAATGAAAATATAGAGGAAACATTTTTGTGTTTTAAAAAGATATTCAAAACTATAATAGGGTGGCCCATAGCTGATATGAAAGGGATTATCCCTTAATTCTACAAGAACATGATTTTTATGGATCTAAACCACAAACCAAGTGTATAGTGTCAAATGAGACTAGAACCTAATAAGAAATATGCTGTGATAAAATAGATAATCAAGTTATCTGATACTGGTATTATGTATACCATTTCTAATTGTTTTGGGTTAGTCCTATCTAATTATTTCCAAGTAATAGAGGTTACACTATAGTAACTGATGAAAAAATGAACAAAATCAAGTGAGAAAATAACTAAATGGAGAGTCTGTACATATTATAAAAATATCAATTCATCCACTTGGAAGGATCATTTTCTAATGAATTTCTTAGATCAAATTCTTAAGAGGGTTTATAGAAATGATTTTTTATGATGGTTATTTTGGGTACAACCATATTCTTGTAGCCCCATAAGATAAAAAAACTATACTAACATGCCCATTTGAGATATATTCTTACTAGTGAATTCCATTTGGATTATATGGTACACCCTATAACTTTAAAATATGTATGATGGCTATATATTAATACATGATAGAGATGATTATTAATGAATTGAAGGATTACTTCTACCTTTTTGGTAGAATATTTGAGAGATGTTTAGGAAATATGAAAATAGTTTTAGACAGATGTTTAAAGACCAACTTAATTATAATGCTTGATAAATGACATTTTATGGTCATAAAAAAATATAGTTCTTATCCATAATGTGTATAATATGTGTTTTTAAGTTCATATTTCTAATATTGTATTTATTCCATAATTATACCCACCTGAAAATTTTAAGGGTGTTAGAATATTTTTATGGAATGCTCTTTATAACGAGAGGTTTGTTAAATACTTTTAAAAAAATTAAAAAAACCTTGTGTTCTATGCTTATCAAAGATTCACCCTTCCTATTTGATCAAAATATCTTATGATATTTTAATTTTATTAAAGAAAATATACTTCATGATCCATCATAACTTCACCTGATTGAAAATTAACCTTTGAAATTATATGTGATGAAAGTGACATGGATGTTGGAGATGTTTTATGGAATATGAGAGAAAAGATATTACATGTGGTTTATTATGCTTGAAGACTGCTAGATTATGGTCAGAGAAACTACACCACTACTAAGAAATATTTATTAACTATGGTTTTTTCTCTAAATATTTTTAGGAAGTAACTTTAAGGATCCAAATTCATATTGTTTTTAGAATATTCCTTCTTAAATTATTTTCAGTTAAATAAGGAGTCAAAAATTAAATTTATTATGTGGATTCTCTTGTTAAAAGTGTTTTACATGGATATTATAGAAAACTAGGGAGATGAGAATGTAGTTGTATATCATATTTCTAGGACATCTAATACTATGTGTTATGATCCATGGGAGATTAATTCTTCCATTTTTGAAGAGAATTTAGTCACTATATCTATAATAAATCTACAAGGTTTTCATATTTTTATAACATCTTGGAAGAGAGTTTCATTTCTAATGATTTTTTCAAAAAATAATACAAATAAGTTCATTTCAGCACTTAGGTTCTATATATGGGATGACCCTCTACTTTTTAGGATACGTGACAAATAAATCTTGAGATAGTGTATGCCATGGGAATAAATGTTTCCAATTATAGAGATTTATCACTCCTCACATAGGGGATGTCATCATGGTTGATATAGGAAATCCCAAAAAATCCTTCAATATGGATTTTATTGGCCTACTTTTTTTGAGGAAGCTAAGAGTTATTTATGGGCTGTAATAGATGTCAATGTTTATGGAGTGTTATAAGAAAAAAGAATCTACCTTAGAAGGGTATTCTAGAAGTATATTTTTTTTTTACATTTGGGTCTTGGATTTTATGGTACCATACCCATCATCACATAGGAATGAGTATATTTTAGTATCTGTTGACTATATATCCAAGTGGGTTAAGCAAGTAAAACTTCCTAGCAGTCAAGAAATTTGTTTGATAAAATTCATTAAAAATAACATCTTTTCAAGGCTTAGGGCGCCAACGTATTTTTTAATGATAATGTAACCCATTTTAAGAGTTACTAAATCAAATCATTGATGAAAAAACATGGATGTACCCATAGAAATAGAACTTCTTACCATCCATGATCTATTGGAAAAGTATAAATTTCAAACAATTAGATAAAATGGATATTAGATGAAAACATATCTATTTCTAGGAAGAATTGGTCCTTGAAATCAGATGATGCTTTATGGGCCTATAACACTTCATTCAAGACCCTAATTGGTATGTATCTACATAGGATTTTATTTCGGAAATGTTTCCATTTTCATTTGGAGTTAAAATACAAGACATATTGGTTTGTGAATAATTTGAACATTGATTTTAAGACTTATGGAGAGACGAGGCTACAAGAACTGAGTGATTTGGATGAAATTAGGAGAGAGCCTTATGAAAATGATATTATTTACAAAGAGGTGTTCATGATTTTTTATAAAATTTTCATTCAAAATAGAGAATTAAAATACATATAGAAGGTTAATCTATTTAATTATAAACATAATATCTTTTATAGTAAATTTAAATCTAAGTGTTCTAGACCATTCACTATACATAGAGTATTGAATAATGGAGTTGTTTTAATCATATGAGAAACAAATAAGCCAATTTTAGTAAATGTTTAATGAATAAAACATTATTTTGAAAGTAATCCAATGTTATTGGATTCTATATTTGTGCTTGAAACATAGTTTTCACTAAATTATAACTGAAGGCCTTAAATCTAATACTCCATGGGAGTCAACCCATGCTTTTCTATGTGTTTTTACTCGAATTCATTATGAATAAAGTGCTTCTATTGCTATTTATTTCTCCATGTATCTTTATGCTTGATTTAAATCCTTGATCTTCTTGGTATTTTTTAAAGAGGTTTATTGTTTTGGTGTTAATAAAAGTTAATACTTCCCAAAATTATGTTGAACTTTCATGTAAGAGCTTCATACTGAGTCTTTACTGTATAAAAATTCCCCAAACTCATCCTCTTGTTCTTCATTACAAAGGAGATTAATCTATTTAGTTCTTAAGGTAATATTTTCCTTTTTATAATAACTGTGGTAGGATAAACCATAAGATTGCACTCAAAGATTAAGGGTAAGATCTATTCTTTGATTAACTCTCAAGATAAATCTTAATTAATCAGGGCAGTTCTTTATTTTAATTTCTGCATTTATATTCTTATCAACTTTATGGTTGTCATGTTACTACTAGAAATTATATTACAATGACTTTAAATTTATTCACAATGTGAAATTAAGGATAGGTTAGTGACACCTTGAGAGTTTTTGTTTATTTGTATGTTCTTGTATTAGTTGGGTTCTTATTAAAATATTTTTTATTCTATTGAAAATCCAATTGAAATAAATTTTCAAACATGATGACACCTACTTCACTATTTACTCAATGTTTATCATTGTACTATTTTAACTTTATTGAAAATTTATATACTTTCCCATAAATTATAACACATTAATTTACATAATCTGCTTAAAAATATTTATTCTAGAAATATTATTGAATAAAATGTACCGAGACCCTTTAACATCTCAATAAACGTATGAATTGAAACATTGTTTTTAACTTGAAAATTTTAACTGTTTTTTTCCACATTTGAAATCATCTTTTAGGAAAAAATTGAGTTTTGAGTGTGGGGGAAAGAGACTTCTCAATTTGGGTTAATCTATGCTTCAATTTTTACCCATAAATTCCCTTTAATATGTTTTTCAAAATTGGTTGTTTTTCAAGTTTTTATCTTCAGCTTAATGGGTCAATTTTTTTTCTTAATTTTGAAAGTTGTGATGACATTTTGAAGTGGTTTTTCTTTATTAACCCATAAATTTAATTGACTAAATCATTTCATATCCTCTAGAAATAATTTCTTCTTGGTTATATTTTCAAAAAATGTTTTACAAATATCATTGAATTGAAAATTTTTGATTTAATGAAATTTATAAGACATGCATTTACATGATCTATGAAATGAAAATATAATTCCAGGTTGAGTTTCATTCCATTATTATTTAAGCTAAACCTGATGGATAATTTATTCATTCAAACATTAAATTATTAAACTTACTCATCCATTCCGGTTTGTCTAATTGTTATGTGATAATTTTGTGTGTCTACTCACCTGGATGTAAATAGAAGTTAGAAGTCCTGGTTAAATGCATGTTGATGTCTGTTTAATTCAATTCAAAAAAATTCAAAAGCAGTTATGATTGAATATTAGTAATTAAATCTTTCACTAAATCCAATTTCTTTTGAGGGAAAATATATACATTATGCTTAAAATGATTCATGGGGGAAATCATTTTTCTTTAATCAATTCGTTGGGGAATTATAGTTGTTCAATTTTCAGATTTATTATTTCCAAAAAAAATGATTAGTAATTCCTTGATGAAAAACAATGATTAAGTGTGGGTGAATTTTATGTGGCCTTTAATTGAGTTATTTTTCTACATATTTTAAATAATATTTTACTATTTTAAATAATAAAAATTGTAAAGACCCAGAAATTTCAAGGAATTTGTTTTCTTAAATACTTTGGAATTTTACAAGTCTGTGTCTTCTGACGACACTTGATTCCGAGGCCCGGTGTGCCCAGAATCAATTTCTAAAGTTTAGCTCAGGTTCGTTCATTAAACGAATGAGCAGGTTTTTTCTATCTTTTGAACCGGTGATTAGAATTGAAATCTAAGGGCACTGATTAATTCGCAACGCCGGTAATTTCATAATGGGACCTTTACCGTAGTTGCGTTTGTGCGGGAGGAGAAGTTAAAAATTGTGGATTAAATAAGAAGTGAATAAAAAATGTGGAACAATTTTCATCCTTTATCTAAGTGGTTATATCCTACACGGGGGAGTTGGGGTGGGACCCTAACTACCCATGTGAGGATATTTGTGAGGTGGGGCCCACACGAGACCTGACCCTTCACATTCCCTAAACCCCCTTAAACATCCCATCAAAATCTTTTGTTTAATGTTGAAAACTCCCTTCAATTTATTTGAGTAACTCTTCCTCTCCCCTCCCTCATTAAAACATGCCAACTTATCACTTAATTAATTAGAAAACTCATGGTTTAATTAATTAAGTGAATTGGAATTTGAATTTTGTAAATTTTAATTCATGGCATGATTTATTAAAATAAGGAGAATCCTTATTTTATTTTTTGGTTGGCTTGTTGTGGTGAGATTTTGGGGAGAGAGCTCTAAAGTTTTGAAGAACACTTCATCTCCTTTGTTGAAGAATTCCAACTCTCCAACGAAGAACATTGACTCAGCGACCCCAGATTCTCTATTCCCTTCTTCCTCCGCGACAAGGGAGGAGATACCAACGCAGGATCTCACCAACGGCGTCTCGCCTTATAATCTTCTCTCCATGAAAAAAGGGGAGATGCCGCATCCTCCTTGGCTACACTCCGTCTTCGCTTATGAAACCTCACTCTGCGATGTCGTCTTCCGCGACGCCCGACGTTCAGTATCTTTTGTTGAGGTAGGGGATTTTTTTGATTGGATCAATGATCAAATCTTATTTCCTTCTTGTTTTGTTCTCTTTAACTGCCTGCTACTGAACTAATGAGCAGTGACGGGGCCAAACTAACATGGTCCGAATCCTCCGCCAATTTTTTTGATTGTTGGCAGTTCTTCGTGTTCTTCATGGGTGCGAACAACAGATTGTTATGAGATCGTTAAGCGCTGCAATGATCCCCAATTGAAGACACATCACCACGGAAACCTAGCGGAGGTGCGATGACAATAGCGTGCGACGGTTCAGACTGGAACGAGATAGACTGTTCCTCGACCATTCTTCGAGCGAGAATTCAAAACGTGTTTTCGGAGCTGATCGGAAGCCTGAGAACACCAGAATCGACTTCGGGACAACAGGGTGACCTAGAGTCTGAAGTTTAGTGACTAATGAACGATCGGAATGAAGAACTAGCATCATGGGAGGCGTGCTGAACAGAGGCGTCGTTTCTAGAAAATTCCAGACTACATGGCGTGTACTCCTGGAGGACACGCCATGTAGTGCGGGCATTCTGCGACTAGGGTTTTGGACGTGGACCGACTAACAAATGGCGTGTGACCTCTGTCACATGGCATGTAATCGCCACACATCAAGAAGGTGGCAGCTATGTGAGACTCTGTGTGTAACACATGAATACACGGACACAGTGTGGAGTACACGAGCATGTACTCTACCACACGGCCAGACATGGCCAATGTTGTGGGCTAACCTGTTTACTAATTACATGGGTTGGAGAACACGGGTTGAGGCCATGCATGGGAACATGGCCAGCATACACGGGGCCGACCCTAGAACTTTGGACACGGCGTGTAACCTTACCACACGTCGTGCACATACTTTTTACACGAACAACCCTTCAATATGAGCTGTGGTACACGGACAATACCCAGGGAATGACGACATGGCCTGTAACCATACAACATGCCGTCTACTTACTTTTTACATGAATAGCCCTTCGACATGGGCCGTGGTACATGGGTAGTACCTGAGGTCTGAAGACACGGCATGTAACCATACCAACACGACGTGTAATTTTTGGAAAATGGCTTGGCCATCTTGTACTCAGTGTCTTGGACACGTTTGTTTGGTTTATCCCCTATGACGTGGAGGACCTTCGGGATACATCAACTATGGACTTCTTGACATTTGATGTATCGACCCCCTCTTTAGTCATGTAGCAGACCCTCTCGAAATCGAGAACGCTGTGTGCGGGAACCCTAGAGCTAGCTGCGACTAAGATGACTACCATGCTGGGATCCTCCATGGGTTCGATGTCGATGGCGTCTGTACTTGGATCCTCCGTGGTTTTGGTAGCGATGGAGACTGTACTTGGATCCTACGTGGGTTCAGAATCGATGGTTACTGTTCTTGGATCCTATGTGGGTTCACCAACGACGACTTCTGTACTTGGATCCTACGTGGGTTCGACATAGGAGATGATTCAGAGGCTACATCTAATCATCTCTACCTCTCTTCAAAAGTAGTATACCTATGTGAGATGAGTCTTGAATTTCAATCATTATCATCGATGTGATTGACTTTCTTTCCTGTGTGGACTGGGTTGTGCTTTCCTGTGTGGATTGGGTTGTACATGGGCTCGTGAGTTGGAGCAGAACTGGAATGGATGAGTTAGGTATATGTATGGACATATACCTAAGTATAGTTGGTTGATACTTCATGTTTGTATCTTTTCTTTGTGTTTTATCCTTTGTGGATTCTTGGAGACCTTAGGGGGTCTTGGGGTCCCAACTGAGTATCGTATACTCACCACTGCATGAGAAATTCCCGCACTACATTGTGTTGGTTGCAGACGACGGACAAAACTGATCATGATCGGGGCTTGTGGAGTTAGACTGTATCCAGAGGTGGACCACCTTGTGGGACGTACACAGAGTGGACGGACAGACCCGAGGTACCGACGAGACTATCTGTACCCACCCTTCAGGTGGGATTCCCAGAGGACGACTTTGTGGTTGATACTTTACTTTTCAGTTGTTGTACTTTTTTTCTCAGTTGTACTGTACTTTCAGTTGGGTTTGTATACTGGCCCATTTACTTTCCAGCACTTACTTTTGTACTCAATTTACTTTGTGTTTACTCTAGCTTGCGTACTCTATTGTGTTTGTTACTTATATAAAGGAAATGCCTTCCCTTTTTATCGGGATTTATGCCTTTGGTGCTAGTCGCCAGCCCTTGGCCTATGGAAGCCGAGCTTGGGGTAGTCACGGCACGAGCCCTGAGGATAGGTCATGAAAAAATTCTCTTTATTTGTTAAATAAATTAACTTTTGTAATTTCGTAGTTGAAAATATTAATTTATCATTTTCTATTTAATTTTGTATCTATGATTTTAAAATTATTTATTTTTTCTACCTTTTCATTTTATTTATATTTTAATTCTAACTATATTTTAAAATATTAATTTTAAGTGTTTTTTAATATATATATTTTTAATTAAACATATTATCATTGTGTTTTTTTTATGTAATGGAAATTTAATTTAATTTACTATCACTTATTTTGAATTTTAATATATTTTTTATATATTAGTTTTTAAATATTAATATTTAGTTAGATTCAAAGTATTTATAGAAAAAATATTTCTTTATTTAATTAATTGATTTTAATTTTAAATTATATTTTTAAAGTATTCTTTTAAAATAATTAATTGAATAAGGTTTTCATTTTTAATTTTTTTTATTTCAATGTTTAAATTTTTTTAATGTTCATTTTTTCTTTTCAATTTATCTGTTTAAGTGTTGCATCGCTTCAATTACACCATCAACCAATGGCTAGATCCAATGGCTTATATCGATGCATCTATCTCTAGATATAACATTGATTTACATCCACCAGTATATCTAATATTATGGTTTACTATAGTTAGGGAATATACTATTGGGACATGGAATATAGCACTAGGATTCGATGAGGACACTTTCTCTACTGTCTTGATATACCACTATTCTCCATATTCCTCCATCGTTTCTACTGTCGAATCCATCAATTGATGTAAAACCCTTATACTAATGTTGATTGAAGTTGCCCTACCACCACCCTATCTACTTCCACAGTATCATGTTCTACTAATTTCCGCCCACATATCTAGATCTGATTCCCACCATTGATGAATCCAGAATCTAAGAAAAAAGATCAGAATTCAAATGAAGGTAATTCGATGATTCCTATAGTCAAAGGTGATTCGATCTGATGTAGTATAAAACTAAAAATCACTCAATCCATTCAGGATTTTATTAATGAAGATTAAGTAAGATGAGACAAATATATAGAAGAAAAATATAATGTAATAATTGATCTACCACTACAAATATCTACCGATCCTCAACTATAAACCACTCCCCTATTTCATCTATGCTACCATTTTATCAACGATGACATATCCAATGATCTACATCTACCTTTGGACTCTACTTCTACCTTTTCTTAAACCACCCCTGCCAATCTACTACTACAGTTTGATGTTTGGATGCATTTAGATTCTTGATCTAGAGGAAGCCTTGATGGACAATTTCAAATGAATGGAGAACACCCAAGATCCTGATGCTAGTCTGTACCCAAATCTAATACAGTTGTCCATATCTTGTCATGATCCATATTATTCCACACTTTAGAGCCCATGATACTACCAAAAATCAAGATGAAGTGATAGCCTCCACCACAGGAAACCCCATTTTGAGCATTCTTGAAGAAGAAATATGTGGTTTGGATGTCTTTTCAGCTCATAGGAGAATTCAACGTTGTCTGATTCAGCACTATCCAAATATGGCGCCACACAAGATCTATGAAATCTAACATTGTTCAAATTCTATCAAGGATCAATGTGAAATCATTATCTATTCATAGGAATGAAAAAGACAACCGTTAAAACCACTGATGAATGGGAGATTTGAGGTTTGGATGTATTTTCCTTTTTGTGCACAACCCTTTGGAATCCATTGATGTTGGAAAAGGAAACCACTGAACCCACCAATAAATATGATGCCTGAGAAAAACTAAAGAAAATGAAATTAAAAAAAAGAATAAAAGAATATATATATTTATAATTATATTAATAAAAATTAAAATAATAATAAGTATTTGTCTAAATATATTTGTTAAAATTTATAACAATGAAAACAATATTATATAAAAATATAAAATTTATATTTTTATAATAATGATAATTAAAATAATAATAATTTATTAGTTATTTTATGTTTTTTTGTGATTAATATTACCCGAGACGTGTCAATATGAGTTTTAAACAAACCACATGAGGGTCTGTAGTGGTTGTTAGAAAGGCACTGATCATGACATGTACTAGTGAAAAAATTTAGACAGTACTTACATGTGGTCGATGAAGAAGTGTAGGAAAATCTAAGTTAGTGCAAGAAATTGGTGACAAACCAAAAAAATAATAGAAAATAAATTTTGAGAAGATAGATGGGGAAGTATGACTTACTCTTTTGGGAGTCTAGAATAGAGACGCGGTTAAGAGAATTTTGGAGGATTTGGAGTAGAAAAACTTTTTACGAAAAATAATTGATGGTGAATTCTTCTATCTTTTATTTTATTTAATAAGTTTATAAATGGAATTGATTGTTCTGGAACTTGATATGAGTTTCATGATATATTTTTCTTGAGTTATTTCAATCACTGGTTTTATATTTCAACTTCTTCACATATGTGTGTGTGTGTGTATATATATATATTGTCAAATATCATAATTCATTAGTGTGGTCAATTATGAGTTTAAAAATTATTTCACGCCTCTCAAACATAATTTAAAAACTTTCTATCAATTGGAAAGATTAATCACGAATGAATTTTTTCATTTTTAATTTATAATATATTGGAATATTATGGTGAGATTTGTTCAAATAGAAAATTCCTCAAATTCTTTTTCACTCTAATTATTCTTGAAGTGATGAACATTAAGAATCATTAAACTATGTGATTTATATCTTTGCGGCAGATATTTATTGAATCATATTTTGAGGTTGGTAATTCAATAAAAATTATGCGAAAGAAGTAATAAATTCAAACTAGTTAGTAGAAAATTCCCCTTTCATTTGTCTCTATGGTTTTTCTCAATTTTTTTTATTTCTTGGTCATTTTTTTATACCTTATCTAGTTCTAAAGAAAAAAATATATTTCAAAATTAGTGGATCCTCATTAAATATAAAAAGTATCTTAAAAAAATCCATATGCTGACTTTTAATAGTTTTGTTTTCAAATCACTACTAGAAAATTAACCTATACCTATATTTTGGAACCGTGGGTATAGCCCATAAACCATGTCTATATGATATACCTACGGTTTAGAGAACCACATGAGATCAATCCATTGTTATAACTATATGTTATACCCATAGTTTGGAAATTCTATTCCCATAGTTATGAACTAAGGAAATAGGTGTACGGGAAATGGTCGACCATGTCAATAACACTATACCGACGATTCTAAAACCATGGGTATAAGATTAAAAAAAATTCATTCCTCCGTATTCATACCCTGGACAACCTATATAGATTCTAAAAACCTAACCACTTCACCACATATGATTATTATTATAAAAAGATATATACAAATATATATTTTTTAAACCATGGATATAGGTTGAAAAATAGTGGCAATAAGAATTCCCGTAGGAAACCTATAGCCATAGTTTACGAAAACCATGGCTATAGAGATTACCTATACCCATGGTTCTGGGAGAAATATGGGTATTTATTTTTTTACCAAAAACGATATTAATTATTTTAGTAAAGTTGTGGGTATAGTTTTTACCTATACCCATAGTTTTTTGAATAACTGTGGGTATAATTCTTGAACCAAAACCTATACCAACGGTTTTTGGAGAAACCATGGGTATATGTACTGTACCAAACCCTATAAGCATGGTTTTTAGTAAGATTATGGGTATAAGTCTGATCTAAACACTAGACCCACGTTCTTTAGAAAACCATGGGTATAAGGGTGACCTATACCCATGATTTTCTCCAAAACTATGGGTATAACTTTGTTTTCCAGTAGTGAATTTTAGTTTCACAATCATAATCAACCTTCCTTGTGGGTTCCAAACCCTATTAACTTCTATATAGTAATATATAAGAGTTTTCAAAAAAACATTAAATTTTCACATATTAATTATGTACATGTTAGACATATATATATATATATATATATATATATTATTCATAAGTGATAAATCCTATCTCGATTATTTAATCAATGTCATACCATTAATGATATACCTGGTCCAAGGTACCACTCCACAAACATAAAATGTTATTGTTTTCATCAAACATCAATGTTTGTGGTCCATGTGTAAATTTATAATGATACTAAGTCATGAATACTATACAGATGATTCTATATAGAGACAACTAATGGCACCGAAAATATGTAGTGTTCTAATTGGAATCTCATTCCTAGAAATCTCTCGTACTTTGAGATTTACAAGTGTGAACTTCAAGAGAAGACGACTCTATTATTATAATCCCCTAGAACCTGATAGTCATACATAATTTATTCCCCATCAGACTAATGTGTCTAGACTACATGACATATGTTTATGATTAATGATATAGTATCGTATGGTTCTCATTATGTCAAGTAACTACCCTAATCTCTTGATATTATATATAATATAATTAAATTACCATATATAGTATATATAGAAGTAATAATTCATTATATTAAGATAAATAAACATATATATCAAGATATATACACGAAATAGTAATCAAAGAATTGTTTTATTTGGTTTTAGGGAACCCACTCCCTCAACATGCCACTAAAATTAGATCATACTACTAACTATTCTTAATTCCTTGTTTATAACAAAATCATTTAACCAAGTATTAAATAACTACATAACTTCAAATAATGTTCTAATTAACAATGCATCAATAATATATATTACTAGTAAATAGATAACACTCTCACAATTCTTATTTTGGACCAAAAGATAACTTCTATTTTGAATAAAACTAAACATCCATGTGGATTCATAAAAATAAACATTCCATTATCATGATGTATTATTTATTCTATAAATAGGTATTTATATATTGTATAATTTTTTGTATTTATTAGATATCAAAAACCCTTCTAGTTCTGTCATATAAATATCTTCAGACAATTTAACATTAAAAAATGAAGTTTTGACATACATTATACAAATATCTTAATCATGAATGGTTATTATTATAATAAAAACTCTAATGGATTTTAGCATCACAACTAGAGAAAATGTTTCATCATACTCAATAACTTGAAGTTGTATGAAACGATTTTTGACCAACCATACTTTATAAGTATTTAATTATCCATTAATTTATTGTTTCTTCTTGAACACCCATATGCAATCAATTGGTTTTACATTAAATAGAGTGTCTATTAAATTATAAACTTGATTTTGATTCATGGAATCCATTTTATATTTCTTCGCCTCTCTCCACATGAAAGGATATTTTCCATATATTTCTTCTTTGTAAATAATTTTTTTATTATATTCAAGGAATAATGTTCCACCTAACTTAATGATAAAAAAATCATATATCCTAGGTTCCATAAACTTTCTTTTCATCCTAATTAGTACTTGTGTATCAATAATTTATTATTCTCCCATAATTTCTTATATAATTTCTATCGTACAAATACATTTCTCATTTGAATCTTTAACTTCATCAAATTAAATCTTTATCCCGCCATTTCAATTATAAATATGGTACTTCTCTAGAAATATACCATGTATTTACAAAATTACTTTTCTATTTGAAGGGTTATATAGGTAATATACTATAGTTTCCTTAGGATATTATATAAATATAAATTTTTTACCCCATGAAGTGAGTTTTTCATTGGGTATTATTATAAAAAAAATCCATACACATATATTATAATGTTCATGTTTCATTATATACCATAACTAACTTGGAATCCCATTTATAACCATAGTTGGTATTCAGTTTACCATATATTCCACTATTTGAAAAGTGTATCACTAAAAGGATTATCAAATAGTTACATGAATAATCATTGATATCACCATGTGAAGAAAGGAATGATTCCTCCTTTTAAAAACACCATTAAACTAAGGTGTATAATGAGTAATGAGTTAAAATACTATCCAATATCCTTTTAAATTTATGACGAAAGTTTGGTTAAGATATTCTCCAACATGATTTGAGATGAGATTATCAATATTTTTTTGAGTGGATTTTTTATTTCATTTTTTTATTCCATGAAAATTTTAAATGGATATTATTTATATATCATTATATAGACTTAAACGTTTCTAAAATATCATCCGAAAAATTAATGAATTAATAATACCATCCACTTTTCTCTACTGGAAGTGGACCACATACATTAGTATAAATCAATTTTGGAAATCTTGTAGCTCTTTATAATATATCATTAGATGGATCTTTGGTAATTTTTCATTATAAAAAATAATGAAATATATATAATGGGTTTAACTAGAATGGGTTAAATAACCCACTTATTGTAGTTTGTTCAGATGATTTTTATTTACGTGACCAATCCTGAAGTGTCATAGCAGGGTGGGATATGAATCTTGTTCACTAAATTTTCCATTGATATTTAATACTATAATTTCAATTTAATATATGTATAAACCATTATAAAGTTATTCCATACAATAACATACACCATTCTTATATGATAAATAAACCGTATTTCCAAACATGAAATAAAAAACCTTTGTGTTAAAACTCAACACATGAATACTGTTTTTGTTAATTAATGGCACATAATAAAAATAATATAGTATAATAACCAATCTAATTAATAAAGTGATAATAGTAAAAATACATGAAATCATTTTGGGATGGGATTATTGAAAAGGAAAAGTTAAAATCCTGTTAATGTATTTAAAAAAAACTAGTGAAAAATTCATTTTTAATGATGTGATTTTCACATTAATTTCATTTAAAAACATGATTTTTTTTAACATGATTTTTTTTATAGCTGATGTTTATATTGATTTTTTAGTTTTGAACATCATTTATAAAATAAATGAGGTTGAAAAATAGATTTTAACATCAATTCTAAAATAAATATTGTTAAAAAACATTTAATTTTTTTATTAAAACTTAAGGATAACTAATTTTTGTTTAATTTTTTCACATATTAGGATTTTGGTTTTTCGCCCAGACTAACATGAACCATCATTATTCCATACCATGAATTTCAAACAAAACTCAGTGGTATTCATCCACCATTATCCTCCATTGGTCACTATTGTTAACCCCCATCATCCTTCCTCAATGACCGTTATTCATAGGCCTAGTCCTATCTAGTATTTCTTCACCAATAATTTTTATCATCCTCAAACATAAAAGGTATTTTTATTCATGGAGTAATTGTTTGTGTTTTTTTTGAATGGTTAGTAGTGGTACTCTAAGTTATTGAATCACAAATCAATGTATTTATTTGTGTTCATATTTATTAGGGGTTACTTATGAATCACATTGTAATGCTTCTATCACGGATAGATAATTTTCTCTAATCCAAGGAAGAAAAGTGGTGGAATATTGGTCTAGGAAACTAAAAGCCTTTGAAAAGAACCATCCTTCATAAAATTTATTATTGACTACTTTTTTTATTCTTTGAATAATTGGAGGAATTATTTTTTTATTGAAAATGTTGTTCAATATAATGATTATATGAGTTTTACCAGAGCTTCAATGAAGTATCTGGACCAAAAAAATAGTTTTGGTTGTTAGGAATAAGTAAATGGGTCATAGAATAGGTTTAATGATGTTTTAATTATTAATAAATTATAATAATTTTTTTTCATAACTGAATATTTCATCACATTTCTAGTATACAAGTTTATTTGATAAAAAATAACTAGATTTAATAAGTATAAGTTTGGTTTGAGAATTAGTTAATAAGGGAAAAAAGAATTTTTTTTTGTAAAGGTTAATTTTTTTATGTTTATATTTGTTTGGTTATGTTGGTGAAATTTTTTTATTTATGTAGTTGAAAATATAATATAATCCTATTTTTTTAAGAAAATTTTTATGTGTTTATTGGTTGTTCATTGTTTCTAAGTGGTTTGATAAGTTTATGTTTGTATTTTTAATGACTACACCTAAATTCTAAACATTTAATGTATTTTATTATGATAATGTAATATAATGTGAATATTAAATAAATGAAAGTGCTGATAATTATTTTAAGAATTTAGATGTGATTTAATATAACATATGTGTGTTTATTATTTCCATGTGTATACAAAAATTCTATGTTCAAAATGTATCTTTTCATTATAAACAATTATTATTGTTTACTTTATAAGTTGTTATTAAGTATTTTAAATTATCATTATTTTATAATCATTTATTTATTTAATATTTATTGGTTTTTATTTAAATTTATTTTTTTAGAACAAATTGGTTTTAGTAATATTTCATTACATAGTGAATAATAATGTTAAAATTCACCAATTAGATGTTTTTTTTAGTTCAAAAGTAAATTTAAATTTAAATTTCAAAATATAGTATCTTTTATTTAATAATTCCAAACTTTTATATGTGATAATAGTTCATAACTAGATTATTACACATAAAAAAAGTGATGACTATTGAGAATGGGTTGATGACACTTTGGAGTTTAGAAAATGAAATGTTCTAAACCTTGACGTCCTTTTTTGTCCATTCCAGAAATTTTTAAATATGAGAAATCTGAAAAGCGGAAATATCAAAGATTATTTAATTTTCTATAGGTTTAATCATAATTATTGTCCTTGTATTTAGAATAGTGAAATTGGGATAGATTCAATATCTATTTATGATTTTGATTTTCAAAATGAACATTTTTATTAAAATGAAGAAATGATTCATGATATTGAAGTAAAGAAAATTCAGAAAACACCATCGATTAAGCTCCTATATGGTGTGGCTGAAAACAATTGTATACAAGGTCTTCTGAAATTTATAGTTTTATAAATGGTGTTAATATTTATGAGATTGAAATATGGAAATAGATGTACTAAAAATAGTTTAATATAATTGATACTACTATTTAATGAGATACTTCCTAGAGATAATGATCTTCTAGATACAAATCATAACGAAAAAATATTATTTCTGATGGGATTGGGGTACACAAAGATAATTACTTTCCCTAATTATGTTTCATTAATTTGGAAGTGTAGATACCCGACCCCATTGATCCCATAGCCAGTGTCATGCTACCACAAAAATAGAATAAGATACAATTAAATCTCATCCCAAAGTACCGAACTATTTAATAGTCTTGGTAAACCATATATATACATGAGTCTTAGATTAAAATCGAATACACTAAATACAACATAATTTTTTTTCTTTTTAGGATAATAACTTTATTCTATTTATCATATCCTTGAATATCTTTCTTAGTATATTTCTTGGAATCATGGGAAAAGGAAATGCAATAAGGGTGAGATCAAATGCTCACTAAGGGTAATGTATTGTGGAAGAAATAATGAATCAGTGAGAATAATAAATATGGAATGGAAAATAACTGAAAACACATACCATGTAATTATAAAACCAAGATGGAAGTGAATAAATAACATGTAAAGGTAATTGCTGGAAACACATTCCATTCAAATAACTAGATAATGTAATGTTAATATGGCAATGTGAGAAACTGAAACGCATGACATTAAATAAATGAGATAAAAATGAAATATATGCATAGACATGTGAATGAAATATCTCATGGATGAATAATAACTATAGCTAAATGAGTAAAATGCTCAATTATTGGACGTCATGTATGGGTCACATGGAAACATATACTATCATGACCTTTCACTAGATGGTTTAAAACTACAGGTAGAAACCCATTTAATTTTCACAACTAATTTTTCTCATGAGAACATATTGATGCATAAGTGGGATATATAAAGTACATGACCCACCCGTCATGGCCATCCCAAATAATTCCTCATATAAAATTATTGAAATAAATAATAGGGCTTAACAAATATCTGTATTAAATAAAGAATAAAAATTTATCAATATTTACTCAGATAATCAAGTAAAATTAAAATTAAACACTTTATGTAAGAATGATTTATGGTTTAGGAAATAAACATATCCATCATAAATGAAATGGATAATTAGGAGAAATTCAAAGTCTAATGATCATAGGAAATTGAATATTTCAAGGGGACTAACAACAGAATCCAGCAAGTGACTGTGAATACTAACCTTGGAAAAATAAATCATAAACCATCCTAAGGATGAATAATGATGGAATAAATACAATATATCCCATGTGGAGTAAAAATAAAGGGATTTTTGTTGATTAATGGAAATATTGTAAAAATATATTTTAAAAACATTATTAAGGAAACAATTCTTTTAATATTCAAAAAAAGATTGAAAATAATTTTCTTTGAAAATCACTATTCAATTTTTTTGTTTAAAATGTAACCTTTTAAACTTTCAAAGAAATCATAGAAGACAGGAAGGAATTTAAATATGTACATGTCGTACTAGATAAAAATAATATTACTTTTTCTTGGTAAAAAGGTTATAAAATTACCTTGTTCTGAATGTGAAAAGACTATTACTTGGAAAACATTAGTAAAAGACAAAAGGGTAAAAATTTATTTAATATCACATTTTAGAAAGGTTAAAATATTTTTTAAAATATTTTAACAAAACATGGTTTTTATAAGAAAACACGTTCTCTAATTAAAGATATAAATTAAGTCAATTTTTATAAATAAAATTAAAATATTTTAAGTTCCAAAGAGTGAAAAAAGGTACTATTATTTAAAAGAGGTCATGAGTAAATATAGGAGAAGAAAATGAAAGGGTTTATTAGAAAATGGTCAAATAATTTCCTCTGATGGAAATTAAATTTCAAACAATATCTAAAAGATGATATTGTAAAGGAAAATATTGAAAATATCTTAACATTGAAGTGAGAATCAATCAATGAGTACATTATATGTAAAAGATGTAAATCCACATAAGGAAGTGTAAATATACCAATATATAGTCAAATTACTTATATAAATAATAATATAATATTAATGAAAATGAAGTAGTAGTATAACCCAATTAAAAGAAGTTATGTTATGAAATTATTTTCCACTTGGTAACTTTTAACTCAAATCCCCTTAGATGAAATAATTCAAATTGAAACTCAAAATATCAATACAAATGAATGAATAATGATATTAATCAACAAAGTATAAGGTTTTAGATAATATATAATAAATTAGATGCACAAATATAAAGTTATTGTTTCAATATAAATATAACAATCAAAAAATTAATTGAGATTTCAAATATAATCATTAAAAATGTTCTCGAAGAGAGTTGTCTTTAAACATAACAAAGTTTCCCATATCACTTTGAAACATTTGATTAATAATATCTTCGAAGGAATAACATTAAATGAAACCTATATAATGAGAATAATTATATCCATGATATAACATGTCAAAGGTTAATTAATACACCATATAAATGAAACTAGGTGCATAATAAATGATAAGTCTCAATAGAATATAAATTGAGAAAAAATCCCTTACCTTGTGTTTCCTTTTTGGGTGAACATCTTTTAAAATTTTATATAACAGTTTTAATCATTTTAATAACTTATTATATAACAATATTAATATTTATGATATCATATATTATCTTCTTAGTAGATCTTATTACTCATTTTTTAATAATATTACATTATTTTAACTATTTCAGGTGTGAGTTTTCTAGTTTTTCTAGAATGTTTTTACATGTTATTTGTTATTATTATCATAGTTTCATTATCTAAATTATTTATAACATGATTAAAATATCATATATATCTATTATATTTGTATTTAAAGTAATAAATAATATTTTGATATAAGAAATGAAATGCACCGTTTATGAAGACGGTAGGCCGTACGTACGCATAGATGCCACTTTAATTTATTTTTTATATTTAAATAATTAAAATTAAATGAAATATATGTATATTATAATTATATTATGATATATTTTTATTATATTTTACATATTATTATTAAAACTATCATTTATACATTCCATTTATAGTGTGAATGAGTCACATCGCTTTGAGGGGGTGGTAGTCTACACTTCCAGAAACGATTTTATCATATTTACACAAAATGGAGTGCATAAATGTATGTATTATAAATCAATTACAGAAACATAAATAAATTATAAATATAATATATAACATATATAAGTAGATTGTTCATCATAATTTCAATCCATAAAAGGTGGTAATCTAAAAACAAAAAACTTCATTTTGTGAGGCAATAGGTCACCAGATAAAAAATGGTAATTTTGTTTCCCATTAGATGGAAGTGTGTGTATGTGTAGGCCTAAAACATAACATAAAAATGTATCAATACATTTATGATACCTTTTTTGTTATATAATCGTGAAATAATCATATTTTACAGGTGGAGAATTGAAATAATACTAAAAATCATAAGGGAGGAGGTTACCTCTTATTCAAGGAACACCTTTTAGTATTCACCAATGAAATTCCATGGATGTATTTATTACTAAGTTAAGGATTCTAAGATTATGGTAGAGATTTTTAGAAACTATTTGGGTAGATCTTGGTCATTCCAATGTGTCTTTATAGGTTCTAGGTATTGTAAGGAGAGAAGGCATTTTTATAGTGTAGGAGGAGTGTCACTCTTGTAAATTTTGAAAAAGGGAATTCCACCCAAGTGTTTTTTCATTTAAAGTTGATCCAATAAAAAAACATTATATCCATGCCATTATAGGGTCTAAATACATACAAGAAATGGATTTTGGGCAAGTTTATAGGTCATTTTGGTCCATATGTTTAAGGTTTAGTTCCTTGTAATGATTAATTTCAACTTAGTTATTATAATTAATATTCAATTACTTTCACTAATATGTTTTGTTTAAACTATATCGAACATATTATAAATAAAATATTATTCAATTTAAAAATTCCAATCATAGAAGTGATATAAATCAATTTAAATTTAATCTTGTAGATGAGGCGACAGTATGAGATTTTAAAGTACAAACGTCGAGAAGTCTGCTAAGTTATTATATAAAATTTCTAAGTTAAATTGATTACAATGACATATAATTTATTAATTAATAAAACGTTTATCTAAATACACTTTAAAACAGTTTTTTAAATATTATTTAGTCTTACAAATAAGTTATAAGAAAAAATAGTTTTGAATTAAAATTCAATATTTTTCATTATGCATTAAAAAATGAAACTTCATAGAAAAATACCAAACATTAACCGTAATTTTTTTTTGATTTAAAATATTATGTTTATTCTCACATATAGGATTCATAAAAGTTCTAAAAATATTATTTAAAATAGGTTCTTCATTAAAATTTGGCAATATTGCATCTACTGAAATATAGGTTTTTATGCAAAATATTGGGGTTGTTCTTATCTTATACTTATAAAATCTATTGGATGAATATAAAAATATTTTATTGAATATATAAAAAATATATTACTTTAATATCACTCAATAATTTTAGTTAATTTAATTTATTTGGATAAAACAATTTTGTGAGAAAAAAATGTTTTATATAAAAACAATCCCTTTACATTCAATTGGTTATTATATCCATTTCTAATTAATTTGTAACCAATGAATTTATTTTATATTTTTTAAAACCATAGACTTTAATATGTTAGTTAATAATATTCATAAACACTAATTTAATGGTTAGGATAATTTTTGTTATATAAAATATTAATATTTTAATAAAACATTACAGTTTGGTAAAACGTGGTCATGCATGTAACACAATCCATTGATGAAAATAGATGTTGTGTATGACATACGATAACTCAGTATCACATGCATTGAAATATAGATCATGGATTATTTTAAAATATTAAATAATGTGTCAATATATTATATTCCCTTACACTCTTGATGTTGCATGTCACACAAGCTATCAAACAAAATGATCTTATTTTAGAATTTTGGGGAGTTAAATTCTCCCCACCTTAATTAAACTGCATCCTCAAAATTTAAAATCGATCTTGATAGAATATTGTTTGATTTTTTCTATGATTGAAATCCCACATCATGATAAGGGTTCATAATAAATCCTCTATAAAAGATAGAATGTGAAGTATAGAGTTCACATGAGATAACATGTAACTGGGTCCATAAATAGGAGAACATTAGTGGAAAGTGGAGATACATACATGGAGGAAAGGCGTAAATATTTATAGGGAGTGATTGATGTCATCAATCAAAAACAAGTGAATGATAAATGGAATGTTGAGGGACTCAAAGAAAAAAATGTTTTATGATTTAGAAAACAATCAGTTCAACAAAAATTAAGGTCTTAAGACTAAATTTTTTAAGATAATTTTCCTAATAATGAGGAATGCTTTTCTTAGCCTATGAATACAAGGAAATATAATTGATATATTTCTATAGGACCAATTTCATCCTTTTTTTGTGCATTGAAAAATTTCCAATTCATTCCTTACATCAAGAAATGGATATCTAAAAATTAAATTTAATTCCCAAAGCACTGAAATAAACATTTAATAGATTATAATGCCCATAAAAGAACAAAAAGTATTACTATTGATCTGTAGATATTCTCCAAAGCCAATATGGTTAATAAATTAATCTCTAAACATAAAATTAACACTATTGGTTCATTATTAATATTTATTCATCATATTTCTCAACTAAAAACAATGAAATATTAATTAGGACATTGCGTAGGTTAGTGTTTTCTGTTAAGACCATATCATACATCGTTCATGTGTTCTAGTCCCACGGCCTTGGTAGATTTTATTGGTTATCCCCTGAAATACATTTTATCCTTTTCTAAAACTTTATTAATATAATTTCAAAAACAAATATGATGGGAATCCTTGAAATAAGGTTGATCACTAAGTAACATTTTAACTAAGGTTATTAATATAACCCCTATATATAAATACTTTATCAATTTATTTCCACATAGGTCCTTCCTTGGTTTAGGGTTTATCCATAAAATCATTTATAGGATTTCTATATCAGGATACCTTATCTCTAATCTAAAATACATTAGGTTTATTCTAGGTTATTCATTTTCAAAATCCTTTTTAATGGTTTGTAAAGAAAATGTGAATTATCCTAGGCATATCCCCTGGGAGTGTCAAAACAAGTACACAGTAAGGCCCTGTTGTCATGTACCAGGTTACGTTGAGTCATGCCTGACAAACCTTGTTAGATTTGTTACTCCTAGGTACATCTGTTTCAAGACCATGCCCACATGTTGTACCAAAATTGGGATATATTTCTAGGAAGACCAACATAGTATCTAATTTACCAAAATTCTTGGGTTTTATTTGATACTTATCCTAAAATTCAACCTTAGAGTTATTTTCTATAATCTATTTTTTTCTAAATCTAGTTCCCAAGGTTGCTACTAAACGTTCTATAATACTAACTATAGCGACCCGACCTAGTGAACCCAGATTTTTGTGTCACGCTACCATTACATTGGCATAAGATACAAGAAACTTTCATCCTAAAGGACCAAAAAATTTAGCAGTCTTGCTAATCCATCTACATACATGAGTCTTACATTAAAAATGAATACAATAAATAAAGGATATTTTTTTTCTTATAAGGATATTAACTTTATTCCATCTATCATATCCTTTCATATCATTCATAGCACACTTATTCAAATCTAGAGGAATAGAAACCTAATTATGGTGAGCTCAAATGCTTAGTAAGGGTAAAGTACAATAGAGAAAAATAATGAATGAATGAGAATAAGAATTATATCATGGTAAATAATAGAACAAACATACCATGTAATCATAAAATTAAGAAAGTGTATCAACAATGTAGAAATTTAATTACTTGAAACACATTCCATTGAAATAACTTTAAGAAAAAGTCAATATAGAAAGGTAAGAAATTGAAGCACATTCCATTTAATTAATGAAATGAAAATGAAATGTATCAATAGAAGTGTTGATGAAAAATATCATTGATGAATAATAACTTCAACTAAATTAGAGAAATACTTAATTGTTGGATTTCATGTCTGAGTCACATGAAAACCTATACTGTCAAGACCTTTAACAAGATGGATTAAAACTGTGTGTATAAACACATTAAATTGTCACAACTATTTTTTATCATGAGAAACTATCTATGAATCAAGAGGCTATATAAATTCTGTGCCCCACCTGTCATTTCCAGTCCAAAGAATACATCATATTGAATAATCAAAATAAATAATATTCTTTATCAAATATCTATATTGAATAAAGAATATGGATTTATCAATATTTTCTCAGATAATCAAATAATTGACTAAGTAAATTCTCTATGTAAAAATGATATATTGTTTAAGAAATAAACATATCCATGATAAATGATATGAATAATTATGGGAAATTAAATTTCGAATTATCATTGGAAATTGAATATTTCATGGGGACTAACAAATGAATCATTGAATTGAATTTGAATATTATCCTTGTCCAAATTAATCATAAACCATCCCAAATAATAATAAAAATGGTGTCAATACAACATATCCCAAGTGGAGTAGAAATAAAGGATTTTTCCCTAAATGGAAATAATATAAAAATATATTTTAAAAACATTCTTTTAGAAAATATCCTTTTTATATTGAATAAAATTTTTAAAATATTTTTCTTGGAAAATTACTTTTCAATTTTTTTTTTAAAATTGACCTTTTAAAATTAAAAAGAATCTTTGAATAAATGATGGCATGTAAATCCATACATGCCATACAATGTAAAAAATATTTCTTTTTCATGGTAAAAACATTAGAAAAATGCCTAGTTTAGAAAGAGATAGTAATATTTCATTGAAAATATTAATTAGAAAAAGTATAAAATTTTATTTAATAAATCATTTTGGAAAGGTTAAAAATATTTTTGAAATAATTTAAATAAAGAATAATTTTTATAAATAAATAGGTTCTTTTATTAAAGAGATAAATTATTTTGGGTTTTCTTAAATACATTTTTTAAAATATTTTAAGTATCAAAGAGTATAGAAATAATACTATTATTTGATAAAGTTTATGATTAAACGAAGGAGAATAAAATGAAAGGGTTTCTTAAAAATGAACAAATAATTCCATATGAAGTAAATTAAAGTGTAAAAAATCCGTAACAAAATGATATTGTGAAGTAAAGCCTTGAAAATTTTATAATGTTGAAGTGATAATCAATCATTGAGTATATTATGTGTATCAACTCTAAATCCACATAAGGAAGTGGAAATAAATCAATTGATAGTCAAATTAATTCTACACATAATAATTTATTATTAACAAAAATGTGGTATTAGTATAACCTAATGTAAATAAATAAGGTTATGAAATTCTTTTCCATCAGGTAACTTTTAACTCAAATCCCCTTATGTGAAATAATTAAAATTGAAACTAAAATTACCACAAAGGATGAATGAATTTTGATATTATATAAAAAAATGGAATTATTTTCACCATAAATAATAAAATTTGGTTTAAAATAATAAATATATTACTTCAAGAGAAAGGAAACAATTACAAAAGGAAGTGATATTTCAAAGATAATCATTAAAAATGTTCTCAAGGAGAATAATCTTTAAACATTTCAAAGTGTTCCATACTACATTGAAACATTTGAATAATAATATCAATGATGTAATAAAATTAAAAGATACATATTATATCATGATAATATATATATTCATGATATAAAATGTCAAAGGGAAGTATATACATCATATAAAATGAATTAGGTGTATAACAACAAATAAGTCTCAATGTAATGTAAATTGTGACAAAATCCCTTACCTTGCATTTTCTTTTTGTGTGAACATATTTTAAATTACTATATAATGGTTTCAAAAATGTTAATAACATATTCTAGATCCATATTAATATTTATGATATCAAATAAGATCTTTTTATTATATCTTATTACTCATTTTTAATAATATTTCATTATTTTCAATAATTTGGGGGTTAATTTTCTAGTTTTTCTAGAATGTTTTGACTTGTTTTTTGTTGTTACTATCATGGTTTCATAATCTAAATAATTTAAAAAATAATATTAATATCATATATATCCATAATATATGTGTTTATAACAATATATAATATTTTACGAAAAGAATGAAATGCACCTTTCGTGGAGACGACAGACCATATGTACGCATGAAGGCTACTTTCATTTATTTATCATATTAAAAGAAAAAAGTAGTTGATATAAATGTATATTATAATTGTAGTATCACACACACACACATATATATATATCATATATGTTATATAGGTTTATGAAAAAAATCCTTTATATTGTATTGTGTGAATAAGTCACATCGCTTTGAGGGGGTGGTTGTCCACACTTCACTAAACGATGTTATCATATTTAAAAAAAATTATGTTCATAAAGGTAGGTATTATAAAATAAATTAATAAGTATAAATAAATTATAAATATCATAAATATCATATATAAATAGATTGTATATCATAATTCCCAACTATAATTAGGAGGTAATGGAAAAATAATTTTTTTTTTCGTGAGGCGGTAGTTCACCGTCCACAAAAATTGTAAGTTCGTTACTCATTATATGAAATTAGGAGTAAGTTTATGTCAAAACCTTAACATAACAAAATATCAGTATATTTAGGATATGTTTTCATATAATCTTGGAATAAGGATATTTTTGGGGGTGGATAATGGAAATAAAACTAAAGATCTTGAGGGATGAGGTTTCCTCTTATTCGAGTAACACCTTTTGGTTTACACCAAATGAAATACATGGATAAATTTATTCAAATAAGAAGGATTCTAGGATTTTGGGAGGTATATTTATGATCTATTTTGGAAGATATTGGTTGAGAAAAAGTGGCTTGATAGGTGTGAGGAAGTACGGGGAGAGGAGGACATTTAATAGTGGAGGAGGAGTGACACTTGTAAATTTTGGAAAAGGGAATTTCACCCATGTTTTTACCATTGAAATTGGATCAAATAATGGATAATATTACATAAAATATAGGCCAGGGTCTAAATATAGTCATAAAATGTATTTTCGACAAGTTTCTAGGTCATTTTGGCCATTATGTTTAAGGTTTAGAGCCCTCTTAAGCTAAATTTCACCTTAATCATTGTAATTAATTTTAATTACTTTCTGTAATATTTTTTGTCAAAAAATAAGTTGAATGTATTATAAGTTATATAAAATTATCATTCCAAATATTGAATCGACTTTTCAAAATTCCAATCACATAATTTTTAGAAATTAATCTAAATTTAATCCTGCGGATGGGACAACAATGCATGTTTTTAAAGTACAGACATCCAAAAGAATGCTAAGTTTTTTATATTCAATTTCAATGTGAAATTGATTTAAATGAACTAAATTAGATTTATTGATAAAAATTGATATAATTACACTTTAAAACCAATTTATAATATTATTTATCTTTATAAAAAAATAATAAATATTCTTGAATTAAAATTTAGAATTTTTTTACTATTCATTAAAAAATGAAATATCATAGAAAAATTTTAAAAATTTACTCTAAATTTATTTTTATGTATAAATTTAAATGTTTATGTTTATTTTTACAAATAATAATTATACAATTGCCAAAAAATTGTATTTTTAGACCCTTTATGAGATAGTTATTTTAATAATCACAACTCATTCCATTTTACAAATTATAATAATTCATACATTATATTTTAACTATCGTTAATCATGTTAATAAATATTTATAAATAATTAAATTATGTCACATAGTATAATAAATTTCCATAAGTCAATAAATTATGGATATTTATGTTTAAATATACTTACAAGTGTATATTTACATGTAATTATGATATTTACTTAATCTCGCACTGTTATGTATAAGACATACACTTTGTATGTTTTTTAGTTTCCCTAAAAAAATTGGTTTAAGGAGTCACTGATGGCTGAATCACCGATGAGGACTCACCGATTGATGGATACACCGATTCTAGACTCACCGATAGAACAAACGTTACACAGATGAACAAGTCACTGATGATCGGTCAGACTAATAGCTCTAGTGACTTACTGATTGAAGAATCACTAATGGGAGGCACATCGATTGTTAAAAGGACTTAACAATGAATGATTCACTGATGGGAGACACATTGATAGCTCAAAATGATTCACCGATGATGACTCACCGATTCCCGGACATACCAATAGTGCAAAGGACACACCGATGGCCTAGATCACTGATACTGATGGAAAGGACTCATTGATACAAAGATTCACCGATGTTGATAGACCAATTCCAATGGATTTCCTATACTTATAACTAACCGATAGTCATAATTATTGTTTTTAATTTATTAATTAAAATTTATAGCTAACAGTCATATTTATACAAGTTAACATTTCTGAAATTATTTAATGTTGTCTGTAGGATATTTAGGAGACAGTACGAGGTACATGCACATGGGGAAATATTTATATCTGTTAGACCTTGAAGTATAAAAGAATTACAAGATGGATCCTTCAGGGTGTGATGAAATGTAGCAAGAAAAGAAAAACCTGTGAACTCCTACAACTCTCAAGAATACTTCCAAAATCCCAAGAACTCAAAGGAAGAACATACGGGTAGATCAACAATACAATCTAAACCTGATGGGCTAACCTAAACATCTTACTAACAGGAAGCTGAACATTTAAAACTCTTGGAAACCAGACCATAGAGGCTACAACACTATGTTTTGGAGAAAACTTCGAAAAGAGGACTCAAACTTCACTTCCACTTCATTAAACGAGTCCATATCCTCATTTCATAACATACAGAGATGTCTAAAAATTTATCTACATATTTAGTTATATTGTGTTCATTCATTTATATTTCTATGCAGTGTGTGTATCTATCTATTACACACACTGACTCCTATTAAAAACTAGAGTATACTTGATATCCTCAATCTCACAATCTATTTATCCTTTTTCATCTCAAATAGAACTATGGAAGATGTTATTTGTGACCAGTTTGTGATTTTCCCACGAAGAACTGTGGTAGAGGTCAAGTGTAACCTGGGTAGCCCTGTGAGATTTTGTGAGCCGCGATCCAGGGTGTGGATCAAAATTTATTATTAATTTAAACTTCAAGGTGGAAAGTGATCACCATGTGGAGGGGACTAAGTCTCATATTGAGACTGAACCTCTTGTTTATATCCGTTATATTTTTTCCTTTTAGTTTTTACTCATTCTTTATCACTTATTTCATAAAACTAAATTGAAAATTGATAGTTAGTTTAAGAAGTGTTTATAACCATTTTGAACCATTAGGTTAGTTTCAAAAGTTGTATTAATCTTTATATTAATATATCCGATAACAAATTAATCTTTTGAGATATTAATTGAAAATTCAGGACTCTTATAGATTCACTTAAAACTGACTTAGATTATATTTTTTAGTTGGGGGGAATTTTCATAGAACCATTTTTAACATAAATTTTTTTAGATACAAAATTCACCCCCTCTTGCGTACAGTACTCTGACCAAAATTTGGTATCAAAGTGTGGTTTCTGGAATTTTATTAGTTTTCAATGATTTTTCAAAATATTTCAACTATGACTGTAGTTGTTTTTGAAAGATCTTAAAATTTAGGTTATTTCTAAATTTTTATATCCTTAAAAAATTTTCCAAATTTTTATTGTTGAAAAAATATTATAAGGATATGCTACAAATAGAACAACGTTTTTCAATGGAACATATTATGCTTAGTGGAAGCTTAAAATGAAAAAACATTTAGAAAGCATGCAATTTAAAATCTGTACTGCTATTGAAAGTAAATATGAAATCCTTGAGACTGATAGAAACACTTGGTATGCAGATACCATGAATTCCTATAACTATAACTGTCAAGAAATTAACGCTTTATACTGTACACTAGGAGATGAAGAATTTAATCAAATTTCTGCTTGTAAAACTACTCATGAGATTTGGGACACTTTTTCTATTTCCCATGAGGGAACAAAAAATGTGAAGGAAATGAGATTAAATAAATATACTATTAAATATTAAAATATTAAAATGAGGCCCAATGAATCTATTCTTGACATGTATCTCAGGTTAAATGAAATTGTGAACACCATGATTCCATTTGAAGAGTTGTCACAACAAAGGAACAAATCGTGAGAATCTTGTAATGCTTTCCAAAGAGACAATGAGGGGATTAAGTATCCATAAGTGAATCATGTTACATTGATAAACTACCAGTGAAGGAACTAATTAGAAAATTAATGATGTGTGAAGAGGAACTAAAGGTGCATCAAGAGGAGGAAGAACCAAAGATAAAATTTATAGTCTTCAAAACTACCAATTCCATGTGTAAAGACAAATAGAAATTTCAAGATGTTGTTGAGAGCACAAGTAGTGAAGAATTAGCTTTAGACAATGATGAGGAAATGGCCCAACTGGCCTGGTGATTTATAAAATTTTACAAAAAGAAAAATTTCTTCAAGAAACCAATCTTGAAAGAAAAATATGACAACAAAGGCAATTGGAAAAAGGACTGGAAGAAGCCTGGCAAATCAGAAAAAATAATTTTCTATGAATGAAAAAGTAGAGGACATGTCAAAGATGACTATCCAAAATTGAAGTATAAAAAGAAGTATGATTATAAAGATATAAAATATATGAATGAAATGAAGGCCACCTGGAGTGCATCTATGGATAGCTCTAGTGAATATACTTCTTCTCATAATGAGAAAAAAGATATAGAAAACACAAGATTTATTAAAAATACCTCAGAGGTACTACAAAAATCTCATATACCCAATGAATGATATTCTGAAAATGAATCTGAATATGAGAATATGAAAAATGATGAATTATTAGAATAACATAACATGCTGAAAGAAACTTATAATTAATTAAATATTAAATATTAATCCATAAAGAAACAACATGCTCTTACTATAACTTTTAATTCTGAACATACTACTGAAAAAAATAATTCTCAACAGCTCAAGGAAAATAATGAGTTCAAAATGGCTAATGAGAAATTAAAGAAGGATTTATATATGTTTACTAATGGGAAAAATAATATTTCTCAAATTCATGGTAAATAGATAGATCTTATGTACAGTTATGGTATTGGATATCAACTTGGAAAAATAAATTTATCAAAAACAAATTTACTGAATACATCTAGAAAATCTTCTTTTTTCCCAAAAATCATGATTTTACTGTAAGTTCCAGTTCTAAAATATCTTTTACCACATAAAGTTTTTCTAGAACAAATAATGTTTATTTTTCAAATACTTTACAATCTACATATAGGAAAACCATAAGACAAATGTGGATTCCTAAATCTTTTATTACTAATGTTTCTGGACCTAGACAAATATGGTTACCAAAACCGTTTCATGGATGAAATATTTTGTAAGTAAACTTCCTAAGATTATCCTGTAGAAAATTTTGGTACTTGGATAGTGGCTCTTCAAGACACATGATAGGAGGATACTCAAGCTTAAAGAATCTCATCAATATTGAAGGAGGACATGTCACATTTGGAGACAATAGTAAATGAAAAATAATAATCTTAGGATAGATTGGTAACCCTAATTATATTTCAATTATTAAAGTAATTTATGTTTATGGATTAAATTATAACTTGATTAGCATATTTCAACTATGTGATTATGGATTTAATGTCAAATTTAAAAATGATTCATTCTATATTTTTATTCCAAGAATAACTTAGTATTTCCTGCTCTTAGAAATGATAATGTATATGATGTAAACTTAAACACACTAGCTACACATAGTGAATCTTGTCTAAATTCCTTTCACAAAGAGTCTTGGTTCTGGTATAGAATACTAGGACATTGTAATATACACTCTCTTAAGAAATTGACAATAAAAGGTTTAGTTAAAGACCTTCCCAAACTAGAGTTTACAAAAAATAGAGTGTGAAATATTCTTCAAAAAGGAAAAGAAACATAAAATCTCTTTCTAACCAAAGAAATAAGTTACAACTTCTCAACCTATTGGGTTGGTTCACATGGAATTATTTGGACAATCTAGAGTTTGAAGTCTCAATGGGAAACAATATGTTTATGTTCTTGTAGATGTATTTTCTAAGTATACTTGGAAGTTTTTCCTAGCTTACAAAACATAAGCTTACTCTCATTTTAACAAGTCTACTAGGACTACAGAAAATCTTAGTGGAAATAAATTTAAATCTCTAAAAAGTGACCATGGCCCTCAATTTGAAAATCAAGACTTTGAATATTTTTTCTCACAAAATGGTTATAGGCATAACTTCTCTACCCCTAGGACACTTCAAAAGAACGGTGCAGTAGAAAGAATAAATAAAACCTTATAGTAAACTGAAAGAACTATGCTCAATAAATATGATCTACCAATTTATTTTTGGATTGAAGTTGTTAATACAACTTTTTATATAATAAATAGAGTCTCAATCAGACCAATCCGTAATAAAAATCTTTATGTGTTGTGGAATAATATGAAACCCAAGGTGTTTGGATGAAAAGTTTATATTCTTAACACTAAAGATAATCTAGATAAAGTTTCCTCTAAAAGTAATGAGGTAAAATTCCTTTGATATTTAACATCAAGCAAAGCTTACAGAGTCTTTAATAAGTGCACCAAATGTGTGGAAGAATTTGTACATGTCAGGTTTGATTTAACATATCCACATGAACCTAAGACCTCATTAGGGAATCTTGAGGAGGATATGTAAAATATGGATATTATTGCTAAACCTTTAGACCATCCTATAACAGAATCTTTTAAAACATCCAGTTCTGTAAATTATCCATATTATATCTATAATGAACCAAAACAAAGTGATGGTATTGAAATAACTAGACCCTACTTTTACTAGACTAACCAGGACCCTTAAAAACCATCCCTTAGATGTTGTAGTTGGAGATTTAGATAAAAGAACACAAACAAGATATTCATTGACTAACCAGGTTGAACATCTAGAATTTTTGTCACAACATGAACCTAAAAATATTAATTACGCAATCAATGATTAATTTTGGGTGATGTCTATGAAAAAAAGAGCTTAACCAGTTTGAGAGAAATAAATTATGTAATCTTGTTGATAGACCAAAAGATACCTTGACCATAGGAACTAAATGGGCGTTTAGGAATAAAGTGGATGAAGCTGTAAATATAATTAAACACAAAGATAGATTGGTTGTATAAGGCTATAATCAAGAAGAGGGAATTGATTATAAGTATACATTTTCACCAGTAGCTAGGCTTTAAGCCATTATAATCTTACTTGACTAGGTAGCACACTTAGATTTAAAATTGTATCAAATGGATGTGAAAAGTGAATTTTTAAATGGTTATATAATTGAGGATGTTTTTTTGGAACAACCCCCATGTTTTACAAACCCACATTTTCCAAATAATTTTTTTCAAATTATCTAATGCTTTATATGGTTTGAAACAAGATCCAAGAGCTTGGTATGATAGGTTGTTTAACATTCTTATATCTAAAGGTTTTACAAAAGGAGTTGAAAATCCGACAATGATTATAAAAATAATTTCTAAAGATGTTTTAATAGCGGAAATATATATAGATGATATTATTCTTGGATCTTATAGAAATTCTTTATGAATTGATTTTTCAAAAAAAGAAGCAAAGTGAGTTTAAAATAAATTATATGGGTGAAATTTAATATTTTATTGGATTTCAAATATTTCAAAACAAATAATTTATTATTATAAATCAATGTAAATACACTAAAGATCTCTGGAAAAGATATGAATTTGATGAGATTAAAAGTAGTAAAACACATATGCGCTCAACAAGTAAGTTAGATCTTGATGAAAATAAGAAATCTGTTGATCATGATTCTTATAGAAGAATGATTGGGAGTTATTTGTACTTAACTACCAGTAGGAAACACATCATGTTTAGTGTATATATGTGTGCATGATTTCAAAAAAACCCAAAAGAGTCACATTTAAATTATGTTAAAATATTTTTCTAATACCTCAAATATAAAACTAATTTAGTATTGTTCTACCCTAGAGGACAACCTTTTGATTTGGTCAGTTATTCTGATGCTGACTTTGGTGGGTGTAAATGATATAGAAATATCACCTCTGAAGCATATAACTTTTTGGGAAAGCCTCTAATTTCATGGTGTAGTAAAAACTAAAATTCGGTTACATTATTAACTGCTGAAGTAGAGTAAAGTTCTGCTGGTAGTTGATGTACACAAATTTTGTGGTTGAAACACACTTTATTAGACTATGGATTTCAGTTCAAAAATATACTCATAAATTTTGATAATAGATGTGCTATTAAAATTTCTAAGAATCCAATTTATCATTCTACAAAAAAACATATTGATGTAACACATCACTTTTTGAGAGACCATTATCAGGAAGGTGATATAACTCTTGAGTTTATTGGGACTGAGCATCATCTTGCAAACATTTTTACAAAAACCGTAAACTCTAAGAGAATGAGCTACATCAGACATGAAATAGGAATGATAAATATATAAAGTCTATCTGACCTTATCTCTTTAGAAATATCTATTTGTCGATCAAAACGATCAGTGAAAATGATTAGTGAAACCGATTAGCGAAACCGATCAGTGAAACCGATCATTGAAAACAATCAGTGAAATCGATCACTGAAACTGATCAATAAATCCCATAGGTGAAACTGATCAGTGAAACAGATTAGTGAAACTTATCAAGTGATACCGATCAGTGAAACCAAATAAGTGAAACTAATCAAGTAAAACAGTTCAAGTGAGACCGTTCATGTGAAACTGGTCTGATTAAGTCGATTAGGTGAGACGGATACTGTTTGTATGAAATAGATACCAATATGGTCCTTTTAGTAAATATTTTATTTTGTTTTATTTTTATGCAAAATAACACAGTTTCATTTTACCATTATTATATTTCTTGTTTTTATGAAGTATAATCCCTAAATGATAAAATCAATTCAATCCACACTTTAACCCTCTAATTCCCTCACTCCACCTATCTACCTTAAACCATTCAACTGTCTCTTCAAAACCAAACCTTTAGAATGGAGATAACAAAGCGTGCAATGGAAGGACTGATTGAATCGTCTACAGCCAAGCGTCGGAAAGTAGAGTCAAGAAGTTTAGCAAGTTTTGTGAAGCTTGGGTTGGGAAGTCGCGTAGTGACTACTGAGAAGGAAGTTTCCATTCAGTGGATTTTGTTGAGAAATTATGTATTGCTGAGAGTATTGTAATCTCAATGGTGGATCAATTGGTTTTTAAAAAATGAGAGACTATTTTATCCTCTACTGGAGCACCAATTTTTTCTTAACTTGATAGTGTCTTTGGAAGGAGTTGAATAGGATCATTTGAAATATTTTTTGAAGGGAAAAGAAATTAATTTTTCTTCAAAGGAGTGGGCTGAATGCTTGAAGATTACACACGAGGGCATAAATGCTAACTACCAGGGTAATATTCCACCATCCTCAGATTTATTTTCATATATAAATGTTTTGTAATAATTGACCGGGAATTATGAGTCAAGGAGATCCACAACTACAGATTTATATGGAGAGGATAAAATAATTTTCAAGTTTATTCAACACCAAATATACCTAGGTAAGAGAGATTTTGATGTTGTGAAGTATGAGGATGTTTACCTGATTTATTTGTTGAAGAATGTGGGGAAAATGTATTTATGTAGGTACCTTATGGTACATATTACTGAGATTATCAATCAATAAAAGAAGGATTATTATTTATACTATCTAAGGATGATCTCAGCAATATTTAAGAGGCTAGAATTTGTGGAATATGTAGATGATATGATCACTTCATGTAGTGTATTTTGCATGTACAAGGATATCTACAAGAGGATGAAGATATTTTGGAACCTATGGAAGTGATATTGGGTAGTATATGAGGAGAAAATACATAAAGATTACAATCCCATAGATCATCCTACCAGACCTAGGGAAAAGGTTTATCTAGGTCTTAAACCTAGTTTAGAAGTGGTTTATTATGATGAAGAATAGGTTGAGTCCGAGCTTCCGAGAGAAGAGGGGTCTCCTATAGATGATTGGAGTTTACCAGATATTTCCGAAAGCCCTAAGAACATGTCTTATGGACATGAAAATCAACCATTAGAATTACTCTGTTGAGAACCTTTTTTGGGTGATTAAGATGAGGAAGAGACTGGGGTTTATGGATTCGAAGGATATGTAAGCAAAATTGATGGTGATGATGATGATGATGAGGATGTTTAAGGTGAGCATGTGAGTGACTCGCTGAAGTAAGGTCAAGAAGATGTTAATTCCAGTGAGGATTCTGATCATGGAGAAGATGATGATGGTAATAATCCAGATGGTTCTGATTCTATTGGAAAGGATTATACTAGTCATGATAATGATAAAGATTCAAGAAATGAGGATATGCATGAAGACCCTGATGATTATTCTCAAGGAATAATTTAGGAGCATAATAATATCATGGTTGTAGGACAAGAGGAAGAGTTTGAGGATCCGATTCCACCTATGCCTCAGATTGAGGAAGTGGCTGAGGATCAGATTACACCTATGACTCAGATTGAGGAATATCCTCAAGTGGCTGAAGTAGTTGGAGTTATTGGAGTTTGAGAATAATTTCAAGTTCAGTTACTCATTGTCCCTCAAAATATTTTTTTATAGAGGATAGGAAGAAGAATAAGGTGAAGAACAAGCTGAGGAGGAGCCTCATGGAAGAAGAGTAAGGATTGATACTGTGTAGTCTAGACACTGTACATGTTATATTGAGTATAGTTGAAATCCAAGATATATATTATTTGGGTTGTATTATGATTCAGATGAGGAGATGGTTGCTCCTCCTACTCCACAAGTTAATGTGGAAACGTTTTCTCTTTATTTACCTATCTTACCTCTTGCTGATGATCCAGTTTTCCCTGTAGTTCCAAGTGACTATGTCACAATGGCTGATATTGAGTAATTCAAAGTAGATATATGTGAGTTATTGAGAGCCTATATTGGAGTAAAGAGTGAGGCTTCTACTTGCATGAGTATTTCAGAGGCCGATGCTGCTAAGATTGCAATAATTGTGATTTAGGAGATTCAGTCTAACCTAATCACTACATCACAGACCATTATTAGAAATAATATAATAATGAAAGAATAAGTGAAAATAATGAGTTATGAATTGGAATCTCTGACCAATGATTTCAAGACTACACTTGGTGGGGTTATGGTGGCTCTTAGAAACCTGGTTACACATCTTCTGAGTGCAGATTTAAAGAAGCTAAAGCAGGATCTTGGAAAGATGATTTCTAGTACCTCTAGTTCTAAAAGTACAAGAAATGCTACAGATATAGAGTCCCATAAGACTATGATGAGAGAAGAGATGAGGTCTATTTAGAGTGACTCGGATAAAGATACATATTTCCAAAGTGCATAGTAACAGTGACCTTGTTTATAACATGGTGAGACAGTATAATAATGTTCAATCTGCTACTCATCAGGAGATCAGAGAAAAGGTGGACAAATACTTTTCTAAAATATATACCAAGCATGACCGAAATAATAACATTAAGTACTTGGATAAAAATCTCAATATTCTACCAGTGATAGAGGCATTCAAGAGGCCAGTCAGATAGTTGAAGTAGTTTACACCTACTTTAGAAAAGTTCATGGTGAATAAGGGCAGTTCTGAAACGGCTATGAAGTATGGGGTGAAATCATCAATGATTTAATAAAGCTTTTGAAACCTTACTTACATTTATTGGCTAAAGCAATTATGGTACCAACAGCTTCTTCCATTACACCTGGTTCCATACCTCCTGCTCAGATGACTGTATCTCAAGAATTATCTCTAATCAGTCCAGTGATCAAGGAGCATCCTCATAGTCATGTTCTATCAAAGAGGAGACCATGCCTTGCAGCTAATATTCTAACAGGTGTTGCTTTAACTGGTGTCATCATTCAACCAACCCTTCCTACTGCCACAACACCACCTCCTAAACCAACTCTTGACCCTTTAGACAAAGGGAAATCTCCACAAAATCTCATGCCTTAGTTGTTGATCACTCTTTGATAAGGCAATGTACTTTTCTTTTGATGACTGTATTTTGATGATTTTACTCTTTGTGATTTCATGAATATCAATTTGACTTCCATATGTTTAAAGTTTCTTTATGCTATTTTTTTATTTCTCCTTTATATTTATTTTCACCTTTTTTTAATCCCAAAAGTGGGAGAAAGATATGGATGGAATATATGGAGTAAATTATTAATCTAAGGTGGAGAACAATGGCATAATAAATATGGAATGTAATCAACAGAATATATATATATATATATATATCCCACCTCTGATAAAAATAACTCATACAACTTACTTAGGGGGAACCTGAAAATACTCTGATATCTCTCCTTTAAAAGGAACCTTCAATATATATCCTATGATACAATAATTTAGGGGTAACATAAAATGAAAGACCATATAGTTATATTGAGAATTAGTAGTCACTGTTGATATGCTATGTTAAGAAATTTTTATTCCTTAACATATTGTATAACTTTTTAATGCCATGCTTTGTGATTATCAAAAGAGGGATATTGTTGGAAACTTTGTGAGATAGTTGTTTTAATAATCACAACTCATTCCATATTATAAATTATGATAATTCTTACATTATATTTTAACTACTTTTAATCATGTTAATAAATATTTATAAATGAATAACTTATGTCACATAGTATAATAGATTTCAATAAGTTAATAAATTATGGATATTTGGGTTGCAATATTATTACAAGTGTATATTTACATGTAATTATGATTTTCACTTAATTTGGTACTATGATGTATAAGACAGAAACTTTGTAAAATATTCAGAGTCCTTGAAACTGATTTGTTTAAGGAGTCACCGATGGATGACTCACCAATGAGGACTCACCAATCAAAGGAGTCACTGATGCAGGACTCACCGATAGAACAAACGTCATACCGATGAACAAGTCACTGATGATCAGTCATATCGATAACTCAAGTGGCTTACCGATGGATGACTCACCGATGGGTGATGCACTGACAGTTTAAAGTAATTACTGTTGAATGAGTCACTGATGGGCAACACAATGATAGTTCAAAATTAGTTACCGATAATGACTCACTAATGCCCGATCCACTAATACAGAGAGTCACTAATACAGAGAGTCACCAATACTGATAGACCAATTATGATAGGCCGATGCTAATGAATCACTGTTACATATGACTAACTGATAGACATAAAAAATATTTTTAATTTATTAATTCAAATTTATAGCTAATGGTCATATTTAGAAAAATTAATGTTTCAAACATTATTTAGTGTTTTCTATAGTATATTCAAGAGATAATACGAGGTACAAGAACATGGGGATATCTTCGTATCTGATGGAACTCAAAGTATAAAATAAGTAAAAGCTGGATTATTCAAGGTGTGTAGAAAATTAGCAAGAAAAAAACATGTGAACTCTGGCAACTCTCAAGCGTACTTCCAAAATCTCAAGAACTAAAAGGAAGAACATACGAGGAGATCAACAATACAAGATAAACCTTCTAAGTCTACCTGAACTTATTACCAATAAGAAGATGAACATTTTACACACTTAGATACCAGACCATAGAGGCTACAACACTCTGTTTTGGAGAAAACTTCTAGAATAGGACTCAAAATTCATTTCCACATCATCAAACGAGTCTAGAGCCTCACTGAATAACATACAGAGACATGTAAACCTTTTTATAAATCTTTAGTTCTTTTCTATTCTTTCATTTACATTTCTGAGAAGTGTGTGTATCTATATATTACACACACACACACTAACTCCTGTGCATAAATAGGGGATACTTGATATCCTCAAACTCACACTCTATTTATCCCTTTGTATCCACATAGAAATGTGTAAGAGGTCACGTGTGACCAATTTTTTATTTTTCCATGAAGAACTGTGGTAAAGGTCAAGTGTGACCATGAAAGCCCTATAAGCTGTTCTGAACCTCGATATAGGGTGTGGATCAAACATGTTTATTAATTTACACTCCTTAGTGGTAGGTGATCACCAAGTAGAGAGGAAAAAGTCTTAGCTTGAGACTGAACCTCTTCTTTATATCCACTATTTTTTTAACTTTTAGTTTTTACTCTGTCTTTATCAATTATTTCATAAAACTAAATTGAACTATGATAGTTAGTTTAGCAAATGTTTATAAGTTTTTTGAACCAGTAGGTTGGTTTCAAAATTTGTATTAATCTTTAGATTAATATAGCTGATAACTAATCCATATTTTGAGAAATTAATTAAACATTCAAGACTCTTATAAATTCACTACAAAATGACTTAGATTATATTTTTTAATTGGTGGAGATTTTCAAAGAACCCTTTTTAATATAAATTTTTATAAATACTCAATTCTCCCCCCTCTTGAGTACTTTACACCTACCAACATTATTTAAAATAGGTTCTCCATTAAAGGCTAGTAAAAGTACCTTTATAAAAATATAGGTTTTTATGAAAAATATTGAGTTTGTTCTTCTCTTATACTTATCCAATATATTAGATGAATATAAAAACTACTCTGTTGAATATATAATATAAATATTACATTAATATCACTCACTAATTATAATTAATTTAATTTATTAGGATAAAAAAACTTTTCCAGTATAAAAATAGTTTTCTATAAAAACATCCCCTTTATATTCAATTGGTTCTTAAGCCCTATTATAATTAATTTGGAACCAATGATTTTATTTTATATTTTTGGAAACCATATATTTTAATAAGATAAATAATACTATTCTTAACTGCTAATTTAAGGACTAGATTAATTTTTATTATATTAAACAATAATATTTTAATAATACATTATTTGTCGGCAAAAACCAGTCTTGCACGGAATGGATCCATTGAAGAAACTGTTGGTTTCATGCGATATACGCTAACTCAGTATCATGTGAATTGAAATCTATATCATGGAATAATTTAAAATAGTAAATAATGTCTTGGGATGTTATATTAACTTATATTATTTATATTTCATATCACACACACCATAAAATAAAATGTTTTTATTTTAAAAATTCATGGATTTACAAGAGAAAATACAAATTTATTTATGAGTGTCCTAAATAATGGACATCATGACATAAGTTGAAAGGAAAATCAGAACTTCATTCATCTATTGCTCTATGTACCAAAACTCCTACTAAGGAAATTTTTTATCTTTCTTTAATTAACCTTCTAAAACAATTATATACAAATTATAATGATTCCAAAAGGTTAATATCAAATGCATATGAGAAAATATCTAATAGAAAATTACATCATCCAGCCAATTATCCACAATAAAATAATATTGATCTAAAAATTCCTAAATTTGGAAAATAAATTTTAATCTAAGACTTGGGATATTCACAGATTTAATGAATCAATATTATATCATTTGTAGTAAACATTGTTCATGACTTGTGTTTTTAGAAATTTACAACTTATCTATAGAGTTTTGTATGAAGCAGAAATATATCATGTTGTGTTTAATTATTTATGGACCAAAACAACATGGAATCAATATTTATGTTTACTTTTCACCATTATATAATGATTTGATTAACTTATAGGAGGAAGGTATCAATTTTTTTGATTCATATAAAAAGAATTATTTTTAATTGAACTAAATGCTTATATTTATTATAAATGAATTCCCAGCATATGGAAAGTTTTTTGGATATAGTGTTAATGGATATAAATATTATCCAATATGTGAATATGGTAATTATGTTTTCCAACTAAAACAAGGAGGAAAATAACTCACATGGTTCATTGATGATGTTTTCATATGAATCATTCTTTTTGAAGATTAAAAAAGGCATTCAATAGCTTTCAATAATTTTGTATTTCTATAAATCCTTTTTCAATTGACCAATATTTTGAGAGAGTGAAAAAAATTAATGAGACATTTAGAAAGACAGAAAAGAATAAGTACTAAAAAGGTATATGGAAGAAACGATCAATACTTTTTGATCATCTATATTGGAGATCACATGAGATAAAAAATAATGTCAATGTAATGAATGTTGAGAATAATATATTTGATAGTTTTATTGGATAATTATTATATATTAAAGGCGATAAAAAGAACAATTTAAAGGCACGATTGGATTTAATATTAAAGGGAATACATTTAGAGTAAGTCGCACTCTTATAGGAAAATGAACATGCTTTCCTACCACTTTTCATTCATTATCCAATGGTGAGAAAATATGTTTTTAAGTGCATTCACAGTATCAAAGTTCCTCAGGGTTATTCTTTAAATGTAAAATATTTTTCTAGAATGAAATATTTGATGTTTACTATCCTCAAATCTCATGATTTTTATGATATGATTCAAAAAATAAAACCAATTAAATTACAAGGAATACTAGCCATTAATTTCATAATAACTATCATGAAGTTGTTTTATTTTTTAAATTTTATATGTAAATAAGTGATTGATCTGGTTTCATTGAAAATGTTAGAGAATGATGTTGTACATATACTTTTTCAAATTTAAATGTACATTCTTCCATCTTTTTCTAATATAATGGTGCATTTAATGGTTCATTTGGTGTAAGCAATTAGTGTTATAGTACTTTATATCTATGTTCTATGTATCATTTTAATGGGTATATAAATATATTGAAGGGGTATGTTAAGAATATTTATCTTATAGAACCCTCTATTTTTGAGAAGTTTATTTATGAGGAGGTTGTAGAGTTTTTTTCAGTCAACTTTTCTAAAGTAGAGTACATAGGTTTACCTAGAAATTTCCATGATAGAGTCAATTTTGGGATAAAGGGGTTCTCTGGAATAAAAAATAAATCATTGTTAGGTGATCAAATTAATCAAGAAAATTTATACATATTTAATAACTTATATGTTGATCAGTTACACAAAAAAGTTCATATTAATTTATTAAAATAATGTTTTTTTTGAAAAATAATGATATGAAGTCATTTAATGAGAATAAAAAAACATTTTTACGAAGGTTTAAAGTTATCATTCTTGGTATATCAGATACCTTATAAACATTGAAATGGGTAATGGTTAGGCTATGTTTAAATGTGATAACATGGTCATGGTATGACATTAAAAATGATGCATTTTATACCAAATATCAGAACTACATAAGTGATGTTTAGAATAAAAATGTAATACCTTTTTCTAAATAAACACATTTCATTGAAAAAAAGACAAAAAAAATCTCCACATCATGTGTATATTATGAAGTTATTGAAGAAATATGGTTGAATGATTGAATAAATTTTGAGTTTCTATGTTTTACTGTAAATAGGATTGAAGTAACAATAGTGTTAAACCAGAAAAATTTGATATGAAACAAGTAACTATGAATATTTTGGAATACAGAGATAAACATTTTATAGTGGGAAAACAAAAAAATAAATTTTCTTTGTTCATGATCCATCAAATGTATAGTGGTCTATCATTGTTCAATGAATAAAAAAATATCTTAGTGATGAGAAACTTGATAATGATAATGAATTAGGTCAGATCACTGCTTCAATGGATATATTATCAGAGAATATTAATGATGAAATTGAAGAATTGATTTTTTATATATGATATGATCATGAGGAAGAAATATATGAAAAAACCCTTTAATATATTTTTTTGATATTAAAGGTAAAATATATTTATATTCTGTTATAAATTTTAACATTTTTTGGAAATTTTATATCTAATATTTATAATTTTTTAAATAATTAATATATATTTTTTATATAATTTTAGTTTATCTTCAATTAAAAATACACTAAAACTTATAAAATATTATTTTTATCAAAATTATTTTTTAATGATTAATATTATTTTTAAGTTTATAAAAAGATTTATGTGATGAAAATTTCTTTCATGTGGTAAATTTTGTTGAAAATAAATAACAATTCATCTCTAATAATTATGTATTTACAAGAATAACTCATGCATGAGTAAAAAATTATAGATAAATATAATGATCAAATGAGTGTTTTTATAATTAAATATAATTTTTTAATTTCATTTGTTACATTTGAAAGCAAACCATATAGGAAATTAATATTAGATATTTCCAAAATAATTAGAAAAAAATAATGATTTTTAATGAAAACACTAAGATTAATGGAATTACAATAAGTGATATATGAATTAATGACACAATAATCACATGGATCCTTCTACCAGTGTTGATTATTGAGCTTACATGACTTATAAATTGTAAGATCTTTTTTTCAATTTATATTTATCTTAGAAACTATTTATACATCTTTTTTATTTCTATTGGATATTTTTTTTCAATTTATATTCATATTTATATTCCCATCCAACATGAGATTTTTATTCAAGTAAAATAAGTACAAAGAAACATGGTAACATTGGGGGTTTGGGGATGCCTAATGTAATGTAGACCGACGATATCCCATCTAATCAAATTAACCCCCTCGAGCTTCATGTAATTTATGTTAGGGAGGCACATGATGCCGGAATGCCGATCCTACGAGGAAGAAAGATGGTATGCAACTCTGTTACCCTCTTACCATGTGTGGGCACATGAATATTTTTATTAAGGAGGGATCTACATTTCCAAATAGTGTATGATATCGACCAAGGGGTGGAGCCTTTTCCATGAAAGGAATCATCTTATATAAAATGGTAAGTCTCAACTTAAGTGATATCAAGACTATCCTGGTTTCACAAGGTTAACCTGATGAACATTACTTTGGCCTCAACCTATAAGGAGTTTCCATTACCATAAAATGTAGTGAAGGCCATAACGACACTCCTCCCTGTGTCAGCAACCACTCCCCATCCTCATATGTTTCCCAATATGCCGGAGCCATCCGTATTGAGCTTGTATCCTGTGTTAGGAGGGTGCTAGTGAACCCATTGTACTTGTGGCTTATTATTGAATGGTTAAACCAGAGAGGCACTAACCTACAAAAATTGTAATGATGAATATTCACTCCAGTTATTAATTATTCTGACTATGCCCACCAGTAGGTTTCTTGTTCTCACAACGATGAACCACATTTTGGGGAGGGATACAATGTAACTCACCTAGTTTCTAGCCTAACATAGGCACTAGCATCCAGAACTGAGAACAACGTACCTTTCCACCTTTCCAAACCCAAATCATTCATCACGTGGAACCATATCTGAAAAAATGAAGCATCACAATGATCATGAGAGGATAAAGTAGTAAGGTCACCGAAGAATGTCTAGATTGCATGAGCCCATTTTCCATCAAAGAAGAGATGATTCATACTTTCCTCCCACTAGATTCTAAAACAATGGATTTTAGATACCATGCTGATACCCACCTTCTGGATGTTACCATCTATAGCTACTGCATGATTCCTTATTCTCTAAATAAGAAATTTATACTTTTATGGTATCATGTTGCAACAAACCGTGCCACTACAACTGTCATGATGATCCTACGAGGAAAAGAACCTATGGAAGTCTGTGGTTGTGAATGTCCTTGAGGTGGAAGGAGTAAACACACACTTATCTGGTTCTGATTTGATGAAAATAAACTCAGAGATATCTTTTTGTTCCTTTTCCAGGAATGCCATGATAAACATATGATAAAGGATCACTTCCTTAAAAGTGATCATTGGAGTAGGGCATCCCAAGGAGCCAATAACATAGCCTACCAAGTTGCAATACCAGAAGAGGATGTCAGCTTCCCCTACTATCCATCAAGAGTTCTATTGAAGGGTAGGGATGAGTGGATAGATCTTAGACCATAAAATAGAGGGGGCATGGCCAATAATTTCTTCCACATTTCTTATACAATTTTGGTACATGATCTTCCCCCAAAGAAAACATTATTCCAAACTTTCCCATGATAGCTTAGTATGCATGAAGCGTAGAATGTTATTAAGACTCCTCACATTAATTATCAAATCATTGATGGTCCTTTCCATCCCATACCATGAAACTCAATGCCTCTTAACTAATGATATATTATCCCAAACGAAACTGGATAGAATCTTGTCAATGATGTTCATTTATCCTTTTAGCATGTTGGTGGAAGCCAGAGCATGGATGGGAATGGCTGATAGGACACTACTAACAAACACAATCCAGATCCCAAATGACTAGTAGCGGTTATTCTCGTTAAGAATGTGGCCCATGATATATCTCATGATATGATCAAAGGCACAGACTCTAAGTCTTCTCAAAGATATTGGAATGCCGAGGTAATTCATGGGGAAGGAGCCTCCCTACATTTCTAGTCTTTTTCACAGAGAATAGTCCCGACTTGAAGTACACTGGTTGGTGATATAGCGGTTGCTTTTTATTTATCGATAACCTATCCACTCCGGTAGATATATTCCTCAAGGATTTTCTTGATTCCATTAACATATATTATACCACCATTATTTAAGATGAAGGTGTCATCTGCAAACATCATGTGGGATATAGAATGGAGGTTTATTTTCCTATAATAATGTTGTATTTCTCTGTTAGACAAGCCTCTATTGATATGGCAAATGAGTGTATCATGTGTGAGGATGCAATTGATCGGAAAGATTGGGTCTCCCTACCATAGTCCTCAAGTTTCCATGAAGAAACTGTGAGTCCTACTCATGAAGGAAACTTCCATTCATAAGAAGATAAAACATATGAAGATGATATCCAAGGCCTTAGGAGAGATTCCCATGGCTGCAATCACTCTTTTTATGAAACCCCATTCAATCCTATCATAAGCCTTATTCATATCCAATTTAATTTCCAAGTTAGATCCATGGGTCTTGATGATGATGTCCCTTAATATTTCCTATAACATGGTTATAGCTCTTTTGATAGAGAGACCCTTCATAAATCCATGCTGTTCAGTGGAGATACATTAGGGGATATATGTGGACAAACTCAAATTAATGATGATTTCTAGATTCTTATAGGGAAAATTGCACATTCTAACTTGTCTGTAGTGAATTAGGGAGGATGAATCCTTAATATTTCAGATGACCACCAGTGTCGTATCACTGGTGACCTGTGGAACACTACCTCCTCGAAGGAAGTCTTGAATTGATGCTATTATATTTCCCTTAATCATGTCCCAAGTTCCCTAGTAAAATGAACTTGGGAAGCTATCAAGGCCTAACACACATTTAGGGTTGAGACTCATCATGGCCATATGGATCTCTTTTCCATCCAGGATCACCTCTAAACTGTTGTTTTCCTAGTTATAAACAAGGTTGTACACTTATTCCCAAATCTCTACATTTCATCTTGGATATCCCATGGGCATTCGCGGGTTTGGTCCTGAAAAGAGATTCTTGAAGAATGTGTGTGCTATGATCCCTATTGTATCTATATCATCAGTGTACTTTCTATCCTTGAGCCAAATATTGGGTTTAATCATACTCCTTTCTTCTTTAATACAAGCATGAAAAAAGTAGTGTTTTTATCACACTCGTGCAACCATTTTAATCTGGATCTCTCACATTCCATACGTTCTGGTTTGAGGATTATTTCTACCCAGTATTTATTCTTGTTTGAGATATCCTAAAACACTATTTCATTCTATCCCACTTCGAGACTGGTTTCCAGATGATCAATACTTTGATTAAGGGCCACCATGATCTGGTTGATATGATGGAGATTCTTGGCCCATTCCTATAGTCCATGCTTTAGCCGCCACATTTTATTATGAACAACTACCCATGTATTCCCCTGAGTCGGCTCTCTCCACAAATCACTAACAATATTTTGATAACCAGGAATATGGGACTTGTGGTGATAGTACATGAACTTCTCCTGGATATCTTGCTTGGGGGACAAAGTAATCAATAGCATTTATTGATCATAAATTCCAAAAACTAGATGCTCTACCTTGGAATTTGTGATCATGGTGCTAACATTGATGTTTTCTAGGAATCGATCAAGATAGCTCTAGAAGCACCTACTTCTTCTCTGGTTATTATACCATGAAAACCAGTCTCCAATGTAACCCATATCTAGTAGACCATTACCCTCCATGAATTTGGATAAGTCCAAGATGGAATTATAAGGGAATGCACCACTTCCCTTCTTCTCATCTGGTTCAGTGATTGCATTGAAATTCCCACCCACAAACCATGAAAGTTACTCTCAATCAAAAGTGATAATACCATTCCAAAAACATTCTCTTCTTTGGGCATCATAGTTGTCTCAAACAAAGGACAAAATGAACCTATCCCTTCTATTAGTTACTTTTTTAGCGATGAACTTGTTTCCTGCCTATATTAAATCCACTGAGATCTCCTCATTATAGAATATCCATATATTCCATTTAATTAGATCTGCGTGCATGGAAGCATGAAGCTTGAATTTATGAAACAATTCATTAATAATAACTGGGTTCTTCTTATGTTCGAGAACTAAAACAATGGAATCCTTGTTCTCCTTAATCTTAGATGAAATGAATCCAGTTTTAAACCATGAAACAAGGCTATGGGAGTTCCAAATGATCATAGGTAACATTAAACAGACACTGGCCCAGATTTGGCCCTAGTCTCCCCAGTCTCTTTATTGCGGGAGAAGGAAATATCCCTAATATATCTTAATCTCTCTCATGTGAATATACTAGGACTTAGTTTAGAGGGATTTTTTATTGAGGGTTCCATGGATGTGAGTAGCTTGAGTTTCTTACCTCTCACTGCACTAGGAGGGGATTGGGTTGTTGAGTCTTTCTTGGAAGGCTCTATTGGCACAGAACCATTTGATCCACCAATTTCGGCCATGTTGGATACATCCTTCAAGCAAACAGATTTCCATGAGGAAGGATAGGGCACAATAACTACCACCAAATCCTATGATACAATAGGTGTTATCTCTGATATAAGAGGAAATTCCAAGGTTTCAAGGATTTGGGATGGGTAACTCAGAAATATTTTTCGCAGGCAACCCTCTAAAAAAATATGGTGGGGGATGTAATAATATACAATATGTTTGGAGCGCCTAGGGGAGGGAACCATTGGTGTAGAAGGCTCTAGATCTAAGCTAGGAGGACAACGAAACTGAAGGAGAGTGAAGAAAAGGTATGGATGCTAGAGATGGAAGGAATAGCTTTGCTGTAACATTAGGTGGGGAAGCATCCCGAAATGGGTCAGGCTCGAAACCACCCAATGGGAGAGGAGTGGCTTCACTAGGGGTATCCTAGTGGGCCTAGTGCTGACAATCGTGCCTTTGTTTCCTTCACTCTTGTAGTTAATGTACATAGATAAGTTATGAGAGGTAGTACCCAGGAAACACCGGGAAGATGATATCATGATTCCGAACTACCGAATCCTAAACCATTAAAGAGATCCTATCAGGGAGAGGGAGAGAGATGAATAGATCGACACATATACATTTCACCAGCTTATCCTCATAATAGAGGGTCAGATCATCAGCACAAAGGAATCCACAAAGGGATTCCATGATGTATTTGAGGAAAGAACCATTCTTGAAATGTAGTGGGAGACCTGGGAGAATTATCCAAACGGAGAGACAGAATGAGAATTCGAGAAAGAATCCTATTGGGAACCTTGAGACAAGACCCTGAGGGAGAAATGGTGTCAATGATTCTTGGGTAGAGCACCAGGGGACTCGACAGAGAAGGATCAATGATAGTGGAAAAAATACTAGGATCAAAGGTCGATGGAGCCGGGATCGACACCTGAGCACGAGTGCTCGACATAGAAACGGATGAAAAATTTCAAAATCCTATGGGTCCATGAGGTTCATTCTAATGCACAATGTAAGAATCCATTTCCCATATATATTTGGAAACAAAATTCTATTTTTTTATCTTTATATGTAACTGTGGGATTCTTTTACTGATTGTTTATTAATTTGATTTGTATGATAATTCTAGATCATGGTCTTAGTTTTTATCGATCTTCAAGTAAGGTACCTACCCATATACCAATGATGAGAGACTTAATCATACTATTTGGGTCCCTTCTACAACCACCAGGATAGATAAGGCTTTATGGGTTGGTAAAAATTCTTGCACGCATTTACCTAAATTTTCGGTTGTTCATATCTAGGAACAAATGATATCTATTCAGTTTGATGATAATTTTAATCCCAAGGGTCCAAATTCAACATAATTTAATAGTTTTGGGGCAAAGCAGTCTTAGAAAAAATTAGTATTTTGATTTCTAATTGCAGAAATTTCCCCCAAGATAAAACCAGTTCAGTTATGGTGGAAAGTTTTAGTAAGTTAATTTATTTTTAGTTTACTTATCATTACATGTTTTTACTAATGTTTTTTTTCCTTTCATTAGATTTTATATTATATAATTTACACTAAATATGTCTAGAATTAATGTTCATCTATTACTACTAGTATATGGATGGATTATAAATGAACACTAACCGGTGATCTCATTTTTTTTGCAAGAAATAATGAAACCACATGTCATATATATCCCTTTCTAGATGAATATGAATGGAATAAAATTATTAAAATTACATAGAAAGATTCATTTTTGGTAAGTTTGATTCCAAATTTTTGAAATATTTATTGTATCAGTGTAATGGTCTTCTTACTTTTTTTCTAAATTAATTGGAACTAAAAAAATATCATCCAAAGATATAAAACAAAAATATATACCCTCAAAATTTATCTCAGGTTGGGTATTCATTATTGGAAGGGAAAATTATAAATAAGAAACTTCAAAAATTGAGTGTTGAGTCTACATGATCAGCATAGATTGATCTTCCATCCCCACCACCTAGACAATAAAAATAGAATATTGATTGAACGAAAAAGGGGACATATCTTACTGAATAATAGAGGTTTGTTGGTGATATTATTTTACGGATTTATTTAAGTTATTTATGTTATTAAATTTATTTTTAAACTCTTTATATTTTTTAATTCAATAATATATTATTCAAATATTATATACATGAATCCTTTGAAGAGCATACCATATTTGGGTCCATCATACCTAAGGGTAGGAAGGATATTTAAGCTACTGTATTTTGAATGATTGAACACCCAAGTCACATATGAGGATATCATGTGGGTGTTTCAATTTTTTTTCGTTCTAGAACATCCTCAAGGGACGATTTATATAAAGAAAAAATTGAGGCTTTAGAAGCTAAGGTTCAAGATATGGGCCAGTTTATGGAGGAGATAATTAGAGATATTATTGAGGAGCAGATCAATGATTCAGTATAGTCTATGTTTATTGACAAACAATAATAATTTCATGATATATATCTCACTCCTCCATCATCGACTATGTATCCCACTCCTCAATTATCTTATGCATGTATCACTCCTCAAACTTCACTAGTAGATTCATCTTCTACAACTTGATCCTCTTCTTCCAATCTACTATGTTTATAAAATGAGGATCAAATGTGTTATATTGTATCATATTTGATGATATTTTATAACAGGGATATTCTACATCATTAATAGATGGATATGGATAACAATAGGCTAAAATTACTAGATATTATATATTTATCTTCTAGAGTATTATTCCCTATAGGTGAGGCATTGATAGTTAGACATAGTGTTGGAAATTATTTGTCATGGCCATCTTAACTTATTTGACAGATTACCATTGAGGTATGCATATATTATAAAATTTATCTCATATTAGTGTTAAATTTGTTTTTGTTAGAGTTGGTGGCCTAGAACCATCTACTGTGTACATTACTCATTAATAAAATCCTTATCACATCTTGATTGTTCTTATGCGTGACAATGTATGTAAAAATCTCCTAAGGACAGCTGTTGCGTTAGTGGATCATAGCGGATCCCTGCTATGATGAGAACCCGGAAGTTCCATAACACTGTTCTTTAATATATGTTCTATGGACGGATGGAGTTATTTGAGGGACACAAATAATACATTCCATTAGGGGTGAGGACTCATAAAACTTTGAGTCACCTTTTCATGGTGTGCACCCTTGGTAGTATCCAGGAGGATATTATGAGAACGAGACCCACCAGTAGGAAATCCACATTTCATAGTGTCATTGGATGTTCCTATCTGCAGACGTGTGTATTGGTCCTTAGACTTTAAGATTATTATTAATGGGTATTACAAATCGCTTACTTAGATGTATTGACGAAAACTGTGACGACACACTGTTCGCAGCGAGGTAGGATACGTTGGGTGCGTCACGAGTAATAATGCATTAATAGATAATGCGAGAAAGGATTTGTACCTTATGTTCCATAACAGAAGTAGATATCTCAGGCCCTTTGATGGAATTTATATAGCCTAAATAAATCCATTTCCATGGTAAGGTATGGGCGAGTTCAATTCCGGAAAGTCAAAGAAATAATAATCAAGCACATGGGTTGATGGGAATAGCATGAAATCCTCTTGATTCGAGATATCGAGGCAAAGGAATTACATTACATGGTAAGCGTTCGTAGGAGGTGACACGTCATTACAGCATTAACTTCTTTCTCTATGGGTGCTTTGGCGTGTTTATAGACTCTAACTGTGGACTATAGGCAGGCTCAGCCTAATGCCACTGAGAAAAGGACCTAGAGGGTCACACACTAAGTGTGTCCATGTATCTCAGTTAAATTTTAATTTAATAAGTTAAATAAATACTATTCCTGACTGTGGTTTAATAATTATTTAAGGATTCCTGATTGCATTTATTTTGACATTAGTTATTCAAGGGAATATATTGTGGGTGAAATAATACATTTAATAGCGAGTAATGCAGTTACATTTATTTAAGAAATAAATAGCCATTACTCAAGGACTAATAAATGTGGTGGAGGAAATAAAGGAAAGTGGAAAATAAAAGTACACGCCGTGTATATTAAATATACACGTCATGTAGTTTTATGGAAAATGAGTACACACCATGAATTAATGATTACATGCCGTGTAGTTTTTCTAGTCGGGATTTTGAGGATATAATATTGTTTTATTAAATGATATTTATTATAATCAGCGTGGGCGCATGTCAAGGAATTAATAATTTGACATGGGGGTTTTCATTAAGCGTTAATGAAATAAATAAAACACGTAACATATTTATTTATTTTCATAACTCTATAATCTCAAACCCGATTATAAATATCATCACAACTCCAACATTTTTCCAAAATTGTTGTGCACAACAATTACGGATAATTCTTTCAAGGCCGAAAGAACTCCTTCCTACATGAACACTCTCAAGACTGAGAGACCAAGGAGATCGAAGGCGGACATCGCAAGCAAAGGTTCTTCTGCGCTAGCACCCGAAGATCCCTTCAATGATGTCCGGAGATACGTGACACATGTGTGGATCACCACTAGAGGAATCCTACACTTGAATTCTACGACGCAACAAGGGATCACATGATCGTGACTGGAGACATCAAGAAAGAAAGAATCCCAACAAGGTAATTCTTTTAAATTAATTAAATTAATTATAACCAACATATGATGATCCTATCTCTGTGGTTCTGGGATTCCCTCTTAAATTTTTCATTTTTCATTCCATTCTGATGATTTGGCGTTTTACATCGTGAAAGATCTCGGATTGAACATTGTTTAAACGTTAAAATTAATGTTGGGAAAACCCACCAACGCATTTCTGCTATGCTCGGAACCTACAAGCGGTATCAGAGCGGTCATATCATTGATTATAATTATTTAGTTTTTCGTTGGTGATCTACACATTAAATAATTTAGTTGTTTTAATTCAAGTTAATCGTTCATTAAATCTAAATCTCAAGATCTGTTCCTCCTCTATCTTTTCTCGTTCACCATACAGAAACAGCCTTTTATTTTAATTTTTGATTAAAATAAAATAGAGGAACTCATCCAGAGGAGCCTAACATTCTTGGCCATACAACACCAGAATACACAACCTGTATTCGGAAGTACATGTCGTGTAGTGTCTGTTCATGCATTGGATTGGTCTACCAAATCCGGCCATGTATTGATCCTATCTAAGTCATTTATGACACTGTGCATTGACCAAGAATAGGTGGCACGTGGTTTCCAGATTACACGTTGTGTTGTCCAACAGAACACAGCGTGTAGTCCCTTCGGGTTAGGGTTGGACTGTGTACCCCATATACGGTTTTCCCAGCTGGAAACTGTGTAACACGGAAACTACATGGCGTGTGTCCCACTGAACATTCCATGTACTCCAAAAATTTCTGAAGTACATTTACACGCCATGTCCCCGGGCGTGTGCTTCAGATGGACGGTGAAGAAAAGTACACACTGTGTATTCGGAACTACAGGCTGTGTACTCACCCAAATTATATAGATTTATTAAAATTTATTATTATATTATACAAACCCTTGAGACATGTACCATAGTTCAGGCGTAAATCCGAGTCTCAAAACATGGTAGGTGTTTTATATATATGTGTTTTATTTAACATATGCGTAATAAATGGGAATTCACTGGGTTTCCTCCAAGGTATAAGTTATGTACAAGGATAATTTTAAATGAATTTATTTTTTTAAAATTATGATGGATGAGACTCTCAAGGAAATTCAGAAAAGGATTTAAGATAAAAGGATTGATTAATTAAATACAATTAATTGATTCGAGCGTGATTTATCATAATAAAGAATGATTAAAGAATTGAATGCTAGTTTTATTTATGCGTAAATATCATTGCATGTATGGATGATCATGAGCTAGACCGAGACCTTTGTATGTGAATGGTTTCTTTTAATTTATTTATTTAAATTAAATTTGTTGGATTACGAGACATCTCCTCATTAATATGTAAGGCCTGCGTGCCCAAGGATTATTTTATGTAAAAACCCCTTTTTACCCCTCACCTGCATGTGAGATAAATGCATATGTAATAGATGGATCTCCCAAGCTTGTGGAGGCGGCTCAAGTTAAGAGCCAAGGTGAAACCAATCCAAGGAGATACAATGGTGGATAGGTGGAAAGCTGTAAACACGAACCCACAAGGTTCAAGGTGTTTCTCCCCTAGGTATTGGGTTATTTTATCAACCGCTAGATAAACTAACCAATAGAAAAACTCATGATCATACCATTTGTTTTATTTCTGTTAGTTACATGGTTTATTTATTGTAGGTGTGTTGTCACGATGACACAATTAATGTATTAAACAAGCATGCAAGATGAGACTAAAATAAAAACCGGCCTATGTGTAAAAATTATCTTAGACCTGGTTAATCACTTAATTATATCCCACTTAATATTATCAAGCATGAAATAAAAGATAATAAATTGGAAATTTACGTATAAGGATAAAATCCCTCAAAGAAATATTAAGTCTGTATAACCTTCCATAATCTTGGTTAGAATCGAACCATAGTTCAAAGTGCTTGACCAACCCTAGTTGGGTATTTTCAATTATTGGGGAATTCTAATTCAAGGTTTTGGGTTGACTTAACTTGGTTTGTATCAAGGGTGGACTACCATAGCAGGAATTGATGTGGCCAAGAGGCAAAGGTTGATGAAATCTAAAATAAAACGATTTCAGGATTGGGGAGTCCACTCAGCAGATCAAGGAGCTGTGAGTTAAATTCAGTTGGAATTTAGAATTCTGACCTAAAAAACATTCAATTTTATTAACCAACCCTAGTTGGGGTAATCCGAAGGGAAATATGGATCCTTTCCACTCGAATATTTAGGAAACATAATATTTCGATGTCAATGTTGAGGGATATTGGATTTCGATAAAATAGTGGGAGAATAATAAGTATTAATTAATTTATTTGTCTCAGTTTTTGTTATAAAGTACTAAACCTTTGCTCATCTTAATTTGTAGAAACGAGAAGAAAATGACTTCAAACATATCATTGCGAACCATACTCGAGAGGGAAAATCTTCTCACTGACACCAATTTCCAAGAGTGGTAGAGGCGTTTACTCGTCATCCTTCGCCACGAAATGAAATTGTATGTGCTGGAAGAGCCTATTCCAGTTGCGCCTAGGAAAGAGGCCAGTGATGAGGAATTATCTATCTATATGAAACACATGGATGATGCGACAAATTTTTAGTGTTTCATGCTATCGGCCATGTCCAATGAGCTCTTGAAACAACATGAAAATATGGACGCGTATAGAATGATGTCTCAACTTAAGGATCTCTACCAAGAGAAGGCAAGACAGGAGAGGTATGAGATCTCCAATGCTTTTTTTACAACTAATCTTAGAGAGTTCGCGCCAGCTGGGCCTCATGTAGTCAAGCTTATTGGCTACATTGAACGCCTGGACATCTTAGGGATTAAATTTCCGGATGAGTTGCGTACAGATCTCATCCTATCATCACTACCCAAGACCTCCTCTAGCTTTATTGTCAACTACAACATGAGAAACAATGAGAAGAGTGTATCAAAACTTATGACCTTGATTCTCCAGGTAGATAAGGACATGGGGCATGAAAAACCCACAGTCCTTATGGTTAATAGGAAAAGGAAGGATAAGGAAAAGGGCCCAAAGACTTATAAACGTTCTGAAGCCCCTGAGCACCGTCCTTCCAAGAAGGGTAAGATCCAGAGGCAGGGCAAGGAAATGGAGGTGGTGTGTTTTGCATGTGGAAAGCAAGGCCACTAGAAGAGGAACTGCACCCAGAAGCATGGAGACACTAAATGTGCATTCGTTATCGAGTGTAATCTTTCTATTTATACACATTGGGTATTAGATACATCTTATGGGGCTCACATATGTATTCAAATGCAAGAACCAAGTAGATTTAGAAATATTACTAGAGGAGAGGTGGATCTTCGAGCTTCCAATGGCACAAGCCTGGCTACATTGGATATTGGTGATTACCACCTCTCACTACCAAATGGGATGATTTTGGTTTTACATAACTATTATTATGTTCCTAGGGTTACCAAGAACATAATTTCTGTATCTTGTTTGGATATGGATGGATTTGTTTTCAAATTTTGAAATAAGGGTTGTCTCTTTTTTTGGAACAACGTATTTTATGGTATGGAACATTTAAATAATGGTTTTTATGTATTAAATTAGAAAAACCAAGGGTTGTAAATCGATAACGAAACAAAATAACATGACTCATACATCACCCAGTTGTGGGATCACCGTCTCGGTCATGTGAATGAGAAGAGCTTGACAAAGCTCTACTGAGATGGATATTTAAAGTATACTGAGATAAAACCACTTGATAGATGTCACTCTTGTTTACAAGGAAAAATGACCAAGCCGCCTTTTGGTGGACAGGGTGAAAGGGCCACAGAGCTTCTAGGATTGGTACACACAGATGTGTTTAGACCATTTCCAGAAGAAGCTAAAGGTGGATATTCTTACTTCATTACTTTTTCAGATGATTTGAGTAGATATGGATATGTATACTTAATGAGGGAGAAGTCAGAGGCCTTATAGAAATTTAAGGAATTCATGAATGAAGTAGAGAATCAGCTTGGTAAGAAGATAAAGAAACTTCTATCAGATCGAGGTGGAGAATATTTGAACCAAGAGTTCATCGATCTTCTATGGGAGTCTGTGATTCTATCTTAGCTCACTCCTCATTATACACCACAGTGGAATGGTGTTAGTGAAAGGAGGAACCACACCTTGTTGGACATGGTGAGGTCGATGATGAGTCATGCCGATAATCCATTATCCTTTTGGGGATATGCATTACAAACTGCAGCATACACATTAAACCATGTACCATCTAAGGCGGAAAATGGAATTCCAACCGAGTTATGGAATGGAAGGAAAGCCAATTTGTTGCAAACACGTGTATGGGGATGTGAGGTGTTTGTTAAGGCATTATCATGAAACAAACTAGAACCCCAGGGAACGAGGTGTATCTTTATAGGATATCCCAAGGAAGCGAAAGGATATTACCAATATAACCCTTAACACAAGAAAGTGATTGTCACCAGAAAAGCCATATTTATTGAGAGGGAGCACATCCTAAATAAGTATATTGGGAGAAAGATTGACTTCAGTGAAGTTGATGCTCAAGATACACAGGAGTTGGTACATGAACAAGTTCCACAGGTCCTTGTGGAAGAGGTTCCATAAACACAAGTAATGCGTAGGAGCTCAAGAGAGGTAAAGAAACTAGAGATATTTGGTTTCCGAGTCACAGAGGATGGTGAATCATTATTGTTGGAAAACGATGAACCTATCTCCTACAAGGAAGAATTAGAAAGATCAGAAGTTGAAAGATGGCTAGAACCTATGAATTCTGAGATGGATTCCATGTATCAAAACCAAGTCTGGGTTCTAGTGGATGAACCAGTTGATGTAAAGCCTGTTGGATGCAAATGGGTATTCAAGAGAAAGATGGAAATGGAAGGTCAAGTTAGCAACTATAAAGTAAGGCTACTAGATATAGGGTTCAGACAGCGTCAATGAATTGACTATGATGAAACCTTCTCTCCAGTTTCCATGTTTAAATCCATAAGAATCATACTTTCCATAGCAGCTTACAATGACAACGAGGTTTGGCAGATGGATGTCAAAACAACATTCCTTAACAGGAACCTTCAAGAAGATGTCTATATGACACAACCAGAAGGGTTTGTGACACCAGGTGAACCCAAACAGGGTTTCAAGTTGCATAAATCCATTTATGGATTAAAGAAAGCATCTAGGTCATGGAAGATTCGATTTGATAAAGCCATAAAATAATTTGGGTTCATTAAGAATGAATGTGAGGCATGTGTTTATAATAGGTTTAAGGGGAATGAGATCATTATCCTAGTAGTATATGTTGACGACATATTGCTTATTGGAACGACATACCAGTCTTAAATTAAGTTAAGGACTAGTTGAACAAGTGTTTCTCCATGGAGGACTTGGGTGAAGCAGCCTAAATTCTAGGGATCAAGATCATTCATGATAGATCCAAGAGGATACCTGGACAAAGTCAGGGTACATACATTGACGAGATATTAAAGAGATTTAGTATGGAACAATCCAATAGGGGATTAGTTCTAGTGTCACATGACATACATATTTCTAAGAAAATGTGTCCTCAGACACAACAAGAGAAAGATATAATGAGTAAGATCCCATACTCTTAGGCTATATGATCCATAATGTATGCCATGTTTTGTACCAGGCTTGATGTTGCCTATGCACTGATCATGGTAAGAAGATATCAAGCAGATCCAGGAGAACAAAATTGGACTGATATTAAGACTATCCTTGAGTATCAGAGAAGAACTAAGGATATGTTCCTGGTGTATAGAGGAGACAAGGAGCTTGTAATCAGAGGGTATGCTGATTCTGGTTTTCAGACAGATCAGAATGATCTGAAGTCGCAATCTGGATATGTTTTCTATCTCAATGGAGGAGCTGTGAGCTGGAAGAGTTCAAAGCAGCCAGTTGTCTCCGATTCTATAGCGGAGTCTGAATATATAGAGGTTTCTGAAGCTGTCAAGGAATCCATCTGGATTCAAAACTTTGTCCAGGAGCTTGATGTGGTGCCTAGCAGTAAAGATCCCATTACATTGTATTTTGATAATACTGCAGCGGTGGATCTTGCGAAAGAACCAAGGTCACATAAATGGAAAAAGCATATACTCTAAAAGTATCACCTCTTGAGGGATTTATATCAAAGGGTTGATGTTGTAGATAGAAGAGTGCCCACAGAAGAGAACTTCACTGACCCCATGACTAAAGGCCTATCTCACCAGAATCATGAATATCATGTGAGAGATTGCGGGTTAAAGTTTTTTAGAAATTGGCTCTAGTCCAAGTGAAAGTCTATTAGAGTTGGTGGCCTAGAACCAACTACTTTGTACTTTGTTCATTAATAAAAGCCTTATGACATCTTGATTGTTCTTCTAAGTGACAATTCATGTGATAATTTCCTAAGGAAATCTGTTTCATTAATGGGTCATAGCAGATCCCTATTATGATGAGAACCCGAAAGTGCCATAACACTATTCTTGAATGTATGTTCTATGGCCGGATGATGTTATTTGAGGGACACAAATAATATAGTCCATTAGGGGTGAGGACTCATAAAATTTTGAGGCACATTTTCATGGTGTGCGCCCTTGGTAGTATCCAGGAGGATATTATGAGAACGAGACCTGCCAGTAGGAAATACACATTTCATAGTGTCATTGGATATTCCTATATGCAGATGTGTGTATTGGTCCTTAGACTTTAAGATTATTATTAATGGGTATTAATAAAAGCCTTATCACATCAACTACTTTGTACATTATTCATTAATAAAAGCCTTATCACATCTTGATTGTTCTTCTAAGTGAAAATTCATGTGATAATGTCCTAAGGACATCTATTGCAGTAATGGGTCATAGAAGATCCCTACTATGATGATAACCCGGAAGTGCCATAACACTGTTCTTGAATATATGTTCTATGGATGGATGATGTTATTTGAGGGACACAAATAATACAGACCATTAGGGGTGAGGACTCATAAAACTTTGAGGCACATTTTCATGGTGTGCGCCCTTGGTAGTATCCAGGAGGATATTATGAGAACGAGACCTGCCAGTAGGAAATCCACATTTCATAGTGTCATTGGATGTTCCTATCTGCGGATGTGTGTATTAGTCCTTATACTTTAAGATTATTATTAATGGGTATTACAACTCGCACACTTAGATGTATTGAAAAAAACTGTGACGACACACTGTTCACAGTGAGGTAGGATACGTTGGGTGCGTCACGAGTAATACTGCATTAATAGATAATACGAGAAAGGATTTGGCCCTTCTGTTTCATAACAGAAGTAGATATCTCATGCCCTTTGATGGAATTTATATATCCTAAATAAATCCATGTCCATGGTAAGGTATGGGCGAGTTCAATTCTGGAAAGTCAAAGAAAGAATAATTGAGCACATGGGTTGATGGCACTAGCAAGAAACCCACTTGATTCGAGATATAGAGACAAAGGGATTATATTACACGATAAGTGTTCGTAGGAGGTGACACGTCATTGCGGCGTTAACTTCCTTCTCTATGGGTGCCTTGGCGTGTTTCTAGACGCTAACCATGGACTTTAGGTAGGATCTGCCTCATGCCACTGAGAAAGGGGCCTAGAGGGTCACACAATATGTGTGTCCATGTATCTCTGTTTAATATTAATTTAACAAGTTAAATAAATATTATTCCCGACTGTGGTTTAATAATTATTTACGGATTCCTGATTGAATTTATTTCGACACTAGTTATTCGAGAGAATATGTTGTGGGAAAAATAATACATTTATTAGTGAGTAATGCAGTTACATTTATTTATGAAATAAATATCCATTACTCAAGGACTAATAAATGTGGTGGAGGAAATAAAGGAAAGTGGAAAATAAAAGTACACGCCATTTATATTTAATATACACACCGTGTAGTTTTATGGAAAACAAGTACACGCCTTGTATTAATGATTACACGCCGTGTAGTTTTTCCAGTAGTGATTTTGAGGATATAATATTGTTTTATTAAATGATATTTATTATAATCAGCATGGGTGCATGTCAAGGAATTAATAATTCGACATGGGGGTTTTCAATTTGAGTTAATGAAATAAATAAAATGCGTAACGCGTTTATTTATTGTCATATCTCTATAACCTCAAACCTGATTATAAATATCCTCACAACCCCACCACTTTTCCAAAATAGTTGTGCACAACAATTCTGGAGAATTCTTTCAAGGCTGAAATAACTCGTTCCTCCAAGAACGCTCTCAAGACCGAGAGGCCAAGGCGATCGAAGGCGGACATCGCAAGCGAAGCTTCTTCTATGCTATCACCCGAAGATCCCTTTGGCGACGTCTGGAGAGACGTGTCACACATGTGGATCACTGCTAGAGGAATCCTACACTTGGATTATATGATGCAACGATGGATCACATGATCATGACCGGAGACATCAACTATGAAATAATTCCAACAAGGTAATTCTTGTGAATTAATTAAATTAATTATAACCAACATATGATGATCCTATCTCTGTGGTTCCAAGATTCCCTCTTAAGTTTTTCATTCTTCGTTCCATTCCAATGATTCGACATTTTGCATCGTGACAGATCTCAGATTGAACGTTGTTTAAACGTTAAAATTAAAGTTGGGAAAACCCACCAATGCGCTTCCGCTGCACCCATAACCTACAGTTTTAATATTATAATATATATATATATATATATAATATTTATAGGAATACAAAAAATGTAAATAAATATAGTATATAAAACGAAAACAAGTTGATGACACTTCAAATTTGGATACAACTATGTTTTTTTATCAAGAAATGAATCTCAATTTTTAGATGCTTATGATCATATAAAATCTATGGAAATTCGTGAAAAAATTATTATCGTGACAATTTGTAGGATATATATAATTGAGAGTCTTACTTTAGATATGTTGTTCCAGATAGTGCTGCAAATATTTTTCTTATAATTCAATTATAATATTTAATATAGTTATTTTAACTTGATTGATTAAACATAATACATATTTTTTATTAGGAACATTTATAAAATATGTGTTAAAAATGATATGAAATTGGTGTTTAGTTTCATGGACACCAAATTTATTACTCCATAGGTGAGGATCATGAATGATGAAGAAAGAGAATCATATATTCTTGAAATATTGAAGAATGATACAATTCAGTGTTGAATGTTTCCATAACTTGTTAGGTATGAAAAATATATTTAGTTTTTTCTATTAATTTAACATTCCCTAATATTATATATTTGTTATATTAATGTCCATTGGATATTGGATATTTTTATCTAAATAATAAGACACTTTATTGATTTTTTACTTACAAAATTAATTGCGAAAAAACATTAATTTTTTTTAGAGATATACATTTTATTATATGAGTAATTATTTTATATAATGAATTTTAATTTTAATTACATACACATAATTTTATCAAAGATAATGGGATTAATATAGAGTGTAAATAGGGAATATTAAGATAGATTTTAGATATGTGAAGGAAAAGGTAAATTCATTTATAATTACTAGAATTTTAAAAATACATCAAACATTATTTTCAATTGATAAATTCTTTTCAAATAGAATTTTCATCATCAAGAAGGAGAAAAATAATCTTGATTTTATGTTATAAGATAAATGTTTTAAATAATTTAAACCAAAATAGTTATAAAATTCCACATGGTTAGGCTTTATTACAACCTTTTTTTATATTGTTAGTACATTGAAAATGTATGTTAGATATACATTCATTCCCATTTATAGATATTTGGTATCCCTCATTGTTACAATAAACAAGAGTTTAATCATTTTCAATAATATCGGTAGAATATATTATAGGTTTGAATTAATTTTAGTTTTTAATATAGATTTTTATGTTTATGATCAATGTATAAACTTATTATAATTTTGAAGATGTTTTTAAGTAAATAGTTTGTATTTTTCCAACTACTATTGTTTTTTTGTTTCTACTTATGGTTGTGGGTTAGTAGTTTCATGTAATTATTTTTGAAAAATACATAGTTTCAACAATGTTTATTTAATAAAAAATGTTTAAAATAATTTTCAACATTAGATATTTAATAACTAGTGTTGAAAATATATCATCCTTTACTAATATTAATGTGTTTTAACATTTATTTCTAAATTAGTTGACATTAAAAACAATTTTCCATGTCAGTGAAAATATCTGACATTGAAAAAGTATATACAACATATCTATTTAATAAGTTGTTTTTTAGATGATGTTAAACCATAAAATGATCGATGTGAAAGCCCCTTTTTTTCACTAGCTGAATCCTTGTGAATGGGTGTTGTGAATCCTAGTGTTGTTTAGAGGAAGTTTATGTTTCAAAATCAATGTCTGGAAAATCATAAAAGGAATGAACTTATATATATACGTAAAAATAATATGGGTGATACATAAAAGTAACACGGATGTTGCACTGGGAACATGTAAGATTAATCAAGGTGATCTATATGAGTAGATTTATTGTCAAGGAAATATATAAGATAAAATTATCCATATAAGAGTAACTTAAAGTTACATTAGGGGATAAGTTAGAGTAAATCATCCATATGTAATAGTAACTTATAGTTTCATAGGGGATATATAAGAGTATGTTAATGTTCATCTTACTGATATGAATGAGTAACTCAATACTACATTTGTGTTTTTTGAAAAGTATGGTGAAACAAAATATGAATTTAGGGCATTCATTTTATATATAATAATAGTATGGAGTATATATAAGAGTAATGTTTTTACCTATTATATGAAAGAAGGAATTCAAAGGTGATGGAGAGAATGAAAAGAAAAAAATGAAATTAATTTTTTATTTTGAGAGATATATTCATGGAGTTTTGAATAGAGAAAATAATGGGAGATCTCAAGAAGGATTGACACATGATTAATAGTTGAAATTATTGAAATTATTTTATTTATATTTTAAAATTGAAATATATATATTCTATAGATGGTAATCAATTTGGAAATGTCATTGTAATTGTGGAATTTTTTAGTTTTTCACATTCCTGTGTTTTTCATGGGGACTCTCTTGGATAAAAAAGACATAAAGGATATTTACTTAATTTTTATAAAAAAATTAAAAAGGAAGAGGAATACCTATTTCCAAGAAATAAATAAGGGAGTAGGGAACATCATTTATGAATGTATATTTAATAGAATATTCCAAATCTATGTTGGAAAGAAAGAGAGAAGAATAGTTTACGATCTATCTGTTTATCCCTGATTAATATTGAGGATATTCTTCATGTGGATAAAGGAGGATCTGATTGATAAAAAATCAATTGTGAAATCTTATACTTGGAATTTATTGATTAATATTTTTTCATTAAGAGGATAAATCAACACATTCAGTGATTAAGATTATAAAGTTTTATATTTTGTGAGAGTTATAAACATAAAATGTTTCTATGAACACTCTAAATTATAAAAGAAACAAGTATTGTACCTAATGGTCCTGGTGTATCAATGCATTATTTTTTTTATACTACTTGGATTCTCCTAGTTCATGTAAACCCATTAAAAATTTCTTGTGTCACTCTTCACCTTTTTTATTGTGTCAATTTTACCATGACAGAGAGAGGGGTTCTTGGAAATGGTTGTATAAGATCATTGGTGATAGGTTTTTGGTAAAATTGGCATACCTTGATTCACCCCCACTCTGAGGGTATTTACCTTTTCTAGGAACAAAATGTGGTATTTAAGTTGTAGGTTCATGGAAAAATACCTCTATTAGATTCCATGATAGAATTATTTAACCATAACATAATTATGGTATTCGATGATAATAATTTAAAATCATATAATAATTAGATATGACACTATTTATGATTATCGGGAATCGATGTCTACATGTAATCCATATATGTGTTCTTTTTTATCATAGAAAGTAGAGAATTATCAAAGAAAGACTAAAACAATTCCACAATTACATGGTATGTGTAGATAAATTGTATATTTTCTGGTCCAAATACAAGGAATAGAGGATACAATTAAATGATTCTATTGATGCATTATTCAATCAGGTAAACATTTTTATAGAGGACATTCACAGACTCAGAGAAACTCTTGAGGATATAAAAATCATAAATAGTATCCTAGGAATATTTCCACTATAATTTAATGAAAAAGTCACAATTATAGAAGATTGGGACCTAAAGTATGTCATAATGGATAATATTTATAGTACTCTTATAGCATATGAGATAAATAGAAATGAAAATAGAGTCCATGGAAATAGATAAATCTTAGGAAGTGGTGTAAAAAGGTAATGAAAAAACTAACATTAGAGGATGATCTGAAGTTCTTGAAATCGATGTTGTTCCATATTTATTTTACCCAAATCTAAAATGGCGAAAAGGGAAATTCAAAGGAAAGATTCCAAATTCTTTCATTTGGTGTGGAAATTTTGGGTACCTTGTAATAAATTGTTCTAAGAATATCTAATATGTTGATAAATATAAATCATTCAAAAATAAACCATTAAAACATGTGAAAGTCAAGATGAGTTCAAATCATAAATTCTTCAAAATGAAAAAATTACTTTTACAAGATGCTTTTAGTTTGGATGAAATAAAGGTGGAAGAAATTGAGGATTGAGAATACTTAAATGAATTAGTTACTATGTTTATAAAATACAAACCATAATTGGAAGACAATTATGATCAAGAATCAAAATTTTATGGATGATTAGAACTCAAGGTTAAATTAGAAGTTACTATTTATATAATTAGTGTATAGAGGGATAAACCAAATATGAAAAAAAAACACTATTCATGATTCAAAATTATATATGCAATAATAATAAGAAGATATATCAAACATAGAGGTAGAAATTAACAAAAAATAGATAATAAAATATAAAAATATTAGAGAAGAAGTTTGAGTATAGACATAAAATAAATAATAGGCCTAAATCATCGATTTATTTACTAATACATTTAAACGTAGAGTGAAAAAATAAAATATATTTAAGTATATACTTTTAGGTTATAATAAAATTATGGGAATAAATAAAGTATCATAACATCTATTATGAAACTGAGAAACTAGAATGAGTGGGATTTAGATAATGTAGAGGTAAAACATGGTGATCCAATATAGAATTTGAAATATCAACCCCCAATACAATAGTTCAAAAATAGAAGAAAATCTACAATAGGGGTTGAACGTAAGGAAAAATAGGTGGTGATTAATGCAAAGACAAAACCACCCAAACTTAGAAGGAAGATCAGCCTAGGTGACTATGAAAAGGTCGAAATAATATCTGGATTATTAAATAATGAACAAAAAATAATTCACAACTTAGATTCCATTGTTACATAAAGACGAGACATTATCAATAACTATTTTCCATAGAAAAGTGGCACTTTGAGGCACAAGGGAAGAAAAAATATGAGAAGAAATTTTTACACTCAGTATTCTTTTAGAAGTGATTTCTATTTTTTCAAAAGGATTGAGACACAAGTGTATAAAATAATCATGAAGGGTAGAAGAATATGTGTAAAAGGAGGCATAAAATGGGAAATCAAGTAATTAGAAGTAGTGTCATGTTGTATAAAGATGAAAAATAAAATTTTGACCATGTAAGATGATATTGATCTTATAGATAAAGAGTTGGAATGATCACATTCAAAACTAATAGAGGTGAAGCAGATGAGATGGATTAAGAATGAAAGAGATGGGAAGGAAAATGTAACCAAGACTACTTAGAGATAAAAGTATTGAGTTGTATTTTATATTCTATATAACTATTATAATTCCCATATGATATTAAATGAACATCTTTTCATAGGAATCAAGTATAGAAACGAATGTGTCCTTCATTTTGGAAATAATGATAGTTTAAAAACATTTTTCCCTTGAAAATACAAAAATTGAAGGGAAATACTTGAGATATACATATGTCTTGGTAGTTGAAGGCGTTAGGAAATTTTTTTTAAGTGTAAATTTATTAGCCAATTTGGGTTATGTGATAGATTTCACCAATAATGATTTAATTGTCAAATGAATATATAATAATATTATATTTGAAAGGGAATATCTCAAAGGAAAATCTATTCCTCTATGATAGAGAAAAAAGTATGTTTTTTCAAACTAAGTAATAGGAAAAAAAGTTGTGGTATAACATTCATTTCCTGTTGAGCTAAACATACTTAGAAGATTTAGTAATGAATTTAAGGGATTGTGATATCGCCAAACTTTTATACTATCACAACAACACATGTGATAATTTCCAAAAAATAAATAAATATTATTCAAAGGTCTTATTAGTTAAAGGATAAGAATTCAAAAAAATTGATTGAGTTAGTGTATGTTGATGTTTATAGTTTGATATCTTCTAAATCCATTGATGTAAAAAGGTTATAAATTTTATACATCAGTGGTTAATGCAATATGACATGGATAATGGTGATCTCGCATAAATATAAAGTTTTCAATTTAATTACACATTATCAGATATTAGTGAAAAATATTATTGGCATGAAAATTAAGAATATATGGACTTATAATGGAATGGAATTTACTAATATTTAGGTAAAATAATTTCTAGATAAGAATAAATCAGGTTCCAATTTTCATTGCTGAGAAATTTTAAACAAAATGATGTTGTTGAGAGGATTAATTGGATCATTAGAAACAAGGCCCAAATTATTATCATTTAAAAAGGCATACCAAAGATATACTAAAAGTTAGAAGTCCTGATATCAGTCTATATTTTGATTCTGGATTTTTATGTTCAAAAAAAGAGAAGACACCTTACAAAATGTGGTATAGGAAGAAGCCAATTCTTAAATATTTTTGAATTTTTGGGAAAAAGTGATAATGAGAAACATTATAAGTTTGAATCTTGCAGGAATGAAAGTATATTTCTTGGATTATCATTTAGAGAAAAGGAATAAAAGTTCTATAATTAATGGTTAAGAAAAATAGATTAAAGTCAAGATACCACTATTATAGAAAATAAATAGATTTAAAAAAATATTTAAAAAACTCTAGGGAAATTTGATGAGGAATTGAACAAATCAATGGGATCACAATGGATTAATGATGATTCATAAGAAAAAATAACAAGAAAGTTGAAAGAAGTTATTCAGGTAAAAAAGGGTAAAAATAATGTCTAAAATGGATTAATAGAATATTGGTGGGGACTGAAAATCTTGATTGAATACTCAATGTATGAAGTATCAATTCCGAAATTAAATTTGATCTCAAGTAGATTTGATGTTTTTTAAGAGTCATCAAAGGAAGAGGATTAAATTAAGGATATGGATAAATATATGGATTGAATAGAGGAAATGAAAACCTTGGAAATTATTTTGGGGCTGTAAAAAATATATTTATACCTGAATGGGATTTTGTTGGAAAAAAATCCCTCAAGACATCATTGAATCATTTTTTAGGTGCTTGTGTTTATTGACAAAGTGGAAAATTGTGCTGTGATTGTTGACAAAGAAAACCATGAAATAGAAATTTGTTGACAAAGGGGATTTCATGGTGGAATGTCAAGTTCAAGAGCTGGGGTAAATGATCCATGTTTGATTCAAGAATGTTGATAATGGAATGAATGATCTAGAGGTGGCATAAAATGAACAGATACAAGGTGGCGGCATTTTCCACTGTTAGCCAAATATTTGGGCCTAAAAATCGAAAAATGAAGAAAAGTGGTTTTTCGCAAAGGTAATTGCGTTCCGTGTACATGAAGGATTGGAAACTTGTACACCATATATTTTTCAAGATCAGATCATCAAAATATGGAAAATGGATAAGTGTTTCGAAATTATTGGTGGTATCAGGCAGGTGACTTGTGCGCTGTGAAGAGACTTGCACGTCGATGCCTTGGAAGATTTAGAACTTGCGCGCCTATGGTTTTTCAGGATCAGAAGATCAAAATATGGCAAAGGAGAGAGGTTCGTGCAAGTGAATTGTAGGGGAAGAGACCTGTGCGCCGAGACTTGCGCGCCTGGGGTTGACTTGTGCGCTGTCGTGCAGGGTGGTCAAATTGCCTATAAATACCGGACCAGCCCTCCTCATTTATCACTGGAGTTCAACAATTTGAATATTCATAGCTCCCATCGCACAGGTGTGGTGGTCACAAAAGTGGTGGTGTGTCGCACAAGTGGGAATTTCGCGCCAGAGAAGGAAGTTGTGCATCAAGTGTTAGTTGCGCGGCTGAGGTGGTTTAGGAAAGGAAGGAAGTCAGTCACACAGGTTTGGAGTTGCAGAAGCTTGTGTCGCGCAATTGGTTGAGTAAGACTTCCACGCTAGTTGTGACTTGCGCACCGATACTTGCGCACCGTGATAGACTTTCGCGCCAAGTAAGGTTTATTTCTGGCAGTGATTTTCGTGCTGTGTGGAAGATGGAAGTTTGCCCGATACCTTCGGTGCAAAGAGATATTCATCTACGCGTGAAATTTGGACTTCAACAGAGCATCTACTTACAGAGGAATATGCATTCCTTCATGGAAATGAAGAGACCCACAAGTCTCTAAACTGTGAGTGGATCCTTTCCAGAGCACTGAGCGAAGGAAGAGGAGGAAGGTGATCCTCTCCACCGGTAGTGAGGCAGAGAAAGAGAAACAGGGAGTGACCCTTGGGAAAGAAGTGAGCTGACCCTAAACATTGTAAATGCAGTGTGCCTGGTCATATAAGTAATCTATCCCAAACTTTTTAATCCACATCTAGTGATGTTTAGTGGAATTTGGTACAACCGACAACCTGTCGGCGTATGCTCCTTGGATGTAGCCCTTAGCAGTGAACCAAGTAAAATTGTTGTGTCCTATGAGTGCTTTACTTTCTGTTTATATTGTGCAACAGGAAAAAGAGAAAAGAGTGCTTTTCTTAACAACGAAACAAGATCAGAATGTTCTTTAATTTTAAATTAGTCATACCTTGATTCACCCCATCTCTCAGGATATTCAGTCTTGTGGACCTAACAACCTTCATTAAAAAACCAATGAATAAGAAAAGTTTATTTGAAATAAATACAATCTTATGTGTAATATATATTAATAAATTTAAGGAATAATAAATTCTCTAATGTATTTATGTTAAAAAAAATCAATTATTTTTATCCTTCAGAGTGAAAATAATGTTCAAGGATTTCCAAATATATGTTAAATCTAAATTATTGAATGAATTACTTGAAGAGTTTTATATTGAGCAGTTATATGGTTTTCTTATTCATGAACATGAGACCAAAGTCTATTAGTTAAAGAAATATTTTTATTGACTGAAGAATGAACCAGATGCATGGTATTTTGGAATTTATCATTATCTAAAAGGTATCAAATTTATGTGAGATAGAGTTGATCATAGTATAAATATTGAACACAATAATTATTAAAAGGTGATGATGCTTATTTATGTTGATGAAATAATTTTTGGAGGACCAACTAATGGAAAATTCATGCATTTTAAGAAATTTGTGAGGTTCCAGTTCAACATGGTAGTGATTGGTGATTTGATATTTTTCCTTGGCTTGTAGGTGATATAAGGAAGGCATATAGATTTTTTTAAAACAAAAACATTACAAGGAAGTGAATAAATAGTTTTGAATAGAGTATTCCAAAGCTATGACAACAATAGTCGTTACCCGGATGAAGTTTTAAAGATATTTTAAAGGAAAATTAGAAAATATCACAAATTATAGGAAAATAATTTTAATACAACCATACATAACACAAATGAGGCTAGACATCATGTTTCTCACATTTCACATTGTGTGGTACCAAAATTGTCGCAAATAAATCCACTAGTTTTTAGTGAAAATAATAAATTTTTTTATAAATAATATAATGAATTTGAATATATTTTTTCATGTAACATAAAAGTAGGATTCATTGAGATAAACATATATGTATTGGGTAGGTTTAGTGGATTATAGATTGTAAATATCAAGAAAATATTTTTATTTGTAAAAATACGCATTTATTTATTGAGAAAGAAGATAAACAATGTTTCATTTATTTTTATAGAACACTAATACATTATAAAAACTAGCGTGTGTAATAAAAATATATGTATAAAGTAGTATATTAATGTTATTAGAGTTGGAGTGAAATATACCATTGAAATCAATGATTATAACTTGAGTACTATTAATCATTGTAAAAATAAATTTTATTATTCAAGGAAAAGTAAAATTGAGATACAATATCACATCACAAAGGAGAAGGTTGAGCATTGATTTATTATGTTATAGAATATTTTAATAAAGTATTGGGTTGTTTGAATCATGACAAGGGAACTACCAAATAAGAGTTTATAAGGCACTAATTGTGTCTTGGAGTCTAACAATATCGCTTAAATTAGGTAGTTTAGAGAAGGGTCCCCTACTACCCATTGTTTTTTTTTCACACATTATTTCACTGATTTAGATAATATTTTTTTTGGGGGACTTAAAAAAAGTGAAATTTGGGTTAATTAATAAACATGGAGATGTGTGTTTCTATTGATCAAGGGAGATTTGAAATAAAATTTTATTCCCTATATTAATAAAGGAGGATAATATTTATATATTTAGGGAGATAATATTAATGTCTATTTAGGAGGATATAATAACATTGAATTTATACATTGGAAGTTGTGTTAATAGGTATATTTATGAAGTATTTTCATTATTTGTAATGCATGGTGAATTACATCATAGTGATGTTTTATTAAGGGGTTCTAAGACTAGTGTATAAAGTAAAATTCAACGTTTAATGATAAAATTTGGATTAAACCATGTTTCTCATACTGATCACGAATCATGTGATCTTATAGTGAATGATTATGTTAATTAATAAATACACCTTATTTAATAGTCTGGTGATCACTGCAAGTAGTGAGTAGAATATGGAGTTTATGGTAGAAGGTGTGATATAGAGTTTAGAAAAACCCTAATAGAGAGGTGGTTAGAAAAAACACTTGAAATAATATTTGACATTTATTTTTACAAATAAATATTTAAAATCCACTTAAAGTATTCATAGAATCGTTGAAAATGAATTTTTGAAGGATAGAGTTATCTAGGGGTTGTTTTGAGATATATACTCAAACGATAGAAAATCAGCAAAGGAATGAACCTCCATGTAAATATAAAATCGTGTTGGATGATATGTAAATTTAACTGGAGAGTTTCATTAGAAATATATAATAGTAACCTTGGTGATATGTAATAGTAGAGTTTTGACAAAGGAAATATGTAATTATAACATGACCATATGCAAGAGTAACATAGAGTTTCATTGTGGGATATGTTTGAGTAACTCAATAACCTGGAAGAGTAACTCAAAATTGTATAGTGGGATATTTAAGATTATATCATTAGAAATGGAAATATTTAGGTTGCATCTTACTAGTTTGTAAGTGTAACTCAATACTACATCTATGCTTTTAGAAAAGTATGGAGATATGTAATATGAATCCATAGATTTCATTTGATATATATAAATAAGTTAAAGGATATTTAATAATAAAAAACTTTCTCCAAATTATGAAAGGTGGACTTTTAAGGTTCTATAGAAGTGTTTATGCCTAATGAAATAACAAGTAATGATCTATCTAAATATTCATAAAGAAAACATGTCCTAAACGAAAATCAATGATTTAAGAAGAATATTTGTAGATCTTGGTAAATCACCACATGATTAGTCTCTTGAATAGAGGATTTATATAGAATATTGGAGAAGAAAATATATAGTTGTGAATAGACTGAATATGTCACTATAATTCATGATAAGTAGGAAGATTCCCTACACAGTTTCATATCGACTATGTAGGTACAACTCCTTTGAGGGAGCAAGGTAGGAAGTCTATATGATAGTGTATTATGTTTTATTTAACGATCATTTGTGATAGTGAAGAAGCTACCCTTTATAGCTTCATGGTTTCCTTTATAGGCTCTAGTATTTATTGTAACCTTTAGGAGTTTCTATACTACTATAGTGACCCATGTCATTACAGGTTGTGAAATCAGGGGAAATTTGAATTTTTGGTCATCATACTTATGAGGGAGAAAAATAATAACATCCCCTTACAAATAAACTATTATTTTTTGATTACTTTGTTGATCTAAGAATGTTTGATTTACCCTTGAGTTGGAATTTGGATAAAATTTCAGAAGGGTTTATTTTTTCAATGTACTATAACATTTATTAAATAAATATTAAATATTATAACTTTTAAAAATATTGATACCTATTAAACAGAGCCCAAAATTATATTTTTGAGTTTTTGGTTTAGTCTAGAATGAGTGGTTTAACCTAGGAGAGGTATAAATGTTTTTGGGTTCTGGTTCCTGTGTTGAGCGTTTTAATGGGAAATTAATTTAGGTTAATATGATTTTTTTATTATATATTTAACCTTATTTTTTCCCATACATGCATAAAGGGTAGGTTCTCCCCCTTTTTCACATGATTTCAATATGAGAGTGGGAAGGAGGGATATGGGAGAGGAGCATCATTAGGGAGGTCATTAGGGACTAGATCAGGCTTCAACAATAATAGAGCACAAATTCAAGCTTGATCTTTAGCGATTTGACCATGATGAATTCCATTTTTTTTAGTTTTTACAATTTTACCCATTATATTTTAAATTTTAAATTTTTATTGACATATATGGATATCTTTTTCTTTTTAATATCCTATGGAAGATTTATTTTGAAAAAATGGGGGTTTAATGCAATACGTAGGGGGTTTTCATTCGAAAAACAAAATCACATTGTGTATAGTTCAAGAACACACACTAAGTATTCTTTGATATGATGCAAGTGGAATATGATGACTACATGGAATTTAGTCAATGAGGATACGATGTGTAACGCCTTTCGTATTTGAACCAATGTTTAGCTGATTAATCAGCCACACGCCCCATGTGGGGGTACATTCCATGAGGGATACATGACCAAATCCAGTTTGAAGTACACAACCAGACACCATGTGGGGTACTTGGAAAGTCTCTATGTGAGGAACATAACCAAATACCTCATGTGGTTTACATTTCATTTAGTGTTTTTTCACCATTTACATAGGATTTACGCACCAGGATTGTATAGGGAATAACCATTACACACTATGTACACTAAGGTAAATCTAATTTACCACCCTTTAAGGGGATTTTACTTGATTTTATTACCAAGAGTTGGAATTGAAAAATTAAGAGTATATTGAGAGTATTTTTTCCCATAATGAATGCAATGGTGAGAGCCTCATAATTGTTAGTGTCTTTTATGAGATGATTCGGGGCTGATGAGATATAATGTAGAGGTTTTTCCTTTGTGTGGTGGACTAAGGTCTATTCTTAGGTAAACAAGGATTAATAACTGGTTAAGGGTCATGATGATAACTTCATTACCTAGATTTTGATTTATAAGGATCATTTTTGAGATATCACAAGATGGTCCCGAGATAGTTGGGCTATGTTTTTATGTGATATATTATTGAGGGTTTGGATTGGCCACATAAGGAGTGAGTCGTCCAGAGCCTACAGGTTGAGAGAACACCATATGGGTGAGAAACTAGATTGATTTTGATGAGTATATATTGATTTACCCCTATAGGACCCCATAAGACATCTTGTGGTTGATGCCAGGCTGAATATGGATTCAAATTGATGTTATTATATGACTAGGATGGTCTAGAGGGTTTTAACTTGAGTGTATAAGAGGTTGATAAGGTATTTGTGATATGTGATTCACGATTTTAGTGATTAGAAACATAGCTCAAATGGTTATCTAAGATGTTACTGGGTGGGTATTGGTCACTAGATGCATATGTTTACATGATATATCATAGAAGGAATGCATCTACCTCTATGATTTATCTATAATATCCCTATAACGCCTAGGATCTAACAGGCTGTCTATTAATATTATATGATATTCCTAATGATTCATAGGATCTGGTAATTGTATATTGTGGTAAGGGAGATTCCTATGATTCCTAGGATATAGAGGGATTCCTAATGACATTACATGACATGTATAGTGTTTCCTATGATTATGTCATTATACGTGGTGATAGGGAATATTCCTAGAATTCTTAAGATCTGGCAGGATGCATAGGGATATTTTATGAGATACCTAAGATTCCTAGGATCTGATGATGACAAGTGACAATATATGGGGTTCTTAAGTTACCATTTACGATTAATTTTGGTATCTAATACTATATGGGATTCCTAGGGAATGTCCTTGGATTTGATGTTTACACATGTTTCATGGTTAATGCATTATTAGATAATTAGGTTGGGGTGATCTACCTTATGAGTGATCATATATACTTATTATGATATAAGTGTGGGTGTGAAAACGATCCCCGACATGATTATTCAATGTGATTAGAGATATATTGAAACTTTTAGAAGAAGGTATGGTTGATCTTAGGCGGCATGTTATAACTCAAGGATGGATTCTAAATTAAATTATTTATTTATTTGAGTTAAAATTCACATAGGCATGTCATATCATGTGTTCATGAACATGGTTATAATGGTACCTTTTAGGGATACCATTGGGGTGGACTATAATGAATTTATTTCTTCCATTCTACATGGATTCCCTAGTACACATGTAGAATATATGTCTACTTTTAGGATAAATACAAGATACACGATGTATAGGGAAGGGGATTTGTGATACATGATCTTGATAAAGAAGCTTTATGAGGATTTAGAGACTCAGATAGATGTATGGATCAGACATAGAAGTAGAGTTTTTATTATTATTTTATTTATATATAATTGGACAAATGGGATTTCATTCCTAATGTATACCCCTTTGCATGTATGAAATATTTGATTTAATATAGAATGTTCTGTTTATTTATTCCCATATATTTTTATTATTTTTATGTTTGATGCTTAGTTATTTCAACTATTATTAGACTCTTATACGAGGTTATAGTTGTGAAGTCCCAATTTAAATATGTATTTATTTAATGATAATTACATAATATGAACATTTCATCTTATAAATACTTTAATAACCCCAAATAATGAAATTTTAGTGTATTTAGATATTAACTATATAAAAACTTTATTTCATATAAATGCTTTATCATCTCTCACAATATTTATATATAAGAATTCCTTTTATAGATGAAATTATATTAAATTTCATTAAAAAAAGGGAAACATAATATGAGGTGATCTCAAATTCTCAGTAAGGGAAAATATTGTCAATGATTCGTATATGGTTAGATCATAAGAACATAACAGAACTTAAAAATAATAGAAATATTTGATAAAAGGAACATTAGACAATTTTTTTATAAGTGAATAAGTTAATATATATAATCTCAAATGAAAAAAATATACTTGGCATAAGAGTGTGGAAAATAAATATAATAAACATGATATTTATAGAAAATTCATATTTATATAACACCAAAATGTTGCATAACTTAATAAGGAACTATAGAAAAGACAATAGCATACAAACAAATTACATATTGGATTAAGAATAAGAATCTTATTTCCCATTAAATAATGTCTCAAGCATTATAAACCTTGAACCATTAGTTCCATAAGCATCAAAAACCTTTGGCACACTAGTTTCTTAAACACTATAAACCTATGAATTATTTTTATCATATGATATATAGAACCTTAAAAAATGTATTTTTTTTTATATTGGACACCAAAAATTAACATCCATACTTATATGTGTCATACTACGTAAATAATATATCATATAAAACCCCCATGGAATGAAAATGAGTTTTGTAACATTTATAAATGGTATCACATAAAATGAATTAGAGAATTAGATTGGTTGATACCAAAACTTAAATAACACATAAGGATTATTTCATAAAAGAATTTATAGGATGATTCATGCAACATAACTCCATAAGAGATATATCTGTTTGGAGTTAAATTGGAAATTTAAAGCTAAACATAAAAAGAGACTTTTGAAAAAAAATTCTTAATATCTTCATAAAGTTGAAAAGTTATGAGTAACTTTTGAAGCAACGTTTTTGAATGGTTTAAATGAAGACTTTCTAAAACAATTTTAATTAAATAATCCCAGTAAATCATACTTGAAATAGGTATGAATGTCATTGAAAGGAAATTTGGAGTGTAAGATAAATATATGATCATGAAACAAAAAAGTATTTTCAACATTTAAAAAACACATTTAACAAAAAAACATTTTAAAAAAGGTTAAATAAAATCCATTTTAAAAATATATATTTAGAGGTAATAAGGTTACTTGAGATAATACATATTTGGGTTCAATAATATGAAAGAAAAACGTTTATATAAGGAAATAATATGAATATAGTGGAAAAATATTCTATATAGATGATGAAAATTATTATAAAAAATGTCATAATTTTATGAGAAAGATATTCATCAAGGAAAAATATTTTTATTGAAAAAGAAATTTTCACTATAATGAGAAGTGGTAATATCATATGAAATAGGAAATATAAAAATAATAATGAGAAAATAGAATATCTTATTGTTGAAGTAATATTCATTTTAAAAGTATTTTATGAGTATGAAATGTGAATCTATATAAACATAATATTAATTAAAATATAATTAAATTGTAAGGTATAATTTACCAAACATATAATAATAAAGTTCAAGAAGAATGAAAATAACTCAAATAATGAAAATTTAGTTAATAAAAAACCCTTACATGTTTGGTAATTATTGAATCAAAAGAATATGATGGAGAGATTCATGAAAATAGTTTTAAATACAATGGATTTTTTTATAACAATAATAAAATATAATGGGGTAGTAATTACACCATGTAAAATAATATTATGTGGATAATATGAAAACATACCTCAATTAAGAGGAATTGAGATGAAAAATCTTACCATGTATTCCAACTTCATCGGAAGTGCTCTGTCCTCCTGTATAATGAACACAAATTTATTAGTCACTAATTTAATAAATTTATTCATATTAATAAACTATTATACAGTATTTATAATAATTATCCAAAAAATATGTTTGTTATTTATAGTTTATTCTCATAATCTAATGTTAATAATTTTGTTCATTTTATACGATCTTTGTAATAATGATATAAATCATAATTATTTGATAAATGTTTTATCATTAATATATTATTTTAGGTACTATAATAGTAGTTGGGTCTTGTCTTAGTGGTAATCACCCTGTAATACAACATAAAAAACGGGGGTTGAAAACCCATTGGGTGTAGGTTACTATAACAACATTGTGGCAGAGGTGGGACTGTTGAATGACAACACAATAGTAGTGGTGGGTGACACTATTGCAGTGGTAGGTTAATACTATAGTAATGGAGGTACTATAGAGCTACTATATCAGCCAAGTTTCTTTTCATAGAATGGGTCTTGGGCCAAAAAATCGGAAATTTGGGCCATGTAATGGGATTCATTCCCACTGGTCCATCTAGTAAAAAATCTATTATGTAATAAAGTAGTTGGTTGGGAGGGTTATCCCTTGGGGGCGGGGGCTATGTCCCACCTTTCAAGTCTGTGTGCACACGGTGTGTGTGTTTAATATAGTTTTACCCCAATCACATAATATATATATATAAGATACTGTAATATATTTTCCATAATTATTTGAAATATTATAATGAAATTATATAATAATTTTAGTTATGATTCGTGAAAATAAAATTGGCGATGATCTAATTTAGATAATTTTCATAAAAAGGTAGAATATTAATAATGAGTTTAAACATTAATATTAACCTTATGTGACATGTAATAAACATAATTTTTTATCCATTTAATAAAATCTTAAAAACATCCATGTTAGGTGGTGAAGAAAAATGTGGCACGGTTTTTATGGAGGTGCTTATCTGCATATAACATGGGTGAAGTTTTCATTTTACATTGGTTGACAGGGAGATAAATAATAAATGATAAATTAATATAATAAAATTTAATTTTTAAAAATTATACAAATTTCACTATTTTATAATGGTTTAAATATGGTTTTATGAGGGTGGATGATAAAAATATAGTTAGTGTGTGGGTAATGCCCTTATTGAGAATTTCAATCCTTTATTGAAGGATTATTTCAAAATGGAGGACAGGGGTAACTTTATTTTAAAAATGGGATAATAAACAAGGAAGATAGATATATAGGATATAAAATGGTTATATTTTAAAGGTAATTTGGAATTAATGGAGTGATTTTAAGTGGGTGGAAGTGATATCATTTTATAAGTTAAAAAATAGATAATTTTCCTTGGAAATGAAAGTTAGGTGAGGGGAAAAGATGGAATCTCAAAGAGATAGATGAGTTAGGTGAGTAAATGTTTTTGATACATGTGGATAAGAATTGAAAACCTATAAAAGGTCTTATATAAGTTTTATGTTTTAAGTAAATTTAAAATATGCAATCCACTTTAGGTTACCCATTTTTACCCTTATTAGACTTGATTATATATTTATAGTGGTAATTATTATTTTTACCAAAAATAAAAAATAACATATCCAAACTAATTAAAAAAATGAAATAAAAAATTTTAAACCATTAAATCAAAATAAAATAATAATATTTATAAAATTAACTTTTACATTAAAACAAATTATATTTTGAAAAACTAATTTCGTAAAAAATGATTTTTTAAATTTTAATCGTTATCATTTATATTTACTATAAATTACTAATTAAATAAGTTTTAATATATTTTATTATATATTTAAATTTATTATTATATTTATCATTTAATATATATCAATTTAAATTATGTTGATAAAAATTAAACAACATTTATAAAAATATTTCATTGAAAAATAAGTATTTTACCGCAGTAACTAATATTTACATTGAAAACATATTTTTATGTTAAAAAATAAATTGAGATTATTACCAAATTTGGATATGATTACAAAAAGCACGAACATAATTTAATTTGACTCAATTTATAAAGTGGATAATAATTTATTTTAATATAGGCACACATATCAAAAAATTATTTTAGGAAAATGTATATTCTAACCTTAAAATAAATTTGTTAATATTACATGCCAATTGGAAATATTTATATGAAAATTTATTATTTATTTAATTTATATTATTAATATATTCCACATTATTCAATAGTGACAATTGGGTTAGAAATACACAATATATAGAAAAGGAATAATTCCCAGAAAAAAAAATTCATTCTGTCACTAAATGATTTTTTCCCTAATTCCTTAAAATTTGATTACTTGTTTAATAATAATTAGTTAAATCTTATCAATATATTTGTATTAAAATCATAATCGGAATTTTATAAAAAAAATAAAATCATTCTTCAAAAAATCATAACAACATGTAACACACACACACATATATTATAATAATGTTTTTTAGTATTTTCCTTTTATTTTTTTATAGAATTATATTATTTTAAATTTTATTTTATAATTTACAAAATTTCAATATATCTATTGTATACATACATACCCAACTCTCATATTTCTAATGATGATATACCTCTTTATAATGACTATATTACCCCAATTACCACTTATAAATTCATTCCATCCCCATATCTTAAAGAAAACTTCTCATTCCATTTTATTTTAGATTTCATGAAATTCTCTCTCTTTTGATCATTTTATTTGTAATTGCAAGTTTCTGTCATAAATGGTTATTCTCAAGGGTAAAGATGTTCTGGGGTATTTTCTAGTTGTGAAGATATTATTATTTTCTATTTATTTCCTCTTTTAATTAATGCACTTTTATGGTATGTGATCATCCATTATGTGTAATAATCCATTATATGTAATAAATATTTTCATTTCACTTTGTTGTAATGTTCCTATATGAATTAATGAAGTGTTGTTAGTTTGATTCATATATTTTATGACTAATTTACTAATAGATTTTAATTTTCTGAATGAATTATTAAAACATGATTTATAAATAGGGACATCTAGTTTAATGAAATAAAATATTTATAAAACATGGTGTGTTGGAGTAGTCTCCCCATGGTACCACCCTAATCCCTCACTTCTAGCCAAGAAATTGGTGCATGGGGAGGTGCAAATGTGGTACCATGACACTTCGTCAGTATATGCAATGTCAAGTGTCCTAGGGTGATTGGATGTTATAAAGTCATATTAGAGATTTTGTTTTGTATTTACATTTGAAGAGATGGTAGAAAAGTGATATAGGGATGTGTTGCAACTTATGGAGGACCTTTTATTTGGAAAAAATGATCACATTTTCAGTGGTATGTCTAGGTTACCAAGGATATGGTATTTTTATTCATAGTTTTCAATATTACATTTGAAATATTTCTTCAAGATAATTTATGTATTGATATGGTCTTATAATTTTTCTCATTAAAAATAGTGGAAAGAGGAATTTTTCATTCCTAATTCTTGAGACATAGGATTAAATTTAAATTCAGGTGATTGATTATTATTGATATCATTAATAAAAGAGGTTTTAACTTCTTAATGTGTCAATAACTTATTTAGTGTTTTCCAAGATAACTTGTTGGTGGAATTATATTCAGATGAATAATGATATATTTTCAAGAATTATTGGTCATGTTTATCTTATGGAAATTAGATCCTTGACGATAACTACACAATACCTCTATGTAAGTGATGCATAGTGACCCCTAGTGGGTTCATATGGTCATTGTATGCCTTTATGATAAACCCTTTAGGGGTGATTATTATTTTGGTTCTGTTACATAAAGTCTCAACAAAAAACTATATGGTCTATTACTATACATCTTCTTAGTGGATCTATAATTAACCAAACTATATTATTATTGTTACATGACATGGATTGTCATGGAGTGATTCTGTTGTATTTATACATATGAGATCGTAGTCCTCGAGGGGGTAGTCCCAAATACATAGGCCTCATGAGGATTATTTCCCCATATCAGATAATTAATTGGCATCTGATGAATAATACATACATATATATTTGGTAACATAGGATGGGTTATGGGGAATCACCCATATATTTTATGATATATTTATCATTAAATAAATTTTATTTCTTTAATAGATTGCGATAAAAAAACCTCGAGTCTAAACAAATCGTAATATAGTATACTGTTATAACCAAGATATTAAGTTATTACTGTGGAAAAAATAATCATTTTTGAGAAAATTTCATATAAAGGTTTTAGATAAGGAAACTATATTGATAAATGAGTATTCAATTTTTAGTAGAGTCACCATATGATTTAAAAATTCATTTTTCATAAAAAATAGTTTTTATTGTTTCTTGTGATAAAATAATAAAAATAATTTATGACACTTATATAAAATTTATTTGATGAAATTAACTTAATTTTTTTAAATAATCATGTCAAAATTAACTTAGATTTAATTTTTGTGATTTTTCTAAAAGTATTTATTTTTTAGTGAGTATTCAAAATATAGATTTTTATAAAAATATCATCTCTTTTCTTCAAATAAAATAATTTAAAATTATTATTATTATTATTTAATTTAGTATTAAATTGATATAATATCAATTTGATTTAAAATAATCTAATTAATTCCATTATGATCGTTATTTTAAAATATTTTAATATAAGTCAATTTTTAGGCCTCAACATTATTTCCTAGAAAACCGTTTTTATCGAATTTTCCAGGATTGTTTTTATATTAAAATATTACAATATAATAATTTAAATTAATAAAATTAATTCCATATTTTTAATTAGGAGTTTTAAATTTGGTAAATATCCCCTTTCATTTTATGCATTTGAATAGTAACCGTTGTAAAATTTATCGCATCGGTAAGGTTATATCAGGTAATCACGGTTAAAAACACCATGGTGAGGCTCTAAGAATTTATCTAACACTTGAATCATTCATATGTTATGATCTATGTTCAACCATAAGCATTAAAAATTTTAATATATTAAAATTGGGGGAAATTTTTCTTTTATAGTGACATTTATATTATTTTAAGAAAAGGATAAATACAAAAATCTACTCTCTTGACATTAATTTCATTTATTTGTTAACATAGGGATAATGAGATTTTATGAAGTAATATAAATTTTTATTTTTAAATTAATTATTATTATTTTTAATGGAAATTTATTTTTAACTTTTAGTTAAGGTATAATTTTCTCAAATGTATACACAACGCTAACACATTACTTCTCCAAGGAGTAGAAAAATCAATGTAAATAATTTAAAAAAACATAATGTAATGAATTTAGGTTGAATTATAGAGTCAAATGAATTTTAAAGTTAATAATAATTTATTTATTATGGTGAAAATTATTATATTTAAATTTAATCTTTATATTGATATCTTTAAAGTAAAATTAAATTAATCGTGTTAAAAATGACATTAATGATATTTTATGAAAAATTAATATTTTATTAAATTATTTAAAGTCATAAAAATATTATAAGAGGAAAAATAGAATCACAAATGATAAAAAATGTCATCCTATTTCCATTTATGAGAAAAGTTTCACCTTATATGTAAAATTTAATCCCTTTAACATAGAAAAAGTCGTTAGAGTGGTTATAGTTAATATTATTTAATAAAGGGATTAAACAAAATTATATAGTTTAAAGTCATACTAAAAAGTATCCAAATTTTACTGGAATAATATTTTATAACCATATCATATCTTATATTTTAATTTTTTTCTACATGGATACACATTTAGATGAAAAGAAATTCAATATATTAAAATATACTTATTAATTCAATGCGTGTCATTTCATTCACTATAAAAAGGTATCACCTCTAAAATCTTATATACACCAAATAGAGATACTTATCTGGAAAAAAACATATAAAAAATATTTTAAACATCCATATACATGTTATATTGGTTCTGGTATTCCGAAAAGGTCAACCCTATGCCCCTTAATAGGAAATCTAAAGAAGATATTTCAAAGAAGTAGTAATCATCTTCATCGAGAACATTGGTTTTTATTAATCTTTCACCATCTTCAACTATATATTAAACATTAAAATATAATAAAACTATTATATAATATATAATTATATGTTATTATTTTTATGGAATAATATTTATCCATCTTATTATTTATTTTATGGAAAACAAAACCATCGCTCGTGTGTACGACAGACTACCGCCTCCCGAATTGATGTAATTTTTTTCAACTACTGCATAAAATTAATTTTAATAATGATAGAACAAATGAATATATATAATAATTATTAAACTATTATAATATTTTAGTTATAAAAAATTATCTACTTCCTCACCCATCCACTCATTAAAAAATGACAACTTCTCTCTTGTGTATGTAGGACATACCATCTCTACAATGCGATGTGATTCATTTTTCATATCCGTTTCTCAGAGATGATTTAAAAAATTTATCTAATAAAGATTCATTATGTTTATATAATTACTATAATACAATAAATGATATAACCATGATCAATATACAAGGACTATAACTACCGAATCAAAACATACATGAAAAATGATGTAGTTAACACCCTAAATAATGATAATAATTAAAGACAATTAAAAAATGGGTGATAAGATGTTATAAATGAATCAAATATGATATTATAGATATATAAATGGGTTTTAAGTAACTATAATAAATCTAAATTTATTATACACAAGGTTAAAATAACTTATGTGGCAAGTTGAAATTGAGGTAAGGGATTTCATCTCAAATTTCACTAAATTGAGGAATATTTCATATTATGCACCTATTTAATTTTATGTGGTGTATGTATTTAACCTTTTATATATTTCACATTAATCTATATTTATTCATTAGGATTAATTTTTCAATTTATGTTTACTATTTAAAGGGGTTATAATTTAAAAGTTACCAAAGTGGTAAGAATCGTTTTTACAATCTCAGTTATTGGGATTACCTCTATTTATGTTGCAGTAATATTATAATATATCCTCTATAAAATTAATATATTTTATTATTCTATGAATATTTGAGGATATTCCATGTTTTATTCTAACCTTTCCTCTCTTTTTCACTTGAATGAGGAATTTTTTTTAAAAATAAAATCTTATCTAATTTTTTATTTAGATTGGATGAATTTTTATTCAATTTCAAAATTTTTAAATTTTTTTATACAAATTTTTTTTACTCCAATAATTTATTTAGGAAATTTTATGTTATCCTTTAATTTTTAGAAGCTTTTTGATGAATCATTATATTCTTTTCCTAAAGGGTCATTTTAGACATTATTTATAAAAAATCAAAAGGAATGTTTCTTTTTAATATTTATGGTGTTAATGGAATTTCCGTCCACCATAAACGTTTTATGATATTTAGATTATTCTACAAGTTTCAATAATTTTATAAATAAACCTCTTTAATGAAAACATTTTTTTGTTTTGATTCAATTTTATTTTATTCTTCAAATGGAATGCATTTATTATAAAAAATACATTTTATATGAATTAATGTCCATAAATTATTACTTGTTAATTTTGTACTTTTTACCTTTATCTAAAAATATTCACATTCTTGTGACTATATTCCATTAGATATCACATTTATCTTAAATATCTATATTTTTGGTATCATGTATTTTTCAATTACCTAAGATGATTAAAATTTATACATATGGTGTTTTACAATGAAAGTTATTTGATTTACCCAAGAAATGTTGATATTCCTTATCCTTTACTCAATACTGTTGTTTTTTATTATGTCATATTATTTATGAATTAAGTTTATTATTCAATATATTAGAAATATATAAGAAATTTATTGACAGATATGGCTCAAAATAATATGTCTTCATGATTCATTAGTGGGTGTAATAAGGAAAACTAGTTTTCTAGCCTTATTAAATGACTTTTTGGTGTATACCAACCCATAAATTAAAATCTCTTAAAACACGGCCTTTATGGTAAATATATCATGATGTATGAGATAATGAAATCTAACATTAATTATTTACTTCAACGAGTATTTATTTATTATTTCCCATGAGATTACTCCACTGATATGATCTATAGATACATGTCATCCTCATGTTGTTGATTAAATGGAATGGGTTTTTATTTACATACATTTCCAAATTCGTTGTAACTTATTTAATAATGATATCTTCCATTTTATGTAACACTTTATGGGAATCTACGATCACCCTTTATTTTTTCCTTTTTATAGGATATGGAGAAGGGTGTTATGAATAATATCAAGGGTGTAATAATTTTTGTTATTCTATTTATTATCTATTTCCAATGTAATATAGGAATCATGTATATATCTATTTTTTCAAAACTAATAAACTGATCAATCTTACATGGAGAGATCCCTTATGAATTTTACCAATGTAATAAAGAAGACACAAATTTGGGTTCCTTGAGTTAGGGTTGTTAGAGTTGGTATTAGAGAATGTTTAGTAGAAACTATGGGAACAAGATTTTAAATGAACATAGCTAACATGAGAATTATAATAATACCTTATAGTATTTGATAACTTTTACCATTACAAGGATTCTTATTTTATGGATCAATATTGATGCTGTTTATTAGATAAATCATTGTATACCATTATTTATTTATGGTTCCAAACTGAAGAATGGGAATCAATACCTATAGTCAATGTAAGGATTTTCTTTTTGGGAAATTCAATACAATTGGCGTTGGAATTGAGTAGATCGTAGTTATATTTGGGAAGATAACTCAGGTTATGATGAATAATATTTCTTGTATAAAGAAACCTTTTTCTCCACAGTGTGATTCTACTATGTTACATCACTTCATGTTAAAAATTATCCATTTTTAATGGAACTACTAATCCAATAGAATATAAGAAAATGTATTAATTCCCTCAAAAATATATTTTGGGTTTTGGGATGTTACTTTAAATATTTTGAATCAAGATATGATAGTCTATCAGTTCAAGGATGAACCAAGATTCCTAATGGAAATTACCTTCATTATATGGGTTTTAATACCTATTTATGGGGGATATTTATATCATATGGTTAGGGATAAACTAAAAGAATAATATATTCATATTATATGAATGTTTGATGATGTACTTTCAGAATATTTTCCTAGTTTTCCAATGAATACTGCAGATTATTTTGGAATTTAACTCATACATGGTTATACACCTACATAAAAAACACCATATAGAATTTCACTGATTGAGCTTCCAGAGTTTAGGAATAAAATATAAGAGAATCTTGATAATTGATTCATTCATCCAAGTGTGTCCCCATAGGGTTCACATCTTCTTTTTTTATGAATAATTATGGATTAATGCGACTATGCATTGATTATTAGAAACTTAAAAAAATTACAATTTATAAAAACTATTCTCTACCATATATCGATGATTAATATGATCAATTACTTTTAGGTCAATATTTTTATAGTATTGATCTTCAATTTTAATATCATCAACTAAGGGTCGTCATATAGGATATACCCAAGACAAACTTCTTCATGAGGTATAGTCATTATGAATTTAGAGTAATGCCATTTAGACTTATCTATTCTCCAAATATCATTAAGTATTTAATTTATAGAGTTTATTGGTTCTAGTAGAAAACTCAATAGGGGTGAATTGAGTTTCCAATACAAGTTTTGTTAAAAAAATTTAAAACATAAATCCACCAATTTGATAAATATTCCTAATTAACCAAAATAATAGAATTATGTAATTTTATCCTTATAAAATATTATAAAAATATCAATCACATATCAATTAATATAATTTTGAATATAATTTAAATTTTAAAAATAATTTACTCATATCAAATATTGTATATAAAATAATATTTTATGTTAAATATATGAGTAATGTTTTGTTTAAAAATTTAGAAAATAGAAACTAATTTAGTTCAATAAAATGAAAATAAAATAGATAAATCACAGCAGAAAATTCACAATATAATTTAAAGAATGGTTTCAATCCCAAGATGAGAGTTAGTTCCCTCCACATGGAAATAACCTGATTCCAATCAGTTAATTATAACATAAATTGATTTATAACCCGGATCATTTTTTTTTAAAATCACTCAAGGTTGTATAGGAAAAAATCATCTTACACAGTTTCAAATGGGATAAATTGGTTCTAGGTCACACATGAAATCATCCACAGTTGTATCTAATAATAAAAATGAAAGGAATTGGGAAAGAGTTCCAAGAAATCTCTAGTATAGTATATGATACATTTTTTTATAGATAGATAAATTCAAACAAAAATAAAAATCGAAAGGTATGATAAAAAAGAAATACTAAGAAGTGGGAGAAGAGAAAAAGTATCGATGATTAATCTGAATAGATTTATGTATTAATTATTCCTTGAATATATATTTTAAAGGTTCTCGAAAAAGTTTCATATAAAATACATAAAAACTAAGTGTAGGGGAATTCTGGAAAGAATCCTTTATTCTCAATAAAAAACATTATTGTGTTCTTCAAAAAACATGTATATCAATGATTTTATTTATTATAGAATATGTGAGTGTATCTCTATATCCATGCATGTATATTTTCCACACATTAGGGAGATATCATGGCTTCATAGTGTTCTTGGTAGTCCAATTATCCATTATAGGGTAATGATAGAATGATCTAGATCCTCATACTGAGAGATAGATCTATAACGGTCTGAACTTGTCTTTAATATAACCATGGAGTTTTTTAATAATAATAATAATTTAATACATGTGCTTATACTAAGAATTAAATTAAAAAACTATTATTTGGATAATTAATTTTTAAATTAAATCTAAATATCTACGGTAGATATATGGTGGTTAAAGGATCTAACATTAGTTTCTAACGGTAGAAGCCATTGATAGTAGCTTTGGATTCTGATGTTAACTCTTAGTGGTAGAATAATATAGTGATACCACCAAGATATGGTTTCACCAAGAGAATATATCACAAATAAAAGTTAGCACAATGTGATAGTATCACTAAGAGACACTAGCAACTACAATTGGTAGATGTACTTGACTTTGGTATTAACATTGTTCAATGGTAGCACAACCTAATGGTAGATCCCAACAACTGTAGAATTGAACTAGTGGAAGTATCTTGACATGATTTTATATTTGATTATTAACATGATCATATAATTGTAGCCCATTTCAACTAATGTTATATGGTTATGATTGATAAAGACATGCCAATTTTCACAATTTATCTAGAAAATAACATAATATTATACAATAATAAATTCATTAGAAACATAACAAACATGATTTGTGAGCATTAAAATAATAAGGTAATAGGACTAACCCAAAAATATACCCCTTTTTGATGATCACAAATCATGACATTTATAATCATACAGAAAAATTAAAAATATTTTCAGAATACGTGACAGAAAAACGAATACAATCTACTTAGTTGTTCTGTAACCCCCCAATATTCTAAAATAAGAACATTATATTCAATAGCGAGTGTGAAATGAAACATCAAGCGTGTAAGGGAACATAATATAATGAGAATTTATTTAATGTTTAAAATTAATCCATGATATATATTTCAATGCATATGATACTGACTTAGAATATGCCACACACAACAACGATTTTTCTTAAAAAACTTATGTTACAAGCATGACTAATTTTTATTGAACAATAATGTATTGTTAAAATATTATTATATAATACAATAAAAATTATTATAGACATTAAATTAGATGTTATGAATAGTTCTAATTAACTTATTAAGATCTATGGTTTACATAAATATAATATTAATTCATCGGTTACAAATTAATTTGAAATGGATATGGAACCAATTGAATTTAAAGGGAATGTTTTTATAGAAAACTATTTATATGATCACAAAAATGTTTTATGATAATATATTTAATTAATTATAATTTTTGAGTGATATTAAGGTAATATAATTTTTTATATTAATTGAAATATTTTTTATATTCATCCATTAAATTTTATAATAATTATATAAGAACAAACCCAATATTTCATATAAAAACCTATATTTTTATAAAGTCACTTTTACCACCTTTTAATGGAGAAAATATTTCCAACATAATTTTTGGAACTTTTTTAAATATTATATGTTAAAATAAACTTAATATTTGAAATATATACATAAATATTATTTTAGGTCAAACATTTGGTATTTTTCTAAGAAGTTTTATTTTTTAATGAATAGTGAAAAATACTGAAATTTAATTCAAAAATGCTCTTTATTTGATTTTTTATAAGGTTAAATAATATTTTAAACAGGTTTTAAAGGTTAATTAGATCAATATTTTATCAATTAATACAATTTATGTCATTGGAATCAATTTCACTTTGAAATTGAACATACAATCTTTGCAAACTTTTGGAGGTTTTTATTTTAAAAACTCACATTGTCATCCCATCTGTGGGATTAAATTTAAATTAATTTATTCCAATTATGTGGTTGGGATTTGGAAAAGTTGATTCAATATTTTTAAAAATAATAATTTATAATTTATAATAAATTAAAATTTGTTTTTTATGAATTATATTACTTAAAGTAATTAAAATTAATTACAATGATTAAGATGAAATTAAGCTTAACAATAGACAAAACCATAATCATAAGGACAAAAATGACATATAAACCTATCCAAAATTCATATATGTCTATATTTAAACCCTATAATAACTTTATTTACTTTTATCTATTATTGGATCCACATGAAATGGGAAAAATGTGGGTTGAAGTCCCTTTCCCAAAATTTACAAGAGTGTCACTCATCCTCCACTATAAAAGTCCTCATCTCCTACCACTTCGTCACACCTCTCAAGACACATTGTATTTACCAATATGTTCCAAAAAATATCATAAAAATCCCTCCCATAATCCTATAATCCACACCTTGGGAATAAATCCATCCAAAAAATACCCTTTGGTGAAACCCAAAATGTGTTACCCTAATAAGAGGTAACCTCCTCCCTCATGTTATTTAGTTTCATTTCCATTATCCTCCCCATAAATTTTATTTATTCTAATATTATATAACAAAATATTACCTTAAATATACTTATATGTTTTTATTTTAAGGTTTCTACATGCATTTACTTGCTCGTCCATCTAATGGGTAATGAATTTTCTATTTATGTTCATGGAGAACTACCACCTCACGAAACGAAGTTGCTCATTTTTCCTTTACCACCTATTATGGTTGGGAATTATGAAATAAAATATGTTACTATATTTAATATATGATATATATAATTTATTTATAATTCTTTAATTATTTAATAACACATACCTTTCTGAACTCTATTTTGGGTAAATACAATAACATTGTTTGTGGAAGTGTGGACTACCACCCCCTCAAAGCGATGTGACTCATTCACACTATACATGGAATATATAAAATATTATTTTAATAAACCTATGTAACATATAATACATATATATCATACTATAATTATTATATTCATATATATCATTTACTTTTAATTCCTTCAATTCGAAAAAGAAATGAATGTAATGTTTATGTGTACGCACGACCTACCATCTCCATGAATAGTGCATTTCATTTCTTATCACCAAATATTATATATTATTCGAAATACATATATAAGGAATATATATGATATTTAAATTATGGATATTATTAAAACATTATAGGAACAAAAAATAAAATGTCAAAACATTCTAGAAAAACTAGACATTTAAAACCAGAAATAGTGAAAATAATGAAATATTGTTAACAAATGAGTAAAAAAATATAATAAGAAGATAATATATGATATCATAAAAATTAATATGGTTCAAGAAGAATTAAATATAATTTTTAAAAACATTAATCAATAATTTTAAGTATGTTCACTCAAAAAGGAAATTGAAGGTATGGGATTTCGTCACAATTTACATTCCATTGAGACTTATGTGTTTAATTTCACCTAAAATCTTTTATATGGTGTATATAAATTCCTTTGAAATTTCATTTTCAGAATATATGTATTCACATGATATTATAAGTTTCATTTAATGTTATTCCTTCATGGATTTTATTATTCAAATGTTTAAAAGTGGCATGAGACACTTTGGATTGTTTAAAGATTATTCTCCTTAAAAAGTTTGTAGAACCCCCGGTTCGAGGTATGTAGCCTTTTTTTATGTCTTTTTATGTGTTTAAAGTTCATTTTATGAGTTGGGAAGAGGTTGCGTGAGTTTGTAATGGTTTTGAATAAGTTTGGAGACTATTCTTAGGAAACACGGTTTGAGCACGATTAGAGGAAACCTTGTGGGTTCTCCCGGAAAACGTGCAGGGGGAGACAGTAGCCTTCACACGGTTTGAAAAACCATGCGAGGAAACCATGTGGTCCCTCCTCTCAAGGTAGTATCCTGCACACAGTTAGTGCACGGTTTGTCAAACCGTTCGACCACTTAAAGTAAGGGGTTTTAAATCTGGGATCCCTCGAGCTTGACCTAAAACACTCCAAACTTTCTCTCACTCAAGACTCACTTGGAATTTGGGGTTCTAAAGGGTTGAAGGTGACCTACCACTGATTTTAGAAGCATTTTGAAGAGGTTTCCTGGTGGATTGAAGGTGGTTTCTCCAGGGTAAGTCTCTCCTCTTGGGTTCTTTGTGTTTTTCTCTAGATCTGCATCTCCCTATCTCTTGATTTTCTATATCGACACTTGTTTTGTGTAGATATATGGTTTTGGTTGCCTTGGATATTGATTTTAAGGCTTTTATATGTTAGGGAAGGGGATATAGAGAGGTTTTGGTGGTGCTTTTGTTGGTTTTGAATAGTAATGGCTTGTGGGTCAATTTAGCTGGTAACCTAAATGTAGGTGGATTCTCTCTGAAATCCACTTGGTTAGAACTAGTGGTTTGGTTACAATTAATTTGTGTTGCTTAAAATTAATTGTGTTGCTGATGTCCGAAATCATATGGAAATACCTTTGGTAATGGTTTGGGGATTTTTGGGAAAAAGGTCTTGTGGAGAAATGATCTTGATGTGATTTTAAAATGGGATTTTAAAATGTGTTGTTTTTCTGGTTTGATTAAGATGATTTGAAAAAATTATTTTCAATAAAAAGGGTTGTTTTATTGAAATGTGGTTTGGTATGGGAAATGATTAAAGGGCGTTTCAATAAATATTTGATTTATTGAAGTGGATTGACATGTAATAGAAATGGTGAATTGCATATTGTTGTTACTTTGGAGGTATACATGATTGGTTATGGCTTGTGTTGGACATTGCAGATTGAAATGTTGTGCGGATTTTAGTGATGGGCGTGAAGTCCCACACTAGTGATGGTCGTGAAGTCCCACACTATGAAGGAAACGAGTTGGCTGTGAATATATCACCGTTAAAGTAACACCATGATTGACTGAATGGTATTGGTTGTGTGACATAACGGGTGAATTATTGTGATATGTATGTGGTCTTGCAAAAAGGTGAATGGGATGGGCGGGAAGTCCCACCATTTTGGGTTGTTGGGTAGTGGGCGGGAAGTCCTGCTAGCTGAAGATGGGGTGAATGAGTTGGGCAGGAAGTCCCACCGTTATGGTTGCTTGTTATGTGTTCCTTTGCATAGATGGAATTTGTTGTGGAAATGTGAAATGGTTGAATTGGCTTCCTTGTGATGCATGGTAGATTGGGCTTCCTTGTGTGGTATGTTTGTCTCATGGCATGAGTTTTTGGATTTCCCTAGGTTTACTTGGTTTGGGCAGGATGACTTGGAAAGGGTGTGTTTGGATTATGGTATTGGATGCACTTGTTATTATTTTATATAAACTGCTTTATATAAATGTGCTCACGGATTTATCCTAGTGGCGTGTTTAGGGAATTCATTTGAGGAAAACCTATGGATTAGTTGTACTCACCCCCTGCTTTGGCACTTTTCTGTCTTTGCAGATGTCATGTACCGGGATAAAGGTAGAGGTATGTCATCTCATAGCTAGTGGTTTGTGGTGATGCTTGAGATGTGTTGGTGGAGTTTGGAGCTTTGAGGTTGGTGTGGAGTTGTGGTGGTGTCATGGATCATGGTGTTCTTCTATTTAGTTTTCGCTTTGTACATTGATGTTTTGTGGACATGTCTAGTTGAAAAGTTTTGGGGTATGTGATGTCATGGTCAGTATCATATGGTTGCGTTTGATAGTGCTTGAATCTTTCATTGTTGGTTGGTTCTCTCTTAAGGGAAAATCCTTCCCCACTGTTCCTTGAAGACCTTGACATTTATTGTCAGCCTTTGGCACCTTGGGAACGTCGCTTAAGTCCAAGTAGACCTCACCACCTCCTCAAGCCAATGAGGTAGGGGTGGGGTGTTACAAGTGTTATCAGCTTGTTCGGTCCTTTGTAGTTGATTCTCAGATTTGGAGTTGACATTCATTGTTGTACATTCCTTAGGTCAGGATGGTATCAAGGTGTAGGAATTTCAGAACTTGGAATATATAGCAAAAAAGGACGTAGCTAACCCTTTTATGCTGAACATCAAGTTACCAGGGAGTTGGGTATATAAGTGTTTTGGAGACCCTTATAGGCATTGGATATCTCATTGTCATGGGTGTAGCCAATGAGATGAACATGGAATGCTTGGTAGAAATGAATTCCCTCTAGGATGCATATTTCATTGGGCATAATAATTTATGGAAAAAAATGAGAAATGTTTTTTCATATGTGTGAAATTGTAATGTGAATACATTTGGTATTTTGAAAATGGTATGATTTTAAAAAATGGTGAAACATGGAAAAGGTGGAAAGGTGTAATACCTCATTGTGATATTACTGTGTAATGCGATGTAAAATGGGAATTCTTGAGGTATAAGAAAGTGAGACTCATGGTTGTTTGTTTTCTGTTTAAAAAAATGGCACCGGGTATGCGTCGTAGAGACCAACCAGAAGTGGCCAATGAGAATGTGGTTTCACCTGAGCCCCAGGTGAACAACTAGTTAGTGAAAAGTATAGTGCACACTTTCCAAGATGTGGAAAGTGGAAATAAAGTGGATGAACCAAGTCATGCAGATCATGTGGTTCAGTTTCAGAAGAATAATCCACTCATCTTTAGTGGTGATTCAGACCTGGAAAGGGTAGAGGCGTGGCTTTCCAGAATGAACAAAATTTTAGAACTCTTGGGGATATCGATAGAGCTGAAAGTAAAGATAGCGACGTATAAGCTAGGGGATCTTGCTCTTCAGTGGTGGGAGGTGGTAGTCCAAGCAAGGACTGCCTAGGGTATGATTTGGGAACTCTTTGAGGAATTTTTTAATAAATAATTCTACCCACATACATTCATAATTCAGTGCATAACTTATTTCTTCGGTTTGAAGAAAGAACATATGTCTGAGACGGAGTATACAACTATGTTATGAGCTTAGTGCAGTTTGCACCCGAGGTGGATGGTAGCACGTCGTTGAAGGAAAGAAAATTAGAAGCAGGGCTGTGGAAAGAGATCCATTCAAATATAGAAGTGATGTGTATTGGTGGTTACACAGTGATGGTGAATCAAGCATCGATGGCTCAGCAGGATCTGTTGGGAGCTCAGGGTGGAGGAAGCATGGTGGTACCCATGGGGAATAGTAGGAACTCTAACACTGGGTTCAAGCGGAGGGGGGGCACTTATTCCAAGGGTGGGAACTCTATTACCACATGTGCGGTTGATTTGATAGGTTTAAGGGTAGAAATTATTCCTTCAGTTTCTAAACTTCAAACTCCTCTGGGTCAAATTGAGTTTCGAGCCTTCTTGTGTAGGACATGTTGCATCGTGGTGGGCGAGGTTGAGCTAATGTGGAATTTCTCAGTTCTTGATATGGATGGTGTAACGCCCTGATAGTTTATGAGAAGTATATTTTTTTATGTCTTATGTTATATGAAACATCAAAGAAATCTTTCACTACACACAACACTAGCTTGGCTTGCGTTATACGCAGGAGCAACCTTCCTCGATAGCGTGTGTTGTACGCAATATCGAGTTTCAGTAAACAACGATATGTTATTAAAATATTATATAAAGTATCCGTTATAAATATTATGTACAAATTTTTTAATTTTTTATAACATTAGAATTCATTTTACATATGATATGAGAAAAAAAAATCATTTTTTCAGATAAAAGGATTATTTTTTTTAAAATGCGGTTTTTCACCTTTTGATGGCACACCCATTTTAAAGATAATTTTTGAAAAGTATATAAGTTAAATTTTAAAAAATAAAATTTTTCCCTTGAATCAAGATATAAAATTTTTCATTGGATAAATTTTTGATACTTTTCTGATAACTTTCTTATTTTGATGAATAGTAAAAACACGCTAAATTTTAATTAAAAACTACTTTTTTTCATTGAAATAATTTATATGGTAAAATTATAATATTTAAGGAATTTAAAGTATAAATAGAATATATTTTAACCATTTAATATAATTTATATCATTACCATTAATTTTATATTGAATTCACTGGTAAAAACATTTCAGTCTTTGGCAATGTTTTAACTTTTGAAATCCATTTTCTTTAACAACGTGATTAATTTTAAATTAATTACTTAAAAATATAGGTTTATAATTTAGAAAAATGGATTCCATATTTGAATTAATTGGGTCCAAATTATGTTAATAGGTTACTTTTATTTTTTTGATATTATGAATAGTAACTACAGTAATTTGTATTTACTGTAGTTAAAGGTAAATCAGGTAATTAAGGGTAAAAATAAGATTATAAAATTACCCTAACACCAAAAAAAATTCTATTTGATGACTAAAAGACGACCCATATCACCTAAGGGTCAGAATAGATTAATTTTATGGACTCTTGACAATGAAAATAATTTAATTATGATTAATCCCAAAGAAAGTGACAACATGTCACTCTCTTAAATCATATAAGTATAATAATTTTAATTTAGTGATAAACTTCATGAAACATCAAACATGAATATTCTCCAGAGAGATAATAAAATTATATACATCATTTGAATTTATTTAGAATTTTTAGGGATTAAATAATTATCATTAAAGGTGACACAATAGTGATGTTGAAATTATTTTAGTGATTAAAATATAAAATAAATGGTTTTAAAAATATTAAAATAAATATTATATGAACTATTTAATGTGATCCAATAATTTTATATATAACTATGAAATTTTATGAATATATTAAAGCTTTTAGTTCGAACATATTATCTGTGAGGATTTTATTTAAATTCAAATAATTGAATAGGTTTAAAATTGACACTTGTAATTTTATAAAAATAACATAATTTAATATTGTTTAAAAATCACAAAAATATTTAAAAATTATAAATTAAAATTTATATGGTCTACAATGTCATAAATTATCCAATTATGGGAAACTAACAATACATAATTAATTATTTACAACAAATTAAAATTTATAATCTTATTACCACAAATAAAATTAAATAGAATAAATAAGGATAAATCAAGGTGATAATGTTTAAAATAAATTCCCAACATGTCTAAATTTTATTAGTCGATGCGATTACAACCCTATCTCATCTAATATTTTAATTTGAGTAATTTTTGAAGTTTTTAATTGGGGTTTGAATTTATTATAAATTAATATTGTTTGGATTTCCAAAGGTGCCCCTCTCCTCCTTTATAAAACAACGCCTCCTCCCTCTCCTCCTCACACAATTTTGAGCCTTAAATATCAGCCAAAACCTGACCATTTCCCTTCTCCACTTCATTAGAAACATACTAGAGGTCATGGTCTTCTTCAAAGACCAATTTTAGTGCCCTAAGAGGAGGTTTCAAAGAGGCGTGTCGAAGAAGAGGTAATATCCGTTACCGATTCTTTCAAATTTATTTCTTCATCTACATACTCTTATTTAGTTGTTTAATTATGAACTAATAACATCAGTATAAATCATATATTGATATATTACTATAAATATTAAACAGCCCTATTTCACCTTATATCCATCCTACGGAAAACGAAATCACCGCGCGTGCGTATGTACGGAATACCGTCTCCATGCCGTGGTGTAATCAGTTTTACACCACCACCTTACTTGTATGGGTATAATGGTGTAAATAATAACTATATATGATTATTTTTAATTAATATTGATTCTTAAATATTATACACACACTTCAATACAATTCCACGATCATGGGAATGATATCATCGCTCGTGCATACATACGACCTACATTCTCCACGATGTGATGTGACTGGTTCTACATAATCTTCATTGAATAATGATTATATAAATGAATTTAATGAATAAATATGATATATATTACACTAATACCATTCTGTAAATGAGGTATCTATAACCTAAAAAGAAGAATAAGAATTTATTCGACAAAACATGCATAAGAACATAAAGCAATGAACACCGGAATAACAAGTAACAATGAAATATTACTAATAAAAAGATAAGAATATGAACATATATTATATCATAAAAATGAATATTATTCTATAATAGGTTAACTAAATTATTTAAATCATTATACAGTATGTTCGAATACGTACGAAGCAAATCGGACCTAAGGTAAGGGAAAATCTCGCAATCTCATTTTTATCGGAGATTGATTATACTTTAGAATTTACTGGGGAATATTTATCATCCACATCCATGTTTCCGAAATAAAAAATATTATTTCTATCCTCCTATAATTGTTTAAATCCAATTTTACCCATTGGTGATTTTTTTAGTAAAAGATAGGAAAGGAATCTTTTGTTGTTTTTAGTACGAGTTACTTTTTGACTTTTCCGGCCAAAGTTCGAGAAGAATGTTTTTTTAACTTATATGAAATGAATGTATTTTTATGATTTCATAGAGAATTATTTCCATGAAGCTTCATTTAAAAATTTTAAAATTTATTTTTAATCAAATGCTTTTAGTTAAAAATTGTATGACATGTTAAGAAAGGAAAAATGTTTTTGAAGTAGAAATGATATTTTTCTCAAGAATGGAGTTCAAGTGTTTTATCTAAATTATTTTACATATAAGATAATATAGGGTTCTTTTTATATCCCTATTTTTACATTGAGTTGATTATGTTATGATGGAATTAATTTTATGATGCCATTTTATCTTATATGGATTATGTTATGATGGCATGATGTTTAAGAATCCCATTTTTATTACATGGGTTATGATATAAATTATGATTTTGTGGCAAAAATAAGAATGGTTTCATTATGAGATGGGTGGGACCTATATCTCCCTCCAATGAATTGGGTAAAGATTTATATCGCATGAGATAGACATGGCTGGAACGGAAAGTTATTCTAGTTCAGTGATACATGACTGGAAGGAGGAGTGAACTCGGTTCAGTAATGGACTTTGTCCACTATGATGGTCTTGGAAATGAGACTTAAATAATATGAAATGATTTTCTATGATTATGTTTGTATGAAACAAAGTTTCATGTTTTATGTTTTGATTGTTGGGATTACATTTCACTACTATGATTTATCCCATGTTAGGATATTATGATTTCTTTTACAGGTTAAGATTTTAAAAATGCTATGTTCTTATGAATATGATATGAGTGATATTTCTTTTGTCTACCCTTACTGATAATTTAAGATCACCCTTTTGTATGTTTTCTTTTCCCCCAGTCATGAATAAGGGTATTATGTATGATATGCCAAAAGGGACTCTAGATATGATGAAATAAACAGGAGACAATGTAGATGATTTATGAACTAGTTTTTTATGTTTCGCAGTTTCTAAATACACTATAACTATATGGTCCTATCATGGTTCTTTTATATGTGTTAATAAGTATGATTCAATTATGAAGTTATAACCAAGTATGTAAAGTATGGGTCATTATAGTTGGTATTAGAAGAAAGGTATAGTCAAAATTTGGAAACTAGGATGTGAAAGCCTTAGTAAGAACTTTAAGGATATGTCTAAACATAGAACACAATATTAGGTGTTTAGAAATGGCCATGAACAACCTATGATAAGACCTAAAGTGTGAAATTCTATTCTTGATTATGTGGTTTTCCTGTTATGATTAGTGTTTCTCACACTATGCTTCTCGGTTTTAGTCAATGGCTGGAACCCAAAGGAACCGTGTTAATGCTGAATGTGACGGGAAATGCAATGATTGTCCCCCTTAGAAACCAAACGATATGGGAGATGGAATACAAAATCTTGTAGCCATTCTGACACAACTTTCTCATGTTATGAATCATGATGGACTTCTAAAAGGGCAAGGGAAGGAGAAACATTCTGTTGAATCCTTTATGAGGCAGCGTCCACCTTCGTTCATCGGGTCTTCTGATCCATTAGTGGCTGAACAATGGATCAGTACCACTGAAAAGATATTTTCAGTTCTATAATGTTCGGAACATGATAAAGTCATCTTAGTAGTATATCGTTTGGAATGTGAAGCTGATCAATGGTGTAATCTTATTAAGAATACGAGGCAAAGGGATGAAATTGAGTCCATGGAATGGGACGAGTTCGAGAACTTATTTTTCAATAATTACTTCCCTCGTATTCTTCGAACAAAGATGGAGAAGGAGTTTCTTGAACTGATGAAAAAAGGATGATGAATTTTTTGGTACCTACAAAGAAAATTTTACAAGACTTTCAAGGTACACTTCCATAATTATTATCCAACCGGAGAGTAAAATTGATCGATTCTTTACTGGATTAAAACCAAGTCTTCGAATGGCGTTAGCCATAAGGGACTTCAATAGCTATGAGGAAATAGTTTGATGTGCTCTCAAGGTTGAGATGAAGTTTGGAGTAACCCATCAATCATATGTGTTTGATAAGAAGAGGAAAATTGAATTCAAAGGAAAATCTAAAGACCACACTAAAAAGAAGATGAGTTTTCCCTTATGCTCAAAGTGTGGAAAGAAAAATAGAGGGAATTGTTTTAAATGGACAAGTAAATGTTTTAAGTGTGGAAAAGAAGGTCATCAGGCTGTTCAATGTCGAAATAATGGGAAGAAGATCTCTAATGATGCGAACAAAGAAAGAGATACATAGAATTCCCCTCCTACACTTCAATGTTTCAAGGGTAAAGAAATGGGGCATTATTCCAATCAATGCCCTAATCCAAGGGTTGTTGATGATGATGGATGTCAACAAAATCTTAAGGCCAAAGTCAAAGGAATGTCACATGCAATTTCTATTGGCGATATAGAGTATGATAATGAAGTGGTGAAAGGTACACTTACCATCCACTCTAAAGTTGCAAATGTTTTATTTGATTCGGGATCCACCCAATCTTTTATTTCTAAAGAATTTTATAAGGGTATCTCCATATTACCTCAAAAATTAGATATTGAGTTAGCTGTGACAACTCCTAATGTCACAACGGTCGCATCAAATGTTTACAATGCATCTCCGATTAAAGTTTGTGGGAAAGTGCTTCCTGCAAATCTAGTGATCCTTCCTATAGTGGAATTTGATGTGATTCTTAGGATGGATTGGATTTCTTTATATGGAGCTGATTTCAATTTCTAAATAAGGGAAGTCATATTTCATATTCCAGATCAATCTATGACCGTCTATCGATGCAAGAATGAACATAACCTTCCTGTGGAAATTTCTTCCATCTTATGGGTCTTGATTCCACTAAATTATGGTTATTTATCTCAAATGGTTGGAGAGAAACTCACGATTAAGAATAGGACCATTGCACGGGAGTTTGATGATGTCTTTCCAGAGTAATTTATAGGTCTTCCACGAAATCGTGAAGTTGAGTTTTTAATAGAACTCGTACCGGGTGCTTTACCTATTTCGAAGACACCTTATGTAATGGACCCAATTGAGTTGCAGGAATTGAAGAAGCAACTCCAAGAGAATCTTAATAAGGGATTCATATTCCCTAGTGCATCACCTTGGGGAGCACCAGTTCTATTTATTAAGAAGAAAGATGGATCAATGAGACTCTACATTGATTATCGAGAACTTAACAAGATCACTATCAAGAACAAATATCATCTCCCACACATTGATGACTTATTTGACCAACTACGCAGAGCTCAATACTTTTCTAAGATTGATCTTCATTCAGGGTATCATCAATTAAGGGTAAAAAGGGAGGATATACCAAAGATGGATTTACGTACAAGGTATGGATACTATGAATTTATAGTGATGCCATTTTGTCTTACTAATTTTCCTGCTATCTTCATGGATCTAATGAATAGAGTTTTTAGAGACTATCTTGATCAGTTTGTGGTAGTCTTTATAGATGATATTCTTATCTATTAAAAGATTAAGGAAGAACATGAATATCACTTGAGAATTTTATTGAAGACCCTGAGAAAGGATAAGCTTTATGCTAAATTTACCAAGTGTGAATTTTGGCTTCAAAAAGTTGCATTTTTGGGTCACATAATCTCAAAAGAGGGTATATCTGTAGATCCAGAAAAAACAGAGGTTATTGAAAGATGGTCGAGACCAACAATGGTAACTAAGATCCAAAGTTTTCTTGGTTTAGCTGGGTACTATCGACGTTTTGTGAAATATTTTTCAAGGTTATTTAATCCACTCACCAGGTTGACTCAAAAAGGAGTTAAGTTCGTTTGGACCGAGGAGTGTGAAGAGAATTTCAAAGAGTTAAAATGAAGGTTATCCAATGCACCTATGCTCACACTACCGTGTAGTGGAGAAAGGTTTGTGATCTATAGTGATGAATTAAATAAGGGACTAGGGTGTGTTCTCATGCAAAATGATATGGTGATAGCTTATGCCCCACGATAGTTGAAAATCCATGAGAAAAATTACCCAACTCATGATTTGGAGTTAGCCGCGGTAATCTTTGAATTAAAAATATAGAGGCATTATATTTATGGTGAAAGGTATGATATTTATACTAATCATAAATGTTTAATGTATATTTTCACACAAAAGGAGATGAATATGCACTGAAAAAGATGGTTGGAGTTTATTAAAGACTACGACTGCTCAATTCATTATCACCCTGGGAAAGCAAACAAGGTGGCATATGATTTAAGTCGAAAAGACCATTCTATCTGATCCATGATGAGTATCAAAAAATATCCAATATTTATGTATTTACAAAGGATGGATCTTGGAATTATAATGGAAGTGGAAAAATCTTATCTTTCTCAAATGAATGTTCAACCATCTATATATGTGAAGATTAAAGAGGCACGAAAAGAAGATGTAGAGTTACAAAAGAAGGTGAGAAATGTTCCTGAATTCAACCTTGATTGTGATAGGATAATAAGGTTCAAGAATCGGGTTTGTGTTCCTCCCATCCTAGAATTAAAGAAGGAGCTACTGGATGAAGCTCATAGTTCTTCATTCTCTATTCATCCAAGAAGCACAAAGATGTATATAGACCTGAAAGAGTACTTCTCGTGGGATTGCATGAAAAGAGATGTTGCTGAATATGTATCTCAATGCTTGGTTTTTCAGAAAGTTAATTCTGAGAGACAGAAGTCTAAGGGGATGTTACAACCATTACCCATACCTGAATGAAAATGGGAAAACATCACTATGGACTTTGCCACCGGACTTCCTAAAACATCCAGAGGCAATAATGCTATCTGGGTCATAGTTGATCATCTTACGAAGTCGACACACTTCATTGCTATTAGAGAATATTTCTCTCTGGACCAGCTTTATAGGATATATGTAAAGGAAGTGGTAAGATTGGATGGAGTTCCACTTTCAATTATATCTGATCAGGATTTGAGGTTTACCTCGAAGTTATGGTGAAGTCTTCAGCATACTTTTGATACAGAGTTGAGTTTCAGCACTGCTTATCATCCTCACGCAGACGGTTAGTCTGAGAGAACAATTCAAACTCTAGACGATATGTCAAGAGCTTGCTCTATGGATTTCAAAGGTGTTTGGGATCAACACCTACCTTTGGTGGAATTTTCTTATAATAATAGAATTCACTCCAGTATTCAGATGGCTCCTTATGAATCTCTCTATGTAAAGAAATGCCGGACTCCAACTTTTTGGGATGAAGTTGGGGAAAAAAATCTATTAGGAACTGATCTTGTTGATGAGATGGCAGAAAAGGTCAGATCTATTCAACAACACATAAGAGCAGCTCAGAGTCGAATAAAAGTTATGTTGACAACTGAAGAAAAGACCTAGAGTTTGAAGTGGGTGATAAAGTGTTCTTACGAATATCTCATTGTAAGAGAGTAATGATATTTGGAAAGAATGGAAAACTGAACCCTAGGTATATTGGTCCTTTCGAAATACTGGATTGTGTTGGGAAGGAAGCTCACCGATTGGTGCTTCCACCGAATATCTCTCAAGTTCACGATGTGTTCCATGTATCTCTCTTGAGAAAGTACATACCCTATCCTTTACATGTACTAAGCTTAGAAGTTGTACTGCTGGAGCAAGATCTTTCTTATAAAAAACAGTCGATATAGATTCTGGATCGTAGTGAAACATTTCTATGGAACAAGACCACAATTTTGGTAAAAGTTTTATGGAGGAACCACCAATTAGAAGAATCTACATGGGAGGTTGAAAATATGATGGCGGAGAGGTATCCCCATCTGTTTGTTACAAAGTGACGAATTTTGAGGGTGAAATTAATTTTAAGGGGGGTAGAATTTAACACCCTGATAGTTTATGAGAAGTATATATTTTTTATGTCTTATTTTATACGCAACATCAATGTAATCTTTCACTACACACAACACTAGCTTGTCTTGTGTTATACGCAAGAGTAACCTTCATCGATAACATGTGTTGTACGCAATATCAAGTTTCACTAAACAAAGATTTGTTATTAAAATACTATATAAAGTAGACATTATAAAACTTAATAACAAAATTTTGAATTTTATATAACATTAGAATTTATTTGACATATTATACGAGAAAAAAATCAATGTTTCGGATAAACAAATTATTTTTATCAAAAATATAGTTTTCCGCCTTTTGTTGGCGCACCCATTTTAAAGATAGTTTTTGACAAGTATATAAGTTCAATTTTAAAAAATAAATTTATTCCTTTTAATCAATATATAAAAATTTACATTGAATAAATTTTTGATACTTTTCTGATAACTTTCATATTTTGATGAATAGTAAAAACATGCTATATTTTAATTAAAAACAACTTTTTTTCATCGTAATAATTTTTATGGTCAAATTATAATATTTAATGGTTTTCAAGTATAAATAGAATTTATTTTTACCATTTAATATAATTTATGTCATTACCATTAATTTTACATTGAATTCATAGGTAAAAACATTTCAGTCTTTGGCAATGTTTTAACTTTTGAAACCCGTTTTCTTAACAACAGGATTAATTTTAAATTAATTACTACAACTTATGTGTTTTGAATTTTGAAAAATGGATCCCATATTTTAATTCAGTGGGTCCAAATTATGTTAATAGGTTACTTTTATTTTTTTGATATTATGAATAGTAACTACGGTATTTTTTATTTACTGTAGTTAAAGGTAAATCGGGTAATTAAGGGTAAACATAAGATTATACAATTACCCTAACACCTGCTAAAATTCTATTGGATGACTAAAGGTCGACCCATATCACCTAAAGGTTGGAATAGATTAATTTTATGGACCTTTGACCATTAAAATAATTTAATTATTATTAAAACCAAAGAAAGTGACAACATGTCACTCTCTAAAATCTTATAAGTATAATAATTTTGATTTAGTGATGAACTTCATGAAACTTCAAACATGATTATTCTCCAGAAATATACTAAAATTATCTACATCATGTGAATTTATTTATATTTTTTATGGATTAAATAATTATCATTAAAGGTGACCCAATAGTGATGTTGAACTTATTTTATTGATTGAAATATCAAATAAATGGTTTTAAAAATATTAAAATAAATATTATATGAACTATTTAATGTGATACAATAATTTTCTAGATAAACATGACATGTTATAAATCTATTAAAGCTTTTATTTTGAACATTTATTCTGTGAGGAGTTTATTTAAATTCAAATATATGAATAGTGTCAACATTGACACTATTGTTATTTTATAAAAATATCATAATATAATATTGTTTAAAAATCACAAAAATATTGAAAAATTATAAATTAAAATTTATATGATCTAAAATTTCATAAATTATACAATTATGGACAATTCACAACACATAAGTAATTATTTATAACAATTTAAAATTTAGAATCTTATTACCACAAATAAAATTAAATAGATTAAATAAGGATAAATCAAGTTGATAATGTTTAAAATAAATTCCCAACATGTATAAATTTTATTTCTTGATGATATTACAACCCTATCTCATCTAAGCTTAGAATTTGAGTAATTTTTGAAGTTCTTAAGTGGGATTTTAATTTATTATAAATTAATATTTTTTAGATTTCCAAAGGTGCCCCTCTCCTCCCTTATAAAAGGGTACCTCCTCCCTCTCCTCCTCACACAATTTTGAGCCTTAAAGCTCGACCAACCCCTGAAAATTTCCCTTATAAATTTTCCTAGAAACATACTAGAGGTCATGGTCTTCTTCAAAGACAAATATTAGTGCCCTAAGAGGAGATTTCAAAGAGGCATGTCGAAGAAGATGTAATATCCATTACCGATTCTTTCAAATTTATTTCTTCTTATACTTCCTCTTATTTAGTTGTTTAATTATTAAGTAAAAACATCAGTATAACTCATATACTGATATATTATTATAAATATGAAATAATCCTATTTCATCTTCTATCCATCCTACGGAAAACGAAATCACCGCATGTGCGTACGTACAGAATACCGTCTCCATGCTGTGGTGTAACCTGTTTTACACCACCACATTACTTGGATGGGTATAATGGTGTATAGAATAACTATATATGATTATTTTAATTTAATATTTATTCTTAAATATTATACATACACTTCAATACAATTCCACAATCATGGGAACGATATCATCGCTCCTGCGTACGTACAGCCTAGCGTCTCCACGATGTGATGTGACTCTTTCTACATGATCTTCATTTAATAATGATTATATAAATGAATTGAATGAATTGAATGAATAAATATGATATATATTACACTAATACCATTCTTTAAATGAGTTATCTATAACATAAAATGAAGAATAAGAATTTATTCGACAAAACATGCATAAGAACATAAAGCAATGAACACCCGAATAACAAGTAGCAATGAAATGTCACTAATAAAAAGATAATAATATGACCATATATTATATAATAACAATGAATATTATTATGTAATAAGTCAATGAAATTATTTAAATCGTTATACAGTAATTTCAGATACGTACGAAGCAAATCGGACCTAAGGTAAGGGAAAATCTCGCAATCTCATTTTTATCCGAGCTTGTTTATACTTCTGAATTTACTGGGGAATATTTATCATCCACATCCATGTTTCCTAAATATGTAATATTATTTCTATCCTCTTAAAATTCTTTAAATCCAATTTTACAATTGGTTAGTTTTTAGTAAAAGATATGAAATGATTCTTTTTTCGTTTTTAGTACGAGGTACTTTTTGACTTTTCCGACCAAAGTACGAGAAGAATGTTTTTTTAACATATACAAAATGAATGGATTTTATGATTTTATAGAACATTATTTCCATGAAGATTCCTTTACATGTTTATTTTCGATCAAATTCTTTTAGTTTAAAATTTTATGACATGTTAAGAAAGGAAAAATGTTTTTCAAGTAGAAAGGATATTTTCCTCAAGAATGGAGTTCAAGTGTCTTATCAAAATTATTTTACATCTATGATAATATAGGGTTATATTTCTATCCTTATTTTTACATTGATTTGATTATGTTATGATGAAATTAATTTTATGATGTCTTTTTATCTTATATGGATTATGTTATGATGAGACGATGTTTAAGAATCCCATTTTAATTACATGGGTTATGCTATGAATTATGATTTTGTGGCACACATAAGAATGGTTTCATTATGAGATGGGTGGGACCTATATCTCCCTCCAATGCCTTGGGTAAAGATTTATATCTCATGATATATACATGGCTGGAACGACATGTTAATCCAGTTTAGTGATACATGACTGGAATGAGGAGTGAACTGAGTTCAATAATGGACTTTGTTCGCTATGATGGTCTTGGAAATGATCCTTGACTAATATGAAATGATTTTCTATGATTATGTGTGTATGACACAATGTTTCATGTTTTATGTTATGATTATTGAGATTACATTTCACTAAAATGATTTATCCCATGTTATGATATTAAGACCACTTTTGCAGGTTAAGATTTTCAAAATTTTATGTTCTTATGAATATGATATGATTTATATTTCTTCTGTTTACCCTTACTGAGAATTTGAGCTCACCCTTTTGTATGTTTTCTTTTCCCCAGGCCAGGAAGAAGGGTATTAAGTAGGATATTCCAAAAGGGACTCTAGATATGATGAAATAAATGGGAGATAATATAGATGATTTATGAACAAGTTATTTATGTTTCCCAGATTCCAAAGACACTATACCTATACGGTGCTATCATGGTTTTGTTATCTGTTGTAATAAGTATGCTTCAATTCAAAAGTAATAACCATTTATGTAAAGTAAGGGTCATTATAGATGGTATTATGTAATCCTAAGAATGGATTGGATGGTGATGTTTAAGGCCCACACTGACTGTAATGCACAGACAATGGATTTCATGACACACGATGGCGTTAGACATATCTTTAGAGGAGATACGCAAGAAAGGAAGGGGAAACGGGTTTATTGGCACCAGTAGTGGGCATGTTATACTATTAGTTTGATTTTTTGTCATTGGAATCATTAGAGAGTGTTGACCAAATTATTCTTCCGGCAGTGGTGGATCCGTTCATGGATGTTTTTCCCGAAGAATTATCTGGGTTACCTCTCGTAAGAGAAGTGGAGTTTAAGATTGATCTACTTCTGAGGACCAATCCTATCTCACTTCTGTATTACCAGATGACACCTACTGAATTTAGGGAATTGAAAGTCCAGTTTGGAGGATTTAAGAAACAAAGGGTTTATCTGACCTAGCACGTCTCCGTGGGCAGCGTCGGTGTTGTTTGTGAAAAAGGAGGATAGAACTTTAAGACTCTGTGTTGATTATCGTCAACTTAATCAAGTTAAGATAAAGAAAAAATATATCCACTTCCATGAATTGAAGATTTGTTTGAGTAGTTGAGGGGAGTCCAGTGGTTCTCCAAGATCGACCTGGGGTCGGGATATCAACAATTGCGTGCGAGGAAGGAAATTATTCCTAAAACAACTTTCAGAAGTAGATATGGCCATTATGAATATGTGGTTATGACCTTTAGTCTAACGAATGCGACAATGGTATTCATGGCATTGATGAATCAGATATTTAGAAGATATATGGATTAATTTGTGGTGGTGTTTGTAGACGATATTCCGGTGTATTCAAAGACAAGGGTGAAGCATGAGCAACACTTGGAAACATTGTTGGGGATATTGAGGGATCATCTCTTGTACACCAAATTGTCAAAGTGTGACTTTTTGATATAAGAATTCCGTTTTATGGTCCATGTGATTTCTGAATGGGGCATTGTAGTGGATCTGGAAAAGATAGAGGATGTTATCTTGTGGAAACTGCCAAAGAATGTGTTTGAGGTATGAACTTTCCTCAGTTTAGCTGGGTATTATTGGCATTTGTTTCGTGATTTTTCACGTTTGGATTCACCGATGATAGATTTGACAAGAAATAATGTTCCATTCAAGTGGAATGAATAGTGTCAGTAGTGTTTTGAAGATCTAAAGGGTCGCCTTACATCATCACCAATCTTGGTTTTCCCAGAACCAGGAAAAGGGTACGTGGTGTGTTGCGATGCATCAGGATGAGGGTTGGGATGCATTCTCATGCAAGGAAATCATGTGGTTGCATATGGATCACGGGAGATGATGGTTCATGAGAAGAACTACCCAACTCATGAATTGGAATTGGCAGTAGTGGTCAATGCTTTGAAAGTGTAGGATCATTATCTCTTTAGTGAGAAATTCTCGGTATATACATATCACAAGATCTTGAAGCACATTTCTCACAAAGGGATTTAAACTTGAGGCAAAGGAGATGGATGGAATATCTCCAGATGTTTGATTTTGACTTGATGTACACACTGGGCAAGGGAAATTTGGTGGTAGATGCATTAAGTAGAAAATCATATGTACAGGTGGTAAAACATGCATCAAAAGAGTTGTAGTTGATGTCGGTTATAACTGACATGCAATTGGAATGTGAGGACCAGGGCGATAGAGTGGTCTTATTTTCGATCATGTTGATTCCTAACTTGGTTGAATTGGTTAAATAGGCACAGATATCTGATTCTGAGTGTGTGACCATGAGGTCGAAACACAATGGTGGGGTGACCATTGAGGGTTAGCAACTGAATGGAGATTCAGTTTGGTGTTTTCCAAATCAGATGGTAGTACCAGTTGCCTATCAGAAGGATATTCTCAGGGCGTATCATCATTCCAAGTGGGATTTTCATCCTAGAATTTAGAAAATGTATAATGTGTTGATAGTGCAATTATTGTGGGCTGTTATAAAAAGAAGTTTGGATGAGTTTGTTTCGATATTCTAGACTTGTCAGCATGTCAAGGTAGAGCATAAAAGTCCAACGAGAATGATGCAGTCTTTACCAATCCCTGTTCGGAATTGGGAGAAAATAGTGATATATTTTTTCACAGGTCTCCCAAGAATGGTCAGGAATCACAATTTCATTTGGGTGACAGTGGATCAGCTAACGAAGTCGGCCCATTTCATTCCAATTTGTGAATCTCATACAGTGGAGGATCTGTCCAAAATCAATATCCAGGAGCTGGTAAAGAGGCATGTTTTTCTGGTTTCGATCTTTTCAGATAGAGATTTGAGGTTTAAATCTCATTTTTTGAAATCTATGTAGTAAGACCGTGGGACACAGTTGACTATGATCATGTCATATCACCCTCAGACGGATGGTCAATCAGAGAGGACGATACAAACTTTGGACGATATGTTGCGGGCTTGGGTCATTGATTTTGGTGGCTCGTGGGAGGATAACTTTTTGTTGGTTGGGTTCTCATACAATAATAGTTATCAGGAATCTATACATATGGATCCGTTTGTAGTATTGTATGGGCGGCCGTGTTGTTCTCCACTATGCTGGGTGGAAATGGGTGAGTCCTCGATGGTTGGACCGAGCCTTGTCTAGGAGACTACATAGAAGATCAAGTATATCATGAAGAGAATGGAGATGGATCAGAGTCATCAGAAATCATATGAGAATTATCATTGACGTCCGTTGTTGTTCGAGGATAGTGATCATGTTTTCTTGAAGATCTCTCATAGGTTGGGACATTATCGGTTTGCGAAGCAGGGAAAGTTATCTCCAAGGTATATTGTACATTTTCAGATTCTTCAGCAGGTTGGTGAGGTGGCTTATTGTTTAGCTTTACCACTTAGGCTTAGTGTGGTCACAATGGGTTTCATGTATCACAGTTGAAAAAGTATCAGCCGGATTGTGCCAATGTGATTCGATGGGATTATGTTGAGCTAGAGCTAGATGCTTCGTTGGTACACATTCCAGTGTGGGTTGTGGATAGGAAAGATAAAGTATTGCGGGGTAAATGCATTGGTTTGGTTTAGGGTTTGTGGCAGCATGGCCAGATCTAAGAGGATATTTGGGAGCGGGAGAAAGAGATGATCGAGCAATGGCCCGAACTCTTTCAGTAAAGGGTGAGTTCACTACTTTTCAAGAACGGAAAGTCCAATGGTGGGGATAATATAGAACCCCCAGTTTGTGGTATGTAGCCTTTTTTATGTCTTTTTATGTGTTTAAAGAGCATGAGATGAATTGGGTATAGGTTGGGTGAGTTTGGAATGGTTTTGAATATGTTTGGAAGCTTTTCTATGGAACCAAGGTTTGAGCATGGTTAGAGGAAACAGTGCGGGATCTCTAGGAAACCGTTCAGGGGGGAGGTAGTAGCCTTCGTACGGCCTACGCACAGTTCACCAAACCATGAGAGGACACTGTGTGAACCCCTCCTCTTGAGGCTGTAGTGTGTGCATGGTTAGTGCATGGTTGGTCAAACCGTACGGTCTAACCATGAAGGCACATAAAGTAAGGGGTTTTAAATCCGGGCTCCCTCGTGCTTGACTTAAACCACTCCAATCCTTCTCCCACTTGAGCCTCACTCAAGATTTTTTTCTATCAGGGGTTGAAGGTGATATACCACTGATTTTGGAAGCGTTTTGAATAGGTTTCTTGGTAGATTGAAGGTGGTTTCTCCCAGGTAAGTCTCTCATCTTGTGTTCTTTGTGTTTTCCTCTAGATCTACATCTCCATATCTCTCATTTCTCTAGATCTACACCCGTTTTGTGTATATATTGATTTGTGGTTTCCTTGGATGTTGATTTTAAGTCTTGTAGATGTTAGGGAAGGGGATCTAGAGAGGTTTCGGTGGTGCATTCGCCAGTTTCGAAGAGTAATGGCTTGTGGGTTGATATCACTAGAAACCTAAAGGTAGGTGGATTCTCTCTCGACTCCACTTGGTTAGAACTAGTGGTTTGTTTACAACTAATTTGTGTTTATTAAAATTAATTGTGTTGTTGATGTGTGAAATCAGATGGAAATCCCTTTGGTAATGGTTTGGGGATTTTTGGGAAAAAGGGCTTGTGGAAAAATGCTCTTGATGTGCTTTTATAATGGGATTTTAAAATGAGTTATTTTATTGGTTTGATTAAGATGATTTGAGGAAATTATTTTCAATAAAAAAGGGTTGTTTTATTGAAATGTGGTTTGTTATGGAAAATTATTGAAGGGTGTTTCAATAAATGTTTGATTTATTGAAGTGGATTGATATGTAATGGAAATTTCGATTTGCGTAATGTTGTGGACTTGGAGGGTTACATGCTTTGTTATGGATTGTGTTGGACATTGTGTATTGAAATGTTGTAGGGATTTTGGTGATGGGCATGAAGTCCCACACCAGTGATGGGAGGGTGATGAGTGTGAAGTCCCACACTAGTGATAGGCATGAAGTCCCACACTATGAAGGAAACAAGTTGGCTGTGAATATATCACCATTAAAGTAACACCGTGATCGAGTGCATGGAATTGGTTGTGTGACATAACAGGTGCATGATTTTGATATTTATGTGGTCTTGCAATAAGGTGAACGGAATGGGAAGGAAGTACCACCGTTTTGGGTTGTTAGGTACATGGAGGGAAGTCTGGCTAGCTGAATATGGGGTGAACGAGTTGGGTGGGAAGTCCCACCGTTATGGTTTCTTATTGTGTGTTGCTTTACATATATGGAATTTGTTGTGGAAATGTGAAATGGTTGAATTGGATTCCTTGCGTGGCATGGTTTATTGGGATCCCTTGAGTAGCATGTTTGGATCATGGAATGATTGTTTTTCTTTCCCTCGATTTACTTGGTTTGGGAAAGATAGCTTGGTAAGGGTGTGTTTGGTTTATGGTATTGGATGCACGGGTGATTATTTTATATAAACTACTTTATATAAATGTTCTAAGGGTTTTATCCTAGTGGCGTGTGTAGGGAAGTAATTTGGGGAAAACCTACTGATTAGTTGTACTCACCCCCTACTTTGGCACTTTGGTGTCTTTGCAGATGTCATGTACTGAGATGTACTGAGATACATGTAAAGGTAAGGAATCTCATTTCTAGTTGTTCGTGGTGATGCTTGATTTGTGTTGGTGGAGCTCGGAGCATAGAGCTCGGTGTGGAGCTGTGGTGGTGTCAGGGATCATGGTGTTCTGCTGTTTAATTTCCTCTTGGTACTCTGATGATTTGTGGACATGTCTAGTTGAACGGTTTTGGGGTATGTGATGGCATGGTTAGTATCATATGGTTGGGTTTGATAGTGCATGCATCATTCATTTTTGGTTGGTTTTTTCTTAAGGGAAAATCATTCCCCACTGTTCCTTGAAGCCCTTGGCATTTATTTCCAGCCTTTGGCACCATGGAAACTTCCCTTAAGGCCAAGTAGCCCTCACCACCTCCTCAATACAATGAGGTAGGGACATGGTGTTACAAATTTATTAAGGGATATCATTGAAATATCAATTCCATTTGTGTTTTTTAACTTTATCTTAAAACAAATACTTTATTTTTGTCCAAATAATTTCTTATATATGTTGTACATACTTCCACTTTATCATAGTGTATCATTATCCATTCTTTATTCTAGATATTTTGAGTTCCAATGTGAATTATTTCATCTATGGGGGTTTGAGTTAAAAGTTAATAAGTGCAAAAGAATTTCATAAACAATTTTATTTTCATTGGGTTATACTACTACCTCCTTATTGTTAGTATTATTTGATTATGTGTATAATGAATTTGGAAATATATTGGTTTATTTCCACTTCCTTATGTAGATTTATAGTTAATGCACACAATTTAATCATTGATTAATTATCACTTCAACATTATAATTTTTTTCAAGGGTTTACTTTACAATCTCATTTAGTTCAGGATTGTTAAAACTTTAATTTACATCAGAAGAAATTATTTGATAATTTTCAAATAAAAACATTCATTTTATTCTCCCAAGGTTATTCATGACCTTTATAAAATAATATTATCATTTCTCACTCTTTGGTACTAAAAATATTTTAGAAAATGTTTTTAAGTAAACCAAACCTTAATTATATCTTAAATCTGAGAACCTATATTCTTCTAAAAATAATGTTTTATTTAAAAAATTTAAAAGTGTTTTTAACTATTTAAAAATGATTTATTTAATACATGTTTAACCTTTTTGTATTTTTCTAATTTTTTAAAAGGAATATTTTTGTCGCTTTCCGAACAAGGAATTTCTCTAACATTTTACCATGGAAACGGAATGTTCTTTTTTACATTATAAAACAAGTATGGATTTACATTTCATCATTACTTGTAATCTTCTGTTTCAATTTTAAAAGTTTACTTTTTGAAAAAAATTAAAAACTGATTTCCAATGAATTTTTTTTTTCATAATGTTTTTCAATATAAAAAGGATATTTTACTTAATAATGTTTTAAAATATCTTTTTATATTATTTAAATTCATCAACAATAAAAACCATTTATTTATACTCTAGATGGGATATGTTTTTTTGATACAATCCTTATTCTTCCTCATGATGGTTTATGATTGATTTCGCCTTCTATATTATTCACATTAACTTCTTTGATTATTTTGTTAGTACCTTGGAAATATTCAATTTCCTACAATCATTAGACATTGAATTTACCCTAATTATCTATATCTGTTAACATGGATATTTTTATTACCTAAACTGTATATAATTTCTACATATGATGTTTACATTGATAGTTATTTTATTATCTAGGTAAATATTGAAAAATCCATATTCATTATTCAATATGTATATTTGATAAGTAAAATTATTTATTTTGATTATTCAATAGGAATAATGATTTAGACTAAAAATGAGGGGTGTGCCCTAGACTTTATATATCCCCTGGATGCATCAACAGGTTCTCTTGAGAAAAATTAGTTGTGTAAATTAAATGGATTTCTACCTATATTTTTAAACTATCTTGTGAAAGGTATTGATAGTATATAAGTTGTCATGTTCCTCATACGTGACTTCTAATAATTAGGAATTTATTTCATTTAATTGTAGTTATTATTCATCCATGATATTTTGTGTCAGAATTTCTATGAATACATTTCATTTTAAGTTCAGTAATTAGATGAGATGTGTTCAGTTTCTTACCTTTATATATTGACTTTTCTTTATCTAGTTATTTGAATGGAATGTGTTTCTAGTAATTAAGTTTCCATATTGATTATGCACTTCCTTCTCAATTTTCTGATTACATGGTATGCATGTTCAATTATTTACCATTACACATTTAATTTTACCATTGACTCATTGTTTCTTCTTCTTTACATTACCCATAATGAGAATTTGAGATTACCCTTATTACGTTTCCTCTCCCCATTATTCTAGTAAGTGTAATAATGATGATATGAAAGGATATACTAGATTGAATAATGTTATCATCTTAGAAAGAAAAAAATTATGTTGTAATTATTTTATTCAATTTTAATGTAAGAATCATGTATGTGTCTAGTTTACCAAGACAATTAAATAGTTTGATCCTTTAGTACATGATTTACTTGCATCTTATGCCAATGTAATGGAATCATGACACCACCTTCGGGATCAGTGGGTTCGGGTTCTTATAGTTGGTATAAGAGAACCTTTAATAACAACCTTGGGAAATATTTTTAGGAAAACATAGATTAGAGAACATTAATCTAAGTTATATTTTGAAAAAAAATATATAATAAAACCCTAAAAATTTAGAAATGTAAATATTATATGGGTATTCCTAAAAATACATCATTTTTAGATACTACATGTGGACATGGTTCTGATAAAGATGTACCTAGGAGTAATAAATCTGACAACATGTGTTGGGCCTAACTCTGTGTAACCCGATACACAACAATGAGCCTTACTAAACACCTGGTTTGACACTTTGAGGGTACATTACAATAATTATTCACATTTTATTTACAAACCATTATGGAGTATTTTGAAAATGAATGAGTAAGGTTAAACCTAAGGTGTTTTTGATTGAATATAAGGTTTCATGATTTAGAAATCCTAGAAATGATATTATGGGTAAAACCTAGAACAATGAAGAAACTATGTGGAAAATAATGGATTGTGTATTATTTATTAGGTTTGTCTTGATAACCTCTGTTAAAATAATATTTTGTGATTAACCTTATTTCAAGGATGTTCATCATATTTATTTATGAAATTATATTAATATAGTTTTAGAAAATGGAAACATGTATGCTGGGTGACAACCAATCAAATATGGCAAGGCTACAAGAGTTGAACCCATGACCGAAAGATGATATGGGTTTAATGCCAACCACTAACCAACATAAATTCCTAGAAAATACTTCATTGTTTTTAGATGAACAATATGATGAATAAATATTAATGATGAACCAGTAGTGTTACATTTAAGTTTAGAGATTAATGTATTAACCATATAGTATTTGTAGAGTAGTTAGTGACCAATTGCTATAAATTTCATTATTTTATGGGCCTTACAATCCGATAAATGTTTATTTTAGTGTTTCAGGTGTCGAAGTATATTTTTTGATATCTATTTCTTAATGTAATTGATGAGATGTAAATTTATCAAATCACAACCAAAGGATGAAATTGTGTATATAGAAATATATCATGTAAGTATATTTCTTTTTAATATTAGGAAATAAAATAATTCATCAACATTAGTTAAATTATATTAATTTTTTTCGTAACACCTTATTTTTTTGTTGCATAGATGGTTTTATAAATCATAAAATTTTTATGTCTTTGAGGCCCATAACATTCAATTGATAGTTGACTTGTTTATGATTTATGACCTCATCCACTCCCTATAAATATTTATGATTTTCCTCAATGTACATATCTCTACTTTCCACAAGTTTTCTCCTATTTAGAGACCTATTTACATGTTATCCCATGTGACATTTTTACTTCCCATTCTATATTTTCTAGTAGATTTTATATGATCCCTTATCATGATGTAGGATTAAAAACATAGTTAATATTAAATAATATGTTACCAACATCGATTTTAAACTATGAGGATGCAATTTAATTAAGTCCGAGATAATATAACACCCAAAAATTCAAAGATAAGAACATTATATTCGATAGTGTGTGTGACACGCCACATCAAGCGCATAATTAAATATAATATCCTGATACTTTATTTAATATTTTTTATTAATCCATGATATAAATTTAAATGAACATGATACATAGTTTGCGTACGTTGCACATAGAAACAAGTTTCTTCAATTTCTTTCATTACATGAAAAACTATGTTTTATCGAATAATAATGTATTATTAAAATATTATTAATTAATATAATAAAAATTAACATAGTAATTGAATTAGTAGTTATGAATAGTATTAACTAAATTATGAAAATATATGTTTTGAAAAAATATGAAATGAATTAATTGATAGTAAATTAATTAGAAATGGTTATAAGAACCAATTGAATATAAGGGATTGTTTCAATAGAGAACTATTTTTATGCTCACAAAGCTATTTTATCCTAATAAATTAAATTAATTACAATTAGTGAGTGATATTAATGTAATATATATATATATTATATTTAATAAAATATTCTTTATATTCATTCAATATATTTGATAATAATATGATAAGAACAAACCCAATATTTTACATAAAATCCTATATTTTTACAAAGGAACTTTTAGAGCCTTTTAATGGAGAACCTATTTTAGATCCAATTTTTGGATCTTTTATAAATATTATATGTAAAAATATATTAAATATTTTAAATATAAAGATAAAAATTAGGTAAGGGTGAATTTTTGAAATTTTTATATGAATTAACATTTTCAATGAATAATAAAAAATATAGAATTTTAATTCAAAACATCATTTTATTCTAATTTATTTATAAGGTGAAATAATTTTTTGAACCGGTTTTAAATATTAATTAGATCAATTTTATTATTAATTATTCCAATTTATGACTTTTTAATCAATTTCACTTCTAAATTGAACATAAATCTTAGCGAAAAATTGGACATTTGTACTTTAAAAACCCACATTGTCATCATGTCTACGAGATTAAATTTAAATTAATTTCTACCACATCTATGATTTGAATTTGTAAAAGTTTATTATATATTTTAAATAATAATAATAATTTATAATTTATAATATGGTCAAATTAGTTTTTGACCAAAAATATTAGTGAATGTTATTAAAATTAATTACAATGATTAAGGTGAAATTAAGATTAACAAGGGACTAAAACTTAAACATAAAATCCAAAGTAACATATAATTTGTAAAAAAACATTTAATGTATATATTTCAACCCTAGACTCCCTTTTATTTTAATTTCCCTATTATTTGATCCAATTTCAATGGAAAAATTGTGGGTGTAATTATGTTTTCCAAAATTTATAAGAGTGCCACACCTCCTCCACTATAAAGAGGCCTCCTCTCATCCCACTTCCTCACACCTCTCCAGATAATTTTTATAGGAAAATATATTCAAAAATAAATCCCAAAAATCCCTCCCCTTATATAAGAAGTCCCCCCTTTGGAATAAACCCATCTATGGAATCCCATTGGTGAAAACCAAAAGATGTTACCCGAATAAGTTGTAACCTCTAACCTGAAGCTCTTTAGTATTATTTCCATTATCCACAGACTCAAATCTACTTATTACATGATTAAATAAAAAAATATCCTAAATATACTGATATGTTTTTTTAAGGTTTATACCTACACTTACAAATAGTTCCATATAATGGGTAATGAACTTACAGTTTTTGTGTATGGCGAACTACTGCCTCATGAAATAAAGTTGTTAATATTTCCTTTACCACATCCTATGGTTTGGTAATTATGATGTAAACTCGGTTTATATATGTTATATATTATATTTATAAATTATTTATTCTTTTTTAATTATTTTATAACACAAACCTTTATGCACTCTATTTTGTGTAAATACGATAACTTCATTTGTGGAAGTGTGGACTACAGCCCCTCAATGCAACGTAACTCATTCACACTTTACATGGAATGTATAAAGGATGGTTTTAATAAAAATATGTAACATATATGACATATATATGATAATTAAATTATAATATAAACATATATTGTTTTCTTTTAATTCCTTTACTACAACAAAGAAATGAAAGTAGCATTCATGCATACGTACGACCTACCATCTCTATGAACAGTGTATTTAATTTTGTATGTACAAATATTATATATTCTAATAAATACATATGTAATGGAAATATATTATATTTAAATTATTTTTTACATTATGTAGATGATTAATCCATGATCGTAACAACAAATAAAAATTCAAAACATTCTTGAAAAACAAGACAATTAACACTTGAAATAGTGAAAATAATGAAGGATTATTAATAAAATGACAAATAAGATAAAATAAAAGATAATATATGATATCATAAATATTAATATTGTTCTGGATTAATTTATTATCTTTTTTAAAAACATTATACTGGAATTTAATGTATGTTCACCAAAAAAGGAAACACAAGGTAAAAGATTTCGTATCAATTTACATTCTATTGAGACTTATTTATTGTTATTCACATAATTTATACTATATATTGTATATACTTCCCTTTGACATGTTATATCTTTATTTGATTTAATTTCATGTTATTATAAGTTTAATTTAATGTTATTCCTTCATGGATATAATTATTCAAATTTTTCAATGTGGTATGAGAGAATTTTGGAATGTTCAAAGATTATTATCCTTGAGAACGTTTTTAATGATTATCTTGGAAATATCACTTACATTTATTATTGTTAACTTTATCCTGAAACAATCACTTTGTTTTTGTACAACTAATATATTATATATGGTGTATATACTGAATCGTTATCATATAATATCATGATTCATTCATTCTTCATGATATTTGGATTTTCAATTGGTATTATTTCATCTAAGGGGATTTGAATTAAAAGTTACCAAGTGGAAAAAAATTTAATAACCTCATTTCTTTTCATTGGGTTATACTACTACCTCATTATCGTTAATATTATATGATTATGTGTATAATTAATTAAACTATATAGTAATGTATTTCAAATTTCGTATGTGGATTTACAGTTGATATACATAATCTACTCATTGATTGATTCTCTCTTTAATGTTATAATATTTTCAAGGGTTTAATTTGAAATCTCATTTTGTTTGGGATTTTTTACACTTGAAATTACATCATAGGAAATTATTTTATCATTTTCTAATAAACCATTTAATTTTTATCTCCTATGGTTATTCATGACCTTTATCAAATAATAGTACCATTTTACCACTCTTTGGAACATAAAATATTAAATAAAATGTTTTTAAGAAAACATGAATTTATATATATCTTTAGTTAGAGAACATGATTAACTATAAAACTATATTTTATTAAAAAAATTCAAAAATGTCTTTAAGATTTCCAAAATGATTTATTAAATACATTTTACCTTTTTTTCTTTTAACAATGTTTTCAATTTTTTTTGTCTCCTTAAAAAACAGGGAATTTTTATAATCATTTTACTGTGAAATATGAATGTTCTTCTTACCTATTAAAATATGTACGAATTTACAAGCCATCATTTCTTCAAAGATTCCATTTCAATTTTATCAGGTTACTTTTTAATCAAAATGTTTTTGAAAAATGATTTTTAAAGAAATGTATTTTCAAAATGTATTTCAATATAAAAAAGGATATTTTCATCAACAATGTTTTTAAAATATCTTTTTATAATACTTACATTCATCAATGAAAAAAACTCTTTACTTATAATCCACTTGGGATATTTTTTATTGATACCATTTTTATTATTCCATTGAATGGTTTATGATTGATTTGGAAAATGATAATATTCACGTTCAATTCCTTGATTCCTTTTTTAGTACACTTAAAATATTCAATTTATTAGGATTATTAGACATTGAATTTTCCAAAATTATCCACATCATTTATCATGGATATGGTGATTTCCTAAACCATATATCATTTTTATATAATATGTTTACTTTGGAATTTATTTTATTATTTGGGGAAATATTGATAAATATGTATTCTTTATTCAATAATGATATTTGATAATGCCTATTATTTATTTTGATTATTCAATATGAGGAATGATTTGGATTTGAAATGAGGGGTAGGGAACCAAATTTCTATATCCCCTCGATGCATCAAAATTCTCACATGAGACAAATTAGTTGTGAAATTTAAATGGATTTCTAGATATAGTTTTAAACTATATTTTTAAAGGTCTTGATGGTATAGGGTTTCATGTGGCACAAACATGACGTCAAATAATTAATAATTTCCCTCATTTAGTTACAGTTATTATCCAACCATTATATTTTGTGACGACATATATGTGGATACATTTCATTTTCAGTTCATTGATTAAATGGAATGTTTTTTAGTTTCTTACCCTTCCATATTAACTTTTTAATTATCTAGTTATTTTAGTGGCATGTGTTTCCAATAATTACCTTGAAATATTTTTAATACACTTCATTATTATTTTTATAATTACATTGAATATGTGTTATATTATTTTCCATGCCATAATTATTATTATCATTGATTCATTTTTTATTCCATTATACATAACCCTTACTGATCATTTGATCTCACCCTTATTATGTTTATTTTCCCTAGGATTCCAAGAAGTGCTATAATAAATAAATGAAATGATACGCTATATGGAATAAAGTAATTTCACTTGAAATAAAAATAATTATGTTGTAATTAGTGTATTCAATTTTAATGTAAGGCTGATTTATTTATTTAGTTCACCAAAACTACTAAACTGTTCTGTCCATTGGGACATGATTGACTTATATATTATGCCAATGTAATGGTATCATGATATAATCTATGGTCTCGCTGGGGTTGGATCACTACATAATCAATGTTCATATGTAATGAATAGATATTTATTTATTCCATATAATTACACATGTATATAATTACTCATGGGAAATTCTATACAAATACACCCCCTTTTGGGATTATAAAAAATATAGAATATAATAGAAAATAAAATACATATAATTTTAAAATATTACAACCATAGAAGAAATAAAAAAAATCAAAAATACCAATCGAATCCTATTTAGAATCAAAAGAAGATACCTCAGCCTAAATAGAAGTAGGATCCACAGGGTCCTTTCCATTTCCAGCAAAAGGAAGGGAAAGAGGAGACTAAGGTGTAGGTGGCCAAAATATGATAGAAGATGAAAACGACCTAAGATTCCACACAAATTTAATAGGGGTAAGTCCAAAAGGATTTATTGTAAAGTATTTTATCTTCAATGATGCTGATAAGGGTGGACAAATAGTTACAATCAAAGGTATAGTTTGAGGTGTAGTGAAAACAGTCCGAGTGTTATACAAAAAGGGTTTCATCAACTCCAAAAATTGAGAAATGAATCATCAACCATGCTCTATAGCCTTGAAAAAGTAAGCCTTATCTCTTGTGCAAAACTTGAGAATGGGTGTGTTGGTGCCAAAATTTGGAATGAAGAAAGGTCCCCAAGACAGCCCCACGGACTGCCTCGCGAATCCCCTTCACGGAGTCCCCCAGCACCACAACCGCCGCGAGGAAAAAAAGGAAAGAGGCTCTGCGAATGCATTTGAAGTTTGTGAACCCTCCATTAAGAAAAAGAGGGGGGACACTCCATGAACAGATTTGACATTCGCGATCCCGCCGCAAAGAGAATGAGGCGGGGCGCTCCGTGAACTCGTTTGACGTTTGCGAGCTCGTCGTGAAGCCACCCAGCTCCTATTCGTGCCACGTGAGCTCCGCTCCATGGTGCATCTTGCCTATAAATACAGAGCTCCCCCTGAGCTCTCTAGACAGACAATCCGACCTTTCGGCTACTCAGATCCCGAATCGCAAAGCACTCTTCCGCTCGGTGAACCATGAGCTGCGCGAGGTACTTCTACTTCGCGAAGTGCCTCCCCATTGTCTCGTTCTGATCCCCTCTTCCGAGACAGAAGCCTTTCGCGAAGTCTAAGGGATTTTGCGAAGGAAGGGGATCCCCAAGGGGACCTGGTTCATCACGGAGTGTTTATTATTTGCAAAACACCCTTCATGTACACATGATCCACTTGCTAAGGCAGGGTCACTGTACTTCGTGAAGGACATAGCTTCCCGACACCTTGCTTCATGAGGCACCTTTTCTCCGCGAGGGTGTGCTCTATGAATTCCCTTCCACTTCGTGAAGCACCTACCATTTTCACCTCTTCCCCATGCTAAGGTTAAGGCACCCCATTTCTCGAATTACTCCCCTTCACAAGTGCCCTCCACCACGCGGAGCAATAGAGCTCCATAAGGCCCCTGCCTATGGACCCCTCTTCTTGGAAAATTCCTTTCCCATGCGACCCTCCAGGTTTGCACAATGTGATTTCAAAGTCCCATGGACGATACCTCCAATAGAGTTTCTGTGCCTAATGCTTCTTCATATAGGCACACTAATGGTAATTGATTTTTCGCATAGACATGCTAACGCGGACCCCTCGATGGTTCGATCCACGACACCCCCTCAGTACGGTGTTGCCGATGCCTTCCCTCCCACAAGGAGAAGAGGGTACCAGTTATGTAAGTACTAGTGGTGTGGAGTGAACCCACCTCATCCGAGCTGTAGGACGTTAAACTGACAAGCACCTCATCCTCAACACATGATGTTAAACTATGACCTAGACCCGTGCCTCGCATGCAGGGACCCCCCACCTTGGGCATTCTCGATGCCCCTGGTCTCCCCAGGGGATGATATCCTCCTTCTTAGAGTGGCGTTTGTCTGCGGGGAAGGGAAGACACCTTGGTGTAAGCCCCTAGCTTTTCTTACAGGAGGAAGCACCCCTGCTCCTCCTCACTTCCTCGGTGCCGAAGCCAGCATAGGGCATGATAGGGAACATGGATCATCCTTTCTTCGGTCCCAAGTCCCCCCTCCTGCTGCGCTTTTTCACCCTTGGGCCTCTATCTCGGAGTAAGTCCCAATCCCTCTCTCCCTGGGCCGCTCCACTCGTAAGAACCACTCCACATCCCACAGACACACCATTCATGACATGATTTCCAGGTCTCTGTCACCTCTTGTTTCTCACACCGAGCATGACTCACTTGGGTTTAGAGTAAGCATCGACCGTGAAAACACCCCGTCCCGCATGACGTTAAACTGTACATATGAACTACGTGGTCTTTGATTCATGTCAAGGCATGGTACGTAGGAAGCCTCCCTGAGGTTCAAGCCCAACACCCATCGGAAAAAGGTCCTAATTCACATCGGTTCGCCGACACACCCCAATCTGAACTACGTGGTCTTTGATCCATGTCAAGGCATGGTACGTAGGAAGCCTCCCTGAGGTTGAATCCCAACATACATCAGAACAAGGTCCTCATTCACGTTGGTTCACTGACACACCCCAATCTAAACTACGTGGTATTTGATCCATGTCAAGGAATAGAACGTAGGAAGCCTCCCTAAGGTTCAAGACCAACATCCATCGGACCAAGGTCCTCATTCATGTTAGTTCGTTGACACACCCCAATATGAACTACATTGTCTTTGATCCATGTCAAGTCATGGTACATAAGAAGCCTCTATGAGGTTCAAGCTCAACACCCATCAAACCCCCAGTCCATCTCCACGTAGGTTCACTTACACCGCCATCTGAACTACGTGGTCTCTGATCCTTGCCATGGCACGATACGTAGGAATCCTCCATGAGGTTCAATCCCACCACCCATAGGTCATTCCGACCCCATTCTGAACTACGTGGTCTTTGATATGTGTGAAGGCATGGTATGTAGGAAGCCTCCCTGAGGTTCAAGCCCAACATCGAGTCCCCATCCCGCATGACGTTAAACTATACACCAGAACTACATGGTCTTTGATCTATGTCAAGGCATGGTATATAGGAAGCCTCTCTGAGGTCCAAGCCCAACATTCACACCCCGTACTTCATGATGATAAACTGTACATATGAACTACATGGTCTTTGATCCATGTCAAGGCATGGTACTTTGGAAGCCTCCCTGAGGTTCAAGCCCAACATTCGCACCCCGTCCCACATGACATTAAACTGTACATATGAAATACGTGGTCATTGATCCATGTCAAGGCATGGTACGTAGAAATCCTCACCGAGGTTCAAGCACAACATTAACACCCCATCCCACATGACGTTAAATTGTACACCCAAACTATGCAGACTTTTATCCATGTCAATGCACGGTACGTTGGAAGCCTCACGAGGTTCAAGCCCAACATCCATCAGACCAACGTCCTCATTCACGTCGGTTTGCCGACACACCCCCATCCTGAAATATGTGGTCTTTGATCCATGTCAAGGCATGGTACACAGGAAGCCTTCCTGAGGTTCAATCCCAACATCCATTCCCCATCCCGCATGACGTTAAACTATACACCCGAACTACGAGGACTTTGATCCATGTCAAGGCACGATACGTAGGAATATTCACGAAGTTCAAGCCCAACATCCATCAGACCAAGGTCCTCATTCACGTCAGTTCACAAACAAACCCCCATCCCAAACTACGTGGTCTTTGATCCATGTCAAGGCATGATACGTAGGAAGCCTCCCTGAGGATAAAACCCAACATCCATTCCCCATCCCGCATGACATTAAACTGTACATCCTGAACTATGTGGTCTTTGATTCGTGTCAAGTCATGGTACGTAGGAAGCCTCCCTAAGGTTCAATCCCAACATGCATTCCCCATACTGCATGATATTAAATTGTACACCCGAATTATGAGGACTTTGATCCATGTCAAGGAACAGTATGTAGGAAGCCTCACGAGGTTCAATCCCAACATCCATTAGACCAAGGTCCTCAGTCAAGTCGGTTCGCCGACACACCCCCATCCCATACTATGTGGTCTTTGATCCATGAAAAGGCATGGTACGTAGGAATCCTCCCTGAGGTTCAAGCCCAACAATGACACCCCATCCTGCATGAAAATAAACTTTACACCCAAACTACGAGGACTTTGATCTATGTCAAGTCATGGTATGTAGGAAACCTCCATGAGGTTCAAGCCCAACATCCATCGGACCAAGGTCCTTATTCATGTCAGTTCGACGACACACCCCAATCTGAACTACATGGTCTTTGATCCATGTTAAGGCATGGTACGTAGGAAGCCTCCCTGAGGTTCAAGCCCAACACCCATCAGACCCCCGATCCATCTTCACGTTGGTTCACCGACACCGCCATATGAACTATGTGGTCTTTGATCCTTGACAAGGCATGCTACGTAGGAAGCCTCCATGAGGTTCAAGCCCACCCCCATTGGTCATTCTGACCCCATTCACGTTGGTTTACCAACACCTGGGTAGCCCAGAGTGCAATCCCCACACCATTCTTAACTACGGGGACTTTGATCCATGTCAAGGCATGGTATGTAGGAAGTCTCTTCGAGGCTCAAGCCCAAAACCATCGTCCATCCTGATTCTTGCCTGGTCCACCACATCCTGGTGAAATCATGTGACCTCATTACTCTCCACAACATTTGGGAAGCCGCCCATGCACTGGTCCAAATATCAGTTTTACCTCTAAGGGGTTCCTTAATCTGAACCACTCTAATCAGTGTTCTGATCAGTCCGATCCATGTCCGCTGGATGTTAAACTTGCGGCATACCCCATGTTAAACACAGGAAGCTGAGGAAAACCTCAGTTACATGCCTATGGCATATGATTCCCCTCATTTTATGTGGGATGCCTTGGGTTTCAGTGACCTTGAGAAGACCTATAATAAGGGATAAAATAGAGACACACCAATCCCTAGCATCCAGACAAGCCAGTGATGCCTAGAGTGACTACTCCCCTGATTGAAGGTTGCTGCCCTGACCGGACCCCTTAGAATGTCATGAAAGAAGCAGTGTAATTAAATGATGTCCATGAAAATATAGATCCGGTAAGAGTTTCATGAACAACGTATTAAATCTATGAGGGAGAGCCAGACTAGGTGACGAGTTCTGAGGAGGAATCCATGAAAGGAAGAACCGACATCCCATCATCCTGTTTTGATCAAGGAGAAAACTTCCCTGAACAAGGGGAGAATGATGCCCACCTTTGGAAAGTAGGAATTCAGGGAAACAAAATTCATGCCTGTCACACTCAAGCAGACGGACATGAGTGCCCTGAGAAAGCGTCGGAAACAGGGTGCTAAGGTCTTCAACTAGATCAGTTTCTACTTGAAGGCCCTGGTCATAAGAGGTATTCTAAACTTGTCATCAAATAACTTAAAATGATATTTACGTTAAGAGTTGGTATAAATCTAGGTGAGATAATACATAATAGCTTTAGTTATTTTTACCAATCATTTGTATCGAAATTTAATCATTGTATAAAAAAAATTGCGATCACCATGAGATTTAATCTATAGAATCTCATCCTAATGAGAAGTAGAGAGATCACCCATCACAACATGAATCACTTACCTAAATATAGATAATATCAAATCAGTATCCATTTTAAATGGACTAAATTGAGGTGGATCTCTAAAAGATGATGCACCAGGAGTAGAAAAATGATCCATCCTCTCCATAAGTAACATCTCTCTCCTTGTAAAAATAGCACTCATTTCCTTCATAGGGAATTTAATGGAATCTATATCTTTCACCAATCAATTATTATCCATTACTATATTTATAATTTTAAGAATTTTTTTTGTTATATATGATAAATTACCAATGAAACAATCATTATGGTATCAACTTCACTATGCTTTGTTTCCTATTCTAAGGGGGACCAAATAATCCCACTTATATCTATCAAAAAAACTTTCTTAAAGGCATATAAATATTCTTTTGTCAAATAATTGGAATGGGGAGGAGATGAGGCTGGAGAAGGTGAAGTCCTCCCCTACCTAGTTAAGGCATAATCCTTAGGTCTAGTCTCCAAAAGTAGTTCCATAGAAGAGAAAGTCTCTAAACATTCATCTTCATCAATTCTATACAATAATTATCTCTTATGATATCTCTATTCAACCAATATAGTAGGGATATCATGGTTTGATTGGATTCCCTAGTCATCATCATCATCAGATTTGGGAAATTATAACCTAATCTTAATAGATATTTGAGAATTCTCCAACCAAGATGGTTCTTGGTCCTCGTATATTTCATAGGAAAATAAATCAAATCGACTTTCAAACACCTAGTCCTCAGCATCATCACAATTCAATGAGTAATTATATACATTAAAAAATTTAAAACTTTTAAAATTAGATCTCTAAAGCTAATTGTCACTAAATACTTTTATATCTTCTAATTAAATTACTTATTTTAAAAGATTTCATTGGTAGGAAGGAATATGGGAGGGATTGAATATCCGTAAGAAACATTGGTGATCTTAAAAACATATGAATCACTCCCCTCTACCATAAAAGGTACAATATCTTCTTCCTTATTTGTAGCTTCTTTACTTTAACTCCAACTCTAAAAAAATTATCACCTTTTTCATTATAGTAATATTCTATTATCTCATCCTGATCCAAGCTAGTGCCAACCTTGTATTTTAGTAAATAAGGATTACTTACTTGGATAAACCTTTCATAAAGTCTATCATTATCCACATATAACCTTTTCAACCATAGTTTTAAATTCAATCTAATAATTTTTCATGTTACATGACTCAGGTAGAAACCATTAAATTTGATTACATTTGCCTCTATGATAAGAAAAAGTCATTTATATTCTAATACATCACATATCATTTTTGGATAGGCAAGGTAATGCAATCTCAAGTAAGGATGATATAATTCCATCATATGAACCATTAAATATCTAAAAAATTAATCATGTATCTTATTTTAATAGGAAACAAGAACACAATGTCATGATACATTAATACGCTAAAACCACACTTCTTGAGACACAACATGTGCAATATGAACTTAAAAAATATATTTATTCATCATAAATATATATTTTAGAAGGTCTAAGAATTTTTAAATCTCTAGTCAACTCAATCAAAGCATCCTCAATCATGAATTTCTCACAGTTGATGGGAAATGAGCCTTGATAATCCTCATGCACACCTTAGAAACTAAATGATATTTAAGCCACTATCTTGAAGATAAAATAAACTATTTTAAATATATCACTATTTTGATAACATTCGTCCTTCATTCAAATTGATATTTCTCATAAAAATAGAAATCATGAATCAACCTGTGGTAGAATGGTTGATCATTTCTCAAAAATCACTAATCCCATCCGTAGTTATGGATCACATTTAAAACAAGTGATTCACTAAAACACAACCACATGAAATCAATTTAACTTTTACATTATAGAATTTGAGAGATAATATTCCAATTTTCTAATTCAATAGGCTAACTTGATTCCCATTTTACATTTTTTGTAGGACAATAATCATCTGGAAAAATACATGGATTCTTCAACCACACCATTTTTGGAAGGGTTAAAATTTTAAAGGTCAAAATTATAGGATCATGGGTCAAGAGAGAGAAGAGAAAGAGTTTAAAAAGTATCTCATGAGAGAGAATTCCCAATTTAGCCTCTTAATTAGGAATGTTTTATCACTTAGGGATTTGGAAATATGAAATTAAATAAATATAATATGAAGAATTAAAAAAATTAAATAGTTAATAAAATTTAATTATAAAAAAAATAAATGGTATCACTAAGAATAGTTGTTCTTATGGCAGCATTCAACAAAAATTCACCATGGTAGCATCCATAAAATAACAAATTATGATATCATTTCATTGTATCAAGGCATGGTACTAGGATAACAATATATCATAAAGTGCTATATCATCCAATGGTATATCATCACTGTCATATGACTAATGGTCAATCATCATGGTAGAATGACTAATAGTTGATCATCATGGTAGCATGACTAATGGTTGGTCATCATGATATCATGAATAAAATTTGATCATTAGGGAAACATGACTAAGAGTTGATCATCAGGGTATCATGGACAATAGTATTATAATTTTTCTCCACCAAAAATAAAATAAATTTAAAAATAAATGTCTAACCAAACTTATCATTCCAATTTCATGTATAATATAGACTATTCTCACAAAATTCAAAAGATTTTTGAAAATGTTAGCAAGATGATGTTGTGTTCCAAATAAAACAATAGTTATATAACCCTTTTGAAAATGATCTCTCAAAATGTGATGTCTTGTATCAATATTTTTTGTCCTAGAGTGGGACACAAGATTCTTGGAATTGTTTATAACACTTTTATTATCACAATTTAAAGGGACATGTCAAAATTTATATCAATATTTTGGTAAAGTGTGTTTCATCTAGAGAATCTATAAATAGAATCTACCTATAGCTATTCATTCAAATTTAGAAGTGGATAATTCAACAAAACCTGGTTTCTTACTACACTAGGAAACTAGAGTATTTCACAAAAAATTGACATGTTGAAGATGTTATTTTTCTATCTAACGTACAACCACTAAAATCAACATCTGAATAACTATCTAAATCAAATGATATTCCTCTATTATAAATTGGTCCTAATTTTTTTATACTTTTGAGGTATTGAATAATTCTTTTGACATGTTTCAAGTGTGACTCAATAGTGAATATGATGAGTTAGTGTGGAATTATGGGGAAAAGAGAGCCTCAGTGAGGATATATTAAAATATTTAATATGTTATATCCCATGTGCATAGTTTTTCTAGGAATGTTGAATAACTCTAAAAAAAGTCTCAGTTGGAAAATATGGGACTATAGTTGAGTTTAGAATGTGTGTTGTACCCTAATGGAAACAAAAGTTTCATTAGAATTGGGAACCTAATTGAGGGAATTCATTGGTTGGTGTGTTGACTGTATATAAGATTTTTTAATAAAATAAATAAACCAAAATATCCTTCCCTATTGGGTTTCACACGTATATAGATAGGGGAGGTTTCCCCCTTGGATGGTGTAAGAACCAAGGACAAAATAGTGGATAAGTGGTGCCACTGAACTCTATTCTTAATGATGATCATCACCAAATTGAGGTGTTGCAGGTTCTGGGCATCACATTGGACATAAAGCTTCAATGTTTTACCAGGAGGGAGGTGGATTTATTTGATTTATGTACTAATCTCCACATATTATTTTTAAGGTTTTAAGGTCAAATTATAACCACTAGTGATCCCCTAGGAGTGGATCTGTGAATTTTGGGAGAAAATAAAGGGGTTTAGGAGTCTCATAGGGATTTCCCACTCAAATGTTTTGATAACTTGGAATTTCATGAAGGAGAACAGGTCGTATGTTCTTCCTATTCTAGGGAGATAAACTTTATGGACTACACATCGTGTAATAGGGGCACACTCCATGTAGTGACGCTTTTTCGTGTGGCCAGGGACATGGTCGGGCACGCTATGTAAGGTGACAAGGACATGCGGAAGTACATAAAATTTTATCATGTTCACATATACTATATTGAAAAAACATGTACAAGGGATTGGGTTGGGTCAAGAAGAACACACTATGTACATTGGGCACAAACCGTGTCTAGTGATAAGGCTAGTCAGGCCATGTGGGTGAGGTTTCAAACCTTAGGTGTTAGTTTGGGTTATATGTCATGTAACTTGATGTACATTCCATGCATTATCCATATACATTACGAGTATAATGAGGGGGGAAAACCAAGGTTCTATGTCAAGAGACACTCCATTTACTATGGGTACACACCATTTACTCCCCTTAGATACTTCTCCCTCAATCCTATCCATCTTCATGACACAGTTGGAGGCCCTCAAGCAGCTAATCCTGGGTAGTTTTCAATATATAATGCAATGATGGCCATGGTTTTGGAATAAGAGATATGACATGAGGTTATTCTAGAAGGGAACTATTGCTAGTGATGTATAGATCAAAACCTGGTCGGTTAATATCCATGGTATGTTACTTTGAGTGTAAAATTTGGTATTATTTATTGATCATATGATTGTGATCCTCTTAAAAGAACTAGTTTTGATAGATTTTGTATATCACTACATGAAGCCTTGGGTGGGATCCTCTATCACATTGTCTTCTTTTGTGGGGTTTGAAGCATCAAAAAGACCTTGATGAATGGGTGTTGATCCCATAATTAAAGGGTAATTCTAGAAAAGTTTATATTCTCATCATCCATATGATTCCCTACATGGTGGACAGTTCATTATTGAGTTCTTGGTATCTCCCATTAGTCTTGGGTTTGATCCCCTATCTGAATATCTTGTTTTTTTTGTTGGTAGGGTTTTTTGTGTCCACCAGTTGACCTGGGTTTGATTCCATATCTAAAAGTTATGATCTCCAAAGATACAAATTGGGTTAATGGTGTCCACAAATAATCCTGTGTGTGATAATAAACTTGAATGTTGAGATTTTTTGTGTTCTAGAAGTATTTTTGGCATCCATCATGAGAAATTGGTGAGATCCCATAGTTGAGTATCATGATACACTAGGTTCCAGTGAGATTGTCTTTATGGAAGGACCAGATGAGAATGTTCTATTAGATTTACTCCATTAGGTATGAAAGGTATGAGCCATAAAAATAGTGGTACCTAATATCAGGGATGATAAGGATCATGGGGTTTGTTATTTAGGAATAAGTTTTACCTTTGAGACCCATGTAGAATCCTATAGAAGACTGTATGAATGATACTAGGAGACTTGTAGTCTGAGGCGAGTAAATCTAGGTTATTATGGGAGTCCTTTTAGTATGTATCATAACCTGAATGAAATACCATGTTTGATGATCTGAATAGTCATATATATTTGAAATATTGATATGGATATTCCTATTATCTCTCACTTAGGCTTCTGTACCCTATAGCTATGGGTTAAGAGAACTATTTCATTTTAGTTTCTCCCCTTTATTTTGGATTCTAGGGAACCTACTGTGTATTATTATCCTCACTCCTACATTTTATTTTCCAACACATGTTGTGTATTATTCATATGAAAGGAATTTTAATGGAGTCCTAGGAGGACCTGATGCTGGTAGAGAATAACATGCTAGCCTAAATAAGGTGTGTATTGGTGGTTTCATTTGATAGTAGTCCCCTCTTACCGAGCATGTTGAACAATTTTATCAATTTTTAGAGATCATTTATTTTTACCTCTAATGATTTACTATACTTTTTCTATACTCTGATTATAATATATTGATGTATTATTACATTTGGTATTAGTTTAATTGTTATATCTTCACAATTTCATAGATACATTTGTTTTTTATTGTGTATAAACACCAAAGGATAAGGCCTCCCATATGTGTGACAAAATAACTCGACGCTGGTTTCCAACCCCTAGCTTATTAGAGGTATTCTTGAGGTAGTCACACTCAGCTCTTCACCAGCCCGAAAGGCTCTAGCAGTTCGGGTCATGATAGAGTTGTATCATTGATCGTTTCACAATCTACTATTTTATTTCACCCTAATACCATTATATTTAACAGATTTTGTATTGAAAATTAAAATTATAATAAAAAATTTCACTTTATTATTTATTAAATATTTTTTTTTATTTTCACTATTAAAAAATTTAATTTCAATTGTTTTGATGATTTCATTGATGGTAGAGGTGATTCGGAGATCCCACGATGATGCAGAAGGAAAATGGGCTAAACTTCAAGGAATCCCATGAACACATGTCCGCTGTTTTGCATGATCCTAGATATCTGTGCATCCAAATGGGATGAAATTTTATGATCCAATCCATACCTCTACAGGATAAAACTTCTATAAAGGACCCCAATCCCAATTCTTCCATTAAGAGGCCCATATGAACTGATATTTCTAATAAAATGAATATACACAGGGTAAAAACATTACCTCTATATTTTAGAAATATTTCTTATTATAAAAAATATCTGGCTGAAAAATTTTACACAGAGATAGAAATATTTTCGATAATTTTTTGAGTTTTATCCAAAGTGATTTAAGACTTTCTGATTGGACAAAACCATGGACCAATTGGATTCTCAAAATCAAGGTTCACAAAATCACCTCCCACTTTGGCTATAAAAGAACTCCTTTGACGCCTCATTTTGAAGTTCGACGAAGAGGCAAGGTACTTCCATTTTGGAGTCCCAATGGAGTCCTCTATTAAATCCTTGAAGTTATGTAGGTCATTGGAAGTTATAATTCATCATCATTATCTCCCTCCCCTCCCATGGAGTTCTAAACTCCTCATGATAACGTGGGGAGGAAGATGTAGCAAATCTCGAGCTTCATGTTTGTAATATTTGAATTTTATTTTAAATTCCCAGTTTATATGTTTTTTTAGTAATATTTAATTAATATTTTATTGAGTTATGTTCTGGTATGCCATGTTCAACTCATATGATCATGTTTGGGGGTACCCTTTTATGTGATGTTTCATACACCATTCATCCTTTTCTTCTTCCCCCTTTCAATTGTGGTGTTTTCGTGGTTCTTATTGGTCAATTAAACTCACACAAACACTTCCATGTCCATGTAATTTCACAGCATGGTAACAAAAAATAAATAACATACAAACCTGGATATCACATCGAGTTCTTTGTGTGTTTCCAAAGTGAGTTTTAGTTATTAAGTCAAACACAAATCACTAAATCATTGGTGGAAACCGGTGATTCGTTTTGTGTTTTTGACTGAATCCTTAGAGGTATCCTATTATAAAATCCATAATATTATAGTTATATGTGTTACAAACTAGGTATTAAAAAATCATAACCCCATATCTTGAAGTGATGAAGGATGAACATCATGATATTTCCTTGGGTTGATCATGCTTAATTAATCTTGTTCATTTATACTTTGTTTTATCGCTTTCCATTTTGTATTTTAATATTTAATCATAAAATACCATGTTCTCAAAAACCCCATTACCATTTTATTTTAAAAATAAACACCATTTCCTTTATTAAATGATATAAGGCTCTACCGAGAGACGACCTAGGGTTCCTATTATACTGTAGAAATTCTAGTAAAAACCGAACAACTAATTTGACGTGCTCGACAATATGATCAAATATTGACATCATTTTCAAGGACCCCATATAATTTTCACTTTAAATATTCCATTTAATTTTTATATCCACCCCCCATTTGATGGGTTTTTTTGGTTTTTTTTTGTTTTCATGTGTTCTTTATCTCTCTCCCTTCTTCTTCCTCTTACCTCTCTCTCTATCTTATTCTGTAGTATAACATTATCTTTCCTTTTCCCATTCCCCCTTATTAAGTTATTTTAATTTATACATCTTCAATAATTTGAAAGAAAAAAAATACAATAAATAGTTCACAACTTATCTTCATGAACCTATCTAAAAAATAAAAGCTTCTTGAATTTGACCCAGAATTTAAAAAGACACTTCACTCAAAAATCAGGTCATCTAGAGTAGGTCAATCTAGTAACACTGAGGAACACCTTGTGCAACCTCAAGTGGTCCTAAACAAATAAAAAATTGAACCCAATAAAACCCAATAAAATATGGCTGAAAATAATTGAACCTTAAAATAACTGACCACCCCAGATGTGGAGTACCAACCTACATACATCCAATATCTAGAGGAAGTATCCAACATTGATTTAAGATCGAGCCTCATCCATATACTTCCCTAATTCAATGGTCTTCCTGGTGAGGGACATCACAAACATCTCAATAATTTCCACATAGTGTTCTTCACAATGAAAAACCAAAATGTATCTGAGGATCTCATTATGTTTAAGACCTTCCCTTTTTCCCTTGATTGTGTTGCCAAAGAATGTATATACTTTCTATGACAACCCTGCTTTTATTACAACTTAAACATGATTTATCACATAAAACTTCACTTGATAAAACAAATAAGATCGAGAGGTTTAGTGTCTTTGGGGATTAGGATCATTATATAAAAACATAAAACATGTAATACAACATCTTTACTGAAAACTTTCTTTACATGACCACTACATTCCCTCGTACTTAGCATTTCATGGGATAACCTGAGGACATGCTTAAGAAAAGGGTAAGCTATAGATCCCAGTAAGGGAGTACACATGGAATAACATGAGGAGTAAAATACATGTTAGACAATAGGCATATCAATAGATTATAAAAGAAACATGAACATAAAGGCATGATAAATCATGATAAACATAACACGGAAATGTGGCAACAACATTTAACATTGAATTAGCATGAGCCAAGGCTCATTAAACATGGAGCATGAGTAAACCCTAATTGCACATGAAGCACGAGTAAACCCTCATTTAAATTGAATTATCATGAGTCAACAATCATTTCACATGACGTATCATGATACTATACTTTAGCCAATGCATTGGAGCGCTATAAGGGCACACCCTTCTTAAACATTTCATTTCATGCATAAGTGTGCCACATGGATCATAAAACATGGATTCATAAAACATAAAAATTTATTCCACGATAAAGGAATGTTGAATTCATACATGAAACTCTATAATCAAAAAGTAAATGTGCACGGTAAAACCATTGATGGAGAAATGGGCATGGTATTCACTACACAATGACATTGGCTTAGAAAATCGGTGCGATTTTGGCAGCGTAACGGCGTGACATAAGAATTCATAAAAATGGTTGATGAGAGAGAAAGGGGTTCCTCATTATATTTACATCTAATGGAAAGTAAAGAGGTCATATATATACATTTACCAACAATTGTAATGGAAATTAGATTCATGATACAAAAATATTGCTTGAATGTAAAAGAGGAGAGATAAGTTCCTTTCAGAATTTCGGTATAGTAACGGGTGTATATGGGAGGCATTTAATGAGAGATAAAGGGGTATCCCATCATTCAAACAATAATAGGGCAGTATGGGGGAGGTGAGAAACCATACCCCAACATTAATAATTTAAATTAAAAGGGCAATACAACTTAATGAAAATTGACAAAAATGAGAAAGGAAGAAAAAACCCTTACTTGGAAGTGTGCTTCCAAAGGCTAGAGAGAGGCTTGTGAGAGGCTTCTTGGGATCTTGGGTCACCTTGGGAGGATTATAGAGAGAGTAGGGTAGCATTTGGACGAACTCCAAGGGATTTTAGTGAGGAGGAAGTGGGAGCTTAGGTGGGTTTATATAGCAAAGGTGAGGGAATTCTTTATTATTTAGGTTTGGGTCCCCTTACATTAAAATAATCCAAACCACAAACCATCCCATGGTTTTTGCCCATGTTTTTTGGAAAAGGGAATAATAAAAAAATATTCTATAAGGCACAAGTCCGAACTTCTTAAAATAATAAGGTTGCTTATGTGGAGGTGATTCACACTCCCATGGAAATTAATTTAAAAAGGCAAAGTGTTGAATATGTCTTGAGGGGTCCATTAATGCATTGAAAAGTAAGACAAACAAACCCAAAATCACATTATTTTAATGATAAAACATATATTGGACGAACATAAGGATTATGGTATTTTATTATATCACCATTGGGTCATTATGATGTCATAAAACACATTATATATTTAAACGATATTTAATTTTTACCCAAAAATTTGACTATCTCAGAAAATTATGAAAAATTCACCGTTGGATAATTTTGAGGTCCTGATTCCAGAAATTAAATTTATTTTATCTAAATTTTTTTATAAATATGTTAATTTTCACTTTTAAAATAAAAACTGACATTTATCGAAAATTCACGGGTTTTGACAAAAATGGATTTCAAACCTTAATAAAAAATTTTAATTGCATTCATAAAATTATAAGATCATTTATATTAACTAAAAAATTTAATTTAATAATAATAATATTATTTTATTAAAATATTATTTAATTTAAAAATCCCTCAATTTAATAAAATAGATTTCTTAATTAAACAATTACTAAAAACAGCATTTGTACTTTTAAAACTATTTACAATGTATCAAAAATGACTAGAAATTATATTCATTATTATATTCAAAAATAATGTACATGAAAATAGTAATAATTATTTGTTACATAACCCCTTCAAATAGCCGCATAAGACCTAAGGGTAAGGTGTGCAATGGTGACAGACTCTTGGGGCGGCTCAGATAACATCGCTCGAGTGGTAATATCTATCAACATCCACTTTTCCCATATAAGGTCACGTTCAAGCTTGAAATAATGAAGCTCATCTTGGGATTGGTCAAGGGTGAAGCCCAGGGATGCCACCTCTTTTCCGAGCTCCGACAAATGGGCTTCGTATGGGGCAATTCTACTGAATGAGGCCATCGCTTCCTTTGTCTGAGTAAAATTGGGTTCATTAAAGACTTTTATTTATACTAATAATGTGATCACTGTTCAATGGCTATAAAAGTAATGGTCACAACTCTTATCATAAAACCAATGAATTTGACATCTTATAAAAACATTTTTTATAAAGAGACATTTAACTGGATCAAGAGGGATTTTCCATTAATGAAACTTTGGGTCGTTACAATATTCCCCTCTTAAGAAATTTCTCCCTCAAAATTTTCCTTTTCCCACACTAAAACAAATGTGGGTAACTCAGATTCATCATATCCTCTGATTCCCAAGTCGCTTCTTCAAACTTGTGGTTTCTCCACAACACCTTGACAAGGGGTATTGTCTTATTTCGTAGAACTTTTTCTCTATGATCTAGGATCTCCACTGGTTGCTCCTCATAAGAAAGATCATCTTCCAATTGTACCACCTCAGAAGAGAGTACATGTGAAGGGTCCGGTATGTACTTCCTTAAGAGGGATACATGAAATACATCATGTACTTTGGCCATAGTAGGTGGAAGTGATAGTCGATTGGCCACAGCCCCGACACGATCAAGAATCTCGAAGGGGCCGATGTACCTTGGACATAACCTCCCTTTCTTTCCAAACCTAATGACCTTCTTCCATGGAGATATGCGTAGAAAAACCATGTCTCCAACTTTAAACTCAAGGTCTCATCGACGGTTATCTGCATAACTCTTCTATCGACTCTGAGCTTCCTTGATATGATGCTGAATGGTTTTCACCTTCTCCACTATTTCCTTGACCATTTCTGGTCAAAGCAGCTTACGTTCACCAACCTCATCCCAACATTCCGCTGTTCTTCACCTTTTCCCATAAAGGGCTTCATACGGTGCCATTTGGATGCTCGAGTGGAAACTGTTATTATAAGAGAACTCATCTAGAGGAAGATGTTGATCCCATCCTCCTTTAAAGTCCATTGAGTAGGCTCTCAACATATCCTAAAGTGTTTGGATAGTCCGATCGGATTGACCATCTGTTTGAGGATGATTGGCCGTACTGAAGTTCAGTTCAGTATTCAGAGCATGTTGAAGACTCTTCCAAAACTTAGAGGCGAATCTTGGATCTTGGTCAGAAACAATATATAGTGGTACTCCATGAAACCTTACCACTTCCCTGATATATATCAGTGACAGTTGATGAACGAGAAATCCTCCCGAATAGAAATGAAGTGTGCAGTCTTTGTAAGATGATCCACAACAACCCAGATTGCATTGTTTCCTTTGGATGTCCTTAGAAGTCCGGTGACAAAGTCCATGGTGATGTTCTCCCATTTCCATTCTGGTATGGGCAATGGTTGTATCATCCCATTAGACTTCTGCCTCTCTGACTTCACTTACTGATACACCAGGCACTTTGATGTATATTCGGCGATCTCCTTATTCATATTATCCCACCAAAAGTTTTCTCGGAGAACTCGATACATCTTTGTGATCCCTGGGTGAATAGAGAAATTTGAAGTATGTGCATCATCCAAAAGTTCCTTCTTCAGCTCCGGACTTGATGGAACACATAGTCTTTTCCCAAACCGCACAATTCCTTCCTCATTAACATTAAACTCTGAGGATTTTGCCTTTTTGTTAGCTTCCACTTTTTCTTGAATTCCCACATCATCCTTTTGAGCATCCATTAACCTTTCCATAAGAGATGGTTGAGAAATAATTTGTGAAAGGATTGATGATTTTCCCTTCTTTATGATTCCCACACCCATCTTCATCAAGTTTATGAAGATTGGATCCTTATCAATTCTCATCATTGATAGAATCGCTGGATCCTTTCTACATAGGGAATCCGCCACCTTGTTCGCTTTCCCAGGGTGGTAATGTATTGAATAGTCATAATCTTTGATGAGCTCTATCCATATTCTCTGGCCCATATTAAGCTCTTTCTGTGTGAATATATATTTAAGACTCTTGTGGTCAGTATATATCTCACATTTCTCTCCATAGAGATAATGCCGCCAGATTTTCAAGGCAAAGATCACCGCCGCCAACTCCAGATCATGCGTTGGATAGTTTCACTCATGGATTTTCAACTGCCTTGAGGCATAGGATATCACTTTATCATTCTGCCTCAGCACACAGCCTAATCCCTTCTTTGGGGCATCACTGAATACCACAAAAAGTTCCCCACTTGTGGGTAAAGTGAGCACAAGCGCAGTGGTAAGCCTCCTTTTCAACTCCTTGAAGCTTTATTCGAATTCATCACTCCATGCAAACTTTACTCCCTTTCGAGTTAGCTTGGTAAGAGGGTTGGACAATAGTTAGAAATTCCTCACAAATATTCGATAATATCCAGCTAACCCCAAGAAGATATGGATATCCGTTACAGATATTGGCCTTGGCCATCCCTCAATTGCATCTGTTTTGGAGGGATCCACAGATATCCCATTGCTTGTGATGATATGGCCCAAAATGAGACCTCCTTCAACCAGAAATCACACTTGTAGTACTTTGCATAGAGCTTCTCCTTGCACAATGTCTCTAGTAATGTTTTTAAATGATCATAATGGTCCTCCTTGGTTTTGGAGTATATTAGAATATCATCTATAAAGACTACCAAAAATTTGTCAAGGTAATCTATAAAGACTCTATTCATCAAGTCCATGAATATTGCTGGAGAATTGGTGATTCCGAAAGGCATTACTATAAATTCATAGTGCCCGTACCTTGTACGAAAAGAAGTCTTGGGGATATCTTCCTTCTTCCCCCTTACTTGATAATATCTTGACCGCAAGTCCACCTTGGAGAAGTATTGTGCTCCACGCAGCTGATCAAACAAGTCTTCGATACTTGGGAGAGGACACTTGTTATTTATCGTGATTTTGTTATGTTCACGATAATCGATGCAGAGCCGCATTGACCCATCCTTCTTCTCGACGAAGAGAACTGGTGCACCCCATTCTGAATCACTTGGGTGTATAAACCCTTTATCCAGATCCTCCTATAGTTTTTTCTTCATCTCTTAAATCTCAACAACAACCATTCTATATGGAGTCTTGGTTATTGGTAATTCCCTAGGTATAATTTCAATTGAGAAATCAACATCTCTTCTAGGAGGAATACCATTCAGTTCCTCGGGAAACACTTCCGCGAATTCCCTCACAATAGGCATTTCTTCAAGGATGGTTTCTTCTTTGGACTCAATCATCTGAGCCAGATACGCGTGCTCATAGGGAAGTAATATCCATGCTTGAGATGATGGAGCTAAAGGAGATTCATCTGCCTCCTGACACTTGTAAAGAATCGGGGGTCGATTCTCTATATGGAGTGTGATTTCCCTCTCCCGACAATTTATGTTGGCTCTATATAAGGAAAGCCAATCCATGCCAAGAATTGCATCAAATTCCACCAAAGGGAGTATGATGAGGTTCGCCGGGAAATTCAATCCACAGATTATAACAGGGGAGGACTTATATTCATGGGATGCAATGATTCCCCATTTTCCGTACTCACCGACATCTTTACTTCCATGATTTGTGGTGGTGCTGGGATTGTTCTACTAAAATTTCGAGATATAAAAGAATGCGTAGAACCTGAATAAAAAATTAGGTTCAATATTCTTGAATGAATAACTAGCGTACTTTTCACCACTTCGTTGTTGGGGTTCACTTCGGCAAAAGTGATGGAAAAATATCTTCCTTGCTGTGTTGGAGGTTGTTGGTTGCCTCCGATAACCCTTAGATTAGGGCACTGATTTGAAAAATGACCCGGTTCTTTGAATTTGTAGCATTGAACAACGTGTTGAGGTTCGAACGGAGCGTTCCTCTACTCTATCATAGCCGCAGGTCCTTCTTTCCGATAGTTAACAGCTAGGTGCCCTTCTCTTCCACACCTGAAGCATTTTCTCGTCCCCTTAAGGAAATTTACAGGGTGCTTCTTTCCGCACTTTTGGAAAGTGGGGTGCTGGAACTTCTTAGCATCGTTGGATATATCCATCGGCCCACCAGCATTGAAGTCCACCTTACGCTTCTTGTCCCCATGATACCCCTGTGATTCCCCGATCTCCATTTCGACCTTGAGGGCACATCAGACAATTTCCTCATAGCTATCGAAGTCACGGGTCGCTAATGCTTTCTGCAAGCTAGGCTTCAGCCCACAAAAGAAGCAGTCAACCTTGCATTCAAGGGTAACGACAAAGACAGAATCATATCGTGCAATCCTCATGAAGTTTTCCTCGTACACTCCAATAGATTCCTCATCTTTTTTCTTGAAGGAAAGGAAGTCCCTTTCCATCTTAAGCCGGATGGTACACAGAAAATATTTATCGAAAAACATCTTCCAGAATTCCTTCCATTCCAAAGCCTCGATCTCCTCCTCAGGCTTCGTATTTTTGATTAACGTCCACCATTGATCAGCTTCACCATCCATACAATAAGCAGCCAGGAGAACCTTCTCTTGTTCAGAACATTTGAGGATGGAGAATATCTTTTCAATGGAGTTGATCCACTGTTCAGCGATCGTGGGATCAGATGATCTACTAAAAGTAGGATGCCTTTGTCTCATGAAGCTCTCGATAGTGACTTGTTCTTTCTTAGGGGGGGGGGGGGGGTTGAACGTTCCTCTTGACCTCTTTTTGTATTCAAAACTTGAGTTAGATGAGAGAGAATCGTGACAAAGTTTGCCATTCCCGCTCCCATTGGATTGGGCATCTCATTAGTACAATCATCACACTGATCTTCACAACGGTTGTTAGCTCGAGTCCTCCTATTACCAGCCATTGGCTGGAATAAAAGGAAAGTTATGAGTAACACATAAAGGGTAATACAAAGACAAAAGTTGATGACTTATAAATAAAATTTAATTTCTTTAACTCATGAGTCAATAGCCTTCAATCGAGGCTTTCCATGATCTACTTTTGAACATATATTCTTAGGGGAATTTTTCCCATAATAAGGGTTCATACTAAGATTGTGAATTTATCATACATATCCCCTAGGAGTGTCATAACCAAGAGTGCAGCAAGGCCCGTTGTCATGCACCAGTTCCCGTTCGATTCTAGCTCAAATCGGTGTTTTCGGGTTTTACCCCTAGGATACATCTATGCCAGAGCCTCCTCTACCTGCTCGTATCCAGACATGGATGTATTGTTTGATAAACCACTTACTCAGTACTAACCAAAAAATAGGGATGTTTTTATTATACTTAGTCTTGTATCTAAAGCTTTACTAGGGTTTTCTAATCCCAAAAATAACTAAACCTATCCTCTGATACCAACTATGACAACCCTGCTTTTATTACAACTTAAACATGATTTATCACATAAAAATTCACTTGATAAAACAAATAAAATCAAGAGGTTTAGTGTCTTTGGGGCTTAGGATCATTACATAAAAACATAAAACATGAAATACAACATCTTTATTGAAAACTTCCTTTACATGACCACTACATTCCCTCGTACTTAGAATTGCATGGGATAACCTGAGGACATGCAGAAGAAAAGGGTGAGCTATAAAGCCCAGAAAGGGAGTACAAATGGAATAACATGAGGAGTACAATACATGTTAGACAATAGGCATATCAATAGAGCATAAAAGAAAAATGAACATAAAGTCATGATAAAGCATGATAATCATAACATGGAAATGTGTCAACAACACTTAACATTGAATTAGCACGAGCCAAGGCTCATTGCACATGGAGCATGAGTAAACCCTCATTGCACATGAATCACGAGTAAACCCTCGTTGCACTTGAATTATCATGAGTCAACACTCATTTCACATGAAGTATCATGATACTGCACTTTACCCAATGCATTAGAGCGCTATAAGGGCGCACCCTTCTTAAACATTTCATTTCATGCATAAGTGTTCCACATGGATCATAAAACATGGATTCATAAAACATAAACATTAATTCCATGATAAAAGAATGTTGAATTCATACATGAAACTTTATAATTAATAAGTAATTGTGAATAAAGGATAATACACTTGAGGGAGAAATGGGCATGGTATTCACTACACAATGACATTGGCTTAGAAAATCGATGCAATTTCGGCAGCGTAACTGCGTGACATAAGAATTCATAAAAATGGTTGATGAGAGAGAAAGGGGGTCATCATCATATTTACATGTAATGGACAGTAAGGAGGTCATATATATACATGTACCAACAATTGTAATGGAAATTAGATTCATGATACAAAAATATTGCTTGAATGTAAAAGAGGAGAGAGAAGTTCCTTTCGGAATTTCGGCATAGTAATAGGTGTATATGGGAGGCATTTAATGGGAGAGAAAGAGGTATACCATCATTAATACAATAAGAGGGAAGTATGGGGGAGGTTATAAACCATACCTCAACATTCATAATTGAAATTAAAAGGGCAATACAACTTAAAAAAATTTGACAAAAATGAGAAAGGAAGAAAAAACCCTTACTTGGAAGTGTGCTTCCAAAGGCTAGAGAGAGGCTTGTGAGAGGATTCTTGGGATCTTGGGGCACCTTGGGAGGATTCTAGAGAAAGTAGGGAAGAGTTTGGACGAACTCAAAGGGATTTTAGTGAGGAGGAAGTGGGATCTTTGGTGGATTTATATATGAAATGTGAGTGAATTCTTTATTATTTAGGTTTGGGTCCCCTTACATTAAATTAATCCAAAACACAAACCATCCCATGGTTGTTGCCCATGTTTTTTGGAAAAGGGAAGAAGAAAAAAATATTTTATAAGGCACAAGTCTAAACTTCTTAAAATAATAAGGTTCCTTATGTGGAGGTGAGTCACACTCCCATGGAAATTAATTTAAAAAGGAAAAGTGTTGAATATGTCTTGAGGGGTCCATTAATGGTTTGAAAAGTAAGTCAAAAAAACCCAAAATCACATTATTTTAATGATAAAACATATATTGGACGAACATAAAGATTATGTTATTTTATTACATCACCATTGGGTCATTATGATGTCATAAAACACATTATATATTTAAAAGGTATTTAATTTATACCCAAAAATTTGACTGTCTCAGAAAATTATGAAAAATTCACCGTTGGATAATTTCAACGTCCTGATTAGAAAAATGACATTTATTTTATCTAAATTTTTTTTAAATATATTAATTTTCACTTTTAAAATAAAAACCGACATATATAGAAAATTCACGGGTTTTGACAGAAATGGCTTTCAAACCTTAATAAAAAATTTTAATTGCATTCATAAAATTATAAGCTCATTTATATTTAATAAAAAATTAATTTGTTAATAATAATATTATTTTATTAAAATATTATTTAATTCAAAAATCCCTTAATTTAATAAAATATATTTCTTAATTAAATAATAACTAAAAACACCATTTGTACTTTTAAAAACTATTTACAATGTATCAAAAATGACTAGAAATTATATTAATTATTATATTCAAAAATAATGTACATGAACATAGTACTACTTATTTGTTACATAACCCCTTAAAATAGCCGCATAAGACCTAAGGGTAAGGTGTGCGATGGTGACAGAGTCTTGGGGCGGCTCAGATAACATCGCTCGAGTGGTAATCTCTATCAACATCCAATTTTCCTGTAGATGGCCACGTTCTAGCTTGACATAATGAAGCTCTTCTTGGGCTTGGTCAAGGGCGAAGCCCAAGGATGCCACCTCTTTTACGAGCTCCGAAAAATGGGCTTCGTATGGGGAAATTCAACCGGATGAGGCCATCACTTCCTTTGTCTGAGTAAAATTGGGTTCGTTAAAGCCTTATATTTATACTAATCATGTGATCACTATTCAACGACTATAAAAGTAACAGTCACAACTCTTATCATAAAACCAAAGAAGTTGACATCTTATAAAAACATTTTTTATAAAGAGACATTTAACTGGATCAAGAGGGATTTTCCATTAATGAATCTTTGGGTCGTTACACTTTCTTCCTACCAAAACTGCAGGAGGGAATGACCTTAAACATATCTTTCTAGAGAATTTATTTATTGCCTACCAAACTACATCAATTAGAAAATAAATCTATAGAATTAGGCAATCACAAGGAGAGACCCTTTATGAATATTAAGAGACGTTCAAAATACTTTTCTCAAGTTTCCCCCACCACTAAATTAGTGAAAAACTAATAATTCAACACTTTTATGAGGGACTTGTCCCCATGGATCATTGAATGATATATATTGTAGCAGGTGGTTCCCTAGTTAATAAAACTCCTTCCTCCGCTGATGACATAATATCCAAAATGGTTTAAAATGCACAAAAAATTGGTACACGTGCAATTGAACCAACTGGAGGATTTCATGAGGTAAGTATTTCATCCCTAAAAAAAGTTATATAATAAAATTGATAATATTCATAACCATATAATTAAATTAGCTCAAACACAAGGTAACTCATACTCTTATTCTATTATATTACATTGTGCTGTTTGTTCTGACAACACTCATTTTTCTAACAAGTTCCCACAACTTCATGATTCATTAGAGTATTGAGAGGTAGTATTCCAAGTGAATCCTTTTTAGTAAGCACCACCCTTAAAGAAAGAACCATTTAGTCCAAATCCAAAACCTGGATGGAAATCACAACCACAATGCCAACAAGGAGGCAACCCATGATACCCCAAGAAAAGTTGGCATAAAAAAGTCCAAGGTATGCAATCTTCTAATCCCTCAGCTTCTTAGAACAATCCTCATCCTACTCCCAAATGTTAACAAAGACTCGAGGATAGGGTGAAGAAAATGGAATCCCAAAATATCTAGTTCTAACAGGCCACACAATAAAATATTCAAGACCTACGAAATCAAGTTGGACAATTGGAAAACACTATCGGTGAGATAAATATGCAAGGTTCTGGAAAACTACCATCCCAACCTATTGGTAATCCAAAATACAAAGTTAATGTTTTTCCAATAACACTTAGTAGTGGTTAAGAAGTTTCTTCTTCGAAGGATTCTACCCAAAAGGTATGTACCCCTATTGAAAACACTCTTTTTCTACCCTTAAAAGAATCTAATGTTTAAAAACAAAGAAAAAATGATAAAAAACTTATAATTTAGGATTCCACTAAACAAACTATTCCTCTTCCTTTCCCCCAAAGACTCTCTAAATCTATGAAAATTTTTTATAATGAGATTTATAAAGAGATAATGGATATATTTTAAAAGGTACAAGTTAAAATTCTTTTACTATATGCAGTTATAAAAATCCTATGATATTCCACATTTCATAAAGAACATTTCACCCATAGATGAAGGCCGAAGGGGAATGGGAGAATAAAACTAGGAAAGAATGTATTACCCTTGATTCAACCAGAAATGATAACCAAATTCAAGGATCTAGGAACTTTCACAATACCTTGAACCATATAGGAGACATTCTTTCTGATTCTCTGCTAGATTTAGATTCTTCAATTAATGTAATGCCTTAATATGTGTACACTTCTCTCCATGTTAGAGATCTTAAACGGACATGAATCACAGTGAAACATTGCAACTGGAGAACAACACACCCATTAGGTATGGTCAAGGTCATCCTTATAAGAGTGAATAATCTAACGTTCCCCACTAACTTCTACATTCTTGAGATAGAGGATACTCTAATCCAAGGGCATGATCATCTGATACTTGGGAGGCCATTCCTAAAAAAACAAAGACAATCATCAATGTTCATAATGGTATGTTGTCCATGGAGTTTGGTGAAGAAAAGGTAATTATTGACATTCTTGATTCCATGAAAAATCCCAAATAAGAGCACTCCACTCTTCTTGTATATTCAATGGAATTTCCCTCTAATGAAACACACACAAAAAATTATCTCCTCGAACCATACTCTGATTTATTTTTCTCTTCTTCAACTTAGGATGATTTGAGTTTTGATTATTGTTTTGAGTGTCTTTTGGGTTCAGAAAAGTGTAATTTTTGTTCTTTAATTGATTCATGAATTCATTCTGAGGTACCCATGATAGTATACGATTATGAAAATATCATATTAATATATTCTCTATCCTTAGAGAATAAACATGAGCAGATAGATAGTTTCATGGACCCCACTAACCATAATTCTCCTCCCTAAATATAACCAACACTGGTGTTGGAATTAAAACCACTTACTTATATTTTAAAATACTACTATATTGAAGGTATTGACCAATTTCTATTATTTCCAATAACCTCTCCCTATAGTAGGAATCAAAACTACATGACCTTTGGAGAGAGTGTAAAAAGGTGATAAGATGGAATTTCGATGATATTCAAGGTATTATCTCATATATTTATATTAACAATTTACTTTTTGATGATGCGGATAAGCCCGTAAGGAATGCTCAAATCCTGTTGAATCCCACTCTCATTGAAGTGGTAAAATTTTATGTCTACAAAGTACTTTCTACTGGGATCATTTCTCTGATATCTGATATTAAAAGGGTTTGCCCAACTGAAATTATTCCTCAAAAAATGTAATAATAGTAGTGTCTAATAAAATGAATGAATTGGTTCGAAAACATGAGAAAAATATTTTTCGAGTATATATTGACTACCATCGACTGAATCAAGCCACACAAAAGGACCACTTTCCTATGCCTTTTATTGACTAGATGTTAGAGATATTGGATGTTAAGTCCCATTATTGTTTCCATAATAGATATTTAGGTTTTTTTAAATCCATATAACCTATGAGGATCAAGAAAAGAAAACATTTACCTATCCATTTGGAACATTTTCATATAGAATGATGAATTTTGGTCTATGTAATGCTCCCAATACTTTTTCGTGATGCATGTTGAGTATTTTTTCTTAGTACCTAGATAATTGCATGGAAGTTTTAATGGATAATATTATGGATTATAGAACTTCATTTTATGACTGTTTGGATCACCTAGGTTCTATCCTCTGCCATTTCATAGAAAAATATCTTTTATTATATTATCAGAAATGCCATTTCATGGTTGAATGAGGGATAGGTCTTTGGAATGTTATTTAAAATGAGGTAATTAAAGTGGGTAAATCAAAAATTGATTGAATTTAAACCCTTCCTTACCCAAATTTTTTTCATGAGGTATGATCTTTCTTGGGCCATGTGGGTTTTTAACACCGATTCACTGTAGAATTTAGTAAGATCACACTTTCGCTATCTCGATTGGTGCAAAAGGATTTTGAATTTCTTTTTGATAAAAAATGCATGTGTGATTTAAATTAACTAAAAAGGAGTATCACATCACCTCCCAACATCCAACCAATAAGGTGGGTTATCCCCTTCGATCTTATGTGTGATGCCTCTAAATTTTCAGTTCGGAAAGTTTTATCACAAAGGGTTCAGACGGCTCCTCATGTCATTGTGCATGCCTCACTTAACATTTACCATACCTAGGAAAGCTACACATCCACTAAAAATAAACATTTTTCTACTCTGTTTTCCTTGGAAACATTATTTTAATATATTATTGGGTAAAAAATCAATGTCTTTTCTGATCATACAGCCCTTTGTTTTCTCCTAAATAAACCAAAAGCTATGCCCCACCTCATTCGGTGGATGCTCCTCCTCCATAAGTTTGACCTTGATATTAGAGATAAAATATTAGTGAAAAATGTTGTATCTCACCACATTAGTAGGATTTCCCATCCACTATACCATCATGTTGACTCACCACTCTCCATTATAGAATAATTCCCTCATGAGAACCTTTGTGATGTTGTGGACCTTACCCCATAATATACGAACATTGTGAATTTTATAGAAAAAATCTAGGGTTTCCATTGATTTCAACACTTAACTATTTGAGAGACTTAAGAATTATTATCTACGGTACATTTGGGATGAACCATATTTGTGGTGAATTTATAGTGACATAGTTGTTCTTCAGTGTGTCCTTGACCAACAATACACTTCTGTTTTGACCATCTACCACAATTTGGATTATGGGGGTCACATTGGCTTTAAACATATGGCTCAAAAAAATTGACTATGGAAATTAGTGTCCAACATTGTATTGATATTCCAATCAGTTTTCTAAGTTGTGTACTAGATGTCAATTCATAGAGAATATCTCGAAGAGGAATGGAATTCCCCAAAAACCCATGTTATTTTTTGAGATCATCGATTCACAGGGAACTGACTTTATGGGTCCTATTATAAATTCATTTGGCTTTGTGTACATCTTATTGGTTGATTAATATGTATCTAAATGGGTGTAATAAAAGGTTATAAGGACCGATGAATCTCGAGTGGTTTTTGATTTTGTGAGGTCCTAAATGTTTATTAGGTTTAGTATACTGAGATTCATCATTAATGATAAGCATTTACATTTTTGCGATCACAAAATGAAAAATTTTCTTTGTAAGTATGGGGTTGTTCGTAAAGTCTCCACATCTTATCAATCCCCAAACTAATGAAAAAGTATAAATCTCAAATTGGGATGTTAAGATAATCTTAGAAAAGTTTTACAACCTAATAGGAATGATTGGATTTTGTTCTTGGATGATGAAGTTTGGGCATACCGTAAATCATTTAAAACCCTAATAAGAATGTCATCATATAGGATTGTGATGTTAAAAAATGTAATATGAATCTCTCAGATATAGTTGATCATAGGATGTTGTAGATTGTGGAGTTGGAAGAAAGTCAATGTGATTCATATGAGAACTCCCAAATATATAAAGAGAAAACAAAGGAAATACATGATGGGATGATTCATCAGAGTAATTTTTATATTTTTGATTAGGTCATTATATATAATTCCAGGAAAAATATACATATAGGTAAGCACCATTCCCGATGGATTGGTTCTTATACTATTACTTATGTTTACCCTTTTTATGATATACATGTTTTTCGTAAGAATAGTCGGTAGAAGATTACTGTCAATGGGAAAAGGCTTAAGCACTTCTAATAGGATTTTCCAAAGAATCTTGTGGAGGAAATACAACTGATAGATGCCACATATGACACCATTTAGAAGGTTATCCCATCACCTTACATTTATTTTCTTTTATATTTATTTAAAATAAATACATTGAGGAAAATTTAATTGTTAGGAATAGGGAAGAGGGTGACATATCCTAGTTAGGATAAAAAAATGCGTTTTACTCTATGATTTTTTTCTTTATTTTTTGTTTTTACAAAAAAATTCATCTTAAAAAGAATATCCAAAATAATTTTTCATGCTTGAATTGATTTTTTGGAAAATTATCTTATTTGTAGTCTTTTTTTTTCAAATTAATGTTGATATGGAATATTTTTAGAGAATTTGTATGTTTAAATAATTATTAGCTGTTTTATGGATTTTTGAATCCCATGTCTCATTACCACTAAAAAACATTTTAATCCATTACATGAGAGACATTATATGAACATTATTTCATATTATTCCTTTTAATCACATTCTTAAGAGTCTCGAGTCATGTAGAGAAACTAGAACTTTCCTTGATTTGGTTTGAAGCCATAATATTCGAGTATTGTACATTCGTGATAGAGGCAATCATTCATTGAAAATACCTTTATACAATTAAACTCTATTTTCTTCCACCATGAAATTTTAAAATTATTAAGACTTAGAGACCATGTAATGTCTATTAAGTATCCACATTACAAGATAATTTTTCCCCACCTACCCATCACTTATGTATATTCTTGTTTTATTTTCCAAAATTGTGGGTGAGAGGGGGTTTTCATATGAATTTTAGGGAGATAATCATTGTTATGGGTTGATATAAAGGGTAATTACATTTTACTTGGGTATTGGGACCACAAGCCATATTGCATCATTATTTTACATATTTTTCCCTCCTTATATCTAAAAAATTTTATATTAAAAAAATATAGTCCTATACATCAAAAAAATAATATAAATAAAGAATAAATGGATAAAGGAGGATGTTTACTCACTATTATTCACTACATTGTTGTGATCTGCACAAGTGGGCAATGTGGATAGGGATTTTGAGGTGATACAATTTGTGAGGGGTTGAGTGTGTGCATTCATTGTGAGAAATTGATGAATTGTGGCATGTTTTATATGAAAGATATTAAAAACTCATATTATCCATCATATTTGTTTTTAAAACATTAATCCCTACCAACTATTTTACCTTAGAACAACCTGTTGGAAGTCCTCTTGAGTAACACACCATGTTCTGCTAGAAGAGAACTTAGAATCTTGGAAATCATATGGTAAGATCACACGAAAATTGGGAGAAAAGAATAAATCCACTTTAATATTATCCTATAGTGATGTGATAAAATTTCTAGGGGTGTTAGGTTGTGACATGTTTCATGGGTGAACAAATGAAGTTGAACAAATTCGAATGTGAGAGAAGAAAAATGGTAAAAAAAATTGATTCCACAAATGAGAAATGATGATTTTCATTTCAAAAAAAAATGGATGTTTTTACAACATTAATTTAGGAATGGGGAATGATTAGGATATTATTCTTTTCCCAGGAGTGAAATTTTTTAGGTGTGGGGGTGTGACCGTATCACGATTCACTATTTTATTTCACCCATATGTCGATGTATTAAACTGGTTTTGTATTGAAAATTAAAATTAAAATTAAAAATTTCACTTCATGAATGATTAAATAATTCTATTATTTTCATTATTAAAATGGAAATTTCACTTGTTTTGATGATTTCATTGAAGGTGGAAGTGATTCGGAGAGCACATGATGATGCAGAAGGAAAATGGCCCAAACAACATGGAAGTCCATTAACAAATGTCCACTATTTTTCATGATCTGAGAAATAAATTTATCCAAACGGGATTTAATTTTTTGATATGATCCATATATTTGTTGGATAAAACATTAATTAAGGAACCCATGACCAATTCATCCATTAAGAGGCCTATCCAAAAAGATCTGTCCAATAAAATGAATCTACACGGGGTCAAAACTTTTTTCCTTTGTATTTTATAAATATATCTTATTATAAAAAGTATGTGGCCACCAAATTTGACCTGGAGATATAAAAGGTGTATAACCAAAACACTTTAGTTTTATTCACTGTCATGTAAGACTGTATATCCATAATAAACCATGGAACAAGCTGATTATCGAAATCAAGGTTCCCAAAACCACCTCCCACTTTGGCTATAAAAGAACAGCTAGGGAACCTCATTTAGAAGATTGAACAGGAGGAAAGGGACTAAGATTTTTGAGTCCAAATGGAGTCCTCTACTAAATAATATTTGTTTTGGAGGACATGGAAGTTCTACTTCATCATCATTGTCTTCATCCCCTCTCATGGAGTTCAAACTCCTCGTGACAACCCGATGTGGAACATTTTGTAAATCTTGAGCTTCATGTTTGTATTATTTGATTGTTATATTTAATTATAGGTTTCTATATTGTTTTTCCTTCATAATGTATTCTTATTTTATTGAGTTATGTTCTGTTATGTCATTATAAAATCATACGATCATGTTTGGTCTACCCTTTTACGTAAAGTTTCACACACCGTTCATACCTTTTTCTTCCCCCTTTCAATTGTGGGGTTTATGTAGCCTATATTGGTCAATTGAAATCACATAAACACATGAATTTCCATGTACTTTCATATCATGGTAACAAAAATAAACATCATACAAACCTAGAGAGAGCATCGATTTCTTTTTGTGTTTCCCTAGTGAGTTACAGTTATGAAGTCGAACACAAATCAATCAATCATTGGTGCTAAATGGTGAATCGTTTTTTTCACTAAAACCAAGGAGGTATCCTAGTATTGACTCAGTAATATTATATTTATATGACTTAAGAACCAGGTAATAAAAAATCACAACCCTATCTCTCGAAGTGATGAAGGATGAGCATCATGAGATTCCATCGGGTTGGTCACGCTTAATTAATCATGTTCATTTCTAATTTGTTTAATTGATTATCTTTTTCTATTGTCATATTTAATAATCAAATCCCATGTTTTCCAAAACCCCATTTCACTTTAATTTTAACAATAAAAACCATATTAATTTAATGATCGAAGCCTCCATCGCGAGACGACCTATGGTTCCTTCTATACTGCTGAAATTCTTGTAAAAACTAAACAACTTATTTTGCACCCTTGACAAAGAGATCAATCATAAAAGGTTTCCGTATTGAGTCACATATCTAGTTATAATAATTGAATATTGTGGGTCTTGATTTTATTTTAGGATTCCACCACAATGATTTCTAGTTAGGGATAAATGATTGGAATGTAATAATAACCCCCCAGTGATGAGGCTTTAGTGAAGGGGTCTGCACAAGAAGTGGTCTCTCTTGGTGATTTTCCAATTGATCCACCACCCATTGAGAAGAAGTTTTTTCTATATGTACCAGTCGATGATACACATAGTATGATCACACTACATGAGTTTAATAGGTAGAGACCTTCTTGGTTTCAGAGTGATCGAGACCCCCAGGTTATTAATGATTGGATTGAGGCATCATGCACATTTTCCTCCATTTGAGGACAACTGTCGATTATATGGTGTTCCTAGAAGTGAGTCTTCATCAGGGATTCATAGAGATATCATGGATTTTGGTGACTTAGATTCAAAATAATTTGATTCTCATCTTGACAATGTTTTAGCATATCATCAGGGAAGAGTTTTATCTATCCATGTTGTGACCAGTGAGTATCAAAGAGATTTTATAGCTTCAATAGGATAGCATGATTGTGGTCGAGTATTCAGATAGGTTCAAAAACCTCTCATGATACTCTATTAATATGGTTCGAGATTTTTTTTCCATGAATAGATCATCATGAAGTTATTAAAACAAGATATTAGGGGTTTATAGATATCTCTATCAATTCCCACCTTTGGATGAGTGCTTGATAGGTCTTTAATATTTGATATCTTTCTGTTTGAGTATACACCAACTATTTGTGATGGGAATATAGGTGTTGAGACCTCATTATAAATTATCTGATTGGAGGATCAAGGACATGGGAATGTTATATACACTAGGAGACGATCCATGGATAAAAGATCTATGATTCAGGGATTACATGCTAACTCTAGTTAGTTGCGAGAGAGGTGGTGTTTTTTCTTATGATGTAAAGGGAAATATCACATGGTATTTCCCAACTCACTGTTCTGCTTACAGGGATATGGTTTATGGACTACCTGAGTAGGTACCATGAAAAGATAAAGTATTTATCCATGGAGGTGGATGTGGTGTAAGAGGGGGGGGGGAGCAGTAGGAGGTAGAAGATGGTTTGATCTCTTACCAACACTACCACCAAGCCATCCACACGAGGCCCAATGACTCATAGGATAGGGATGAGGATAGTTTCTAGCCATAAATTTCTATGACCCATATAATCCCAGTATGATTAGAGGTATAATCTATATCCTTTTTACTTTTTTAGTAGTGTTGTTATATAAATGTGTGATATATCCTTTTCTTTCAACTTTGTTCTCTACGATTTTCTAGAGTGAAGTGGGAATTAAATGTATCCCTATAATTGTGTTGTAGTATGTGAATTTGGACTCTCAAAAATGAGAGACACATTCCCCATAGAGATAAATTCTTATAGCTTGATACAAACTGGAGGGTGAGATATATCCACCCCAATCAGATAGTATTGATGTGGGGAAGATAAGTTCCTTGGACTTCTCTGTTTAGGGTATCTAGGTGTGATGAGCTGTCAGAGAGGGACTTGGTCGTGGGGAAAAGGTAGGAGAGGTCGAGGAAGAGATTGAGGTATAATTGTCTTCTGTCCTAGATTCTGGATTATGGTTCGAGGCATAACATGTGACCTTACAGCCCTGATGAAATTAACATAGAGTCATGAAACACTTTTCCCCAAGTGTATCCCTTATTTTAGGCCCATTTATACTTGGGGAGAATTTTTTCGAACATTATGTATGGAGGTTCCAATAGAGAGGATCATTGGTCATTTACTCTTATCAGTTGGTGTGACCTAACTCTAGAGGAGAGAGAGATCCTTACATAGATCCTTTTTATAGGGAAAGATATATACCCTATGATGTTTCCCCAGTGTGGATTGGTTTCCTTACGTCCATGCTCAGATGTTTACTTCTCATGGGTGTGGTAGACTTTCAAGATTGTGGGTTATACTTTTCCTCCTTTATTTTGGAGTAATCCCAGGAAGGTAAGGACAAACTCATGTGTGGGTTCATACAACTGACATTTCTCAGTTTGCTTGTATGAACCTTGAAGAAGTATATTGAATGAGATTTCATTTCCCTAAAATAGTAGTGGGGTTGAGGAAGTCTTCTCGAGGACTTTCTGGGTTGACCTCCTCACTGAATGTTATACTTATTTATTGATTTGAACCCAGGGACTACCTTGATATTTTCACTAGAATATCAGTTGGATCCAATTGAGCATCATGGGTTTGATGGGTATTTTGAGGTTTAGAGATGAAAGTATTTGAAAGACCTGGTATGTTCTCTTGTGAAGCCTCATTATTTTCACCAAATAAGAAAATGAGATACTTGAGAACTTGGACCTTCACCCCTTTATATCAATTCATGATATTTTCCTATCACAAGAGTTGAACATGAGACACTATAGTATATATTCTAAACATGATATGAGAGTATCAGTTTTTTGTGGAAATCTCACAGAGACAATAATTGATTCAATAAGTTCACTTATTTTGATATGTATGCTTATATATGGGATTGATTCTGAATATATCAGAGGCTAGGGAAATTCTAGCCTAATTACCACCCAAAGGTGTAGCCTTAATAGTAGATTCCCAAAAAATGTGTTTATGTATGCTATTTTTTAATGAGGTAAAGGTGTATTTAACCTTTTTAAAATTGATTTATATGGTCAAGGATGACACAAAATGTCTCTAGTTGATGGTGGTTACCCCTCCACATTTGTAGTAAGGTTTGGAGAAATATCTAAGAAATTTTGTTTACGGGGACTTGCATAAACAGATATCTACTTGAAATTTTCTTGATATATTTTAATTAGGTGGGGGTGTAATTAATCCTTTCAAGGATTGATGATGAAACTAATCACAGTGAGAGGAATGCTACTAAGGAGGTTTTTCCCTTGGTGGTTCACCCAAAAAGAGGGGTGGTTATAGTGAGATCCTTTGGTATTGGTTATGGTGGCCAAGGATGAGGAATATTGGGACATGTCTCGAGTATTTTATAGACTGAAAAAGGTGGCATTTAGATCTCATTGTTCCACCATGTGAATATTATTTTTTTAGGATGAAAAACATGGAAGGTGGGGAGATTATAGTGACTCTCGTTTTTTTGAATAAGACATTGGAATATTTATATAAATATTTATAAATTTGGGCGATGAGTTGGTGTGGAATTATAGGGCCTAGAGAGCCTTGGTGTGGATATATTAAAAATATTAAACATTATATATCATGAACAAATTTTTTTTGGGGAATTTTGAATAAATAGTAGATGGAGTATCAAGTTAGAAATATGATACTATGGTTGAGACTGAAATGTGGGTTTTACACTAGGTATGTGATAAATCATATCAGCATCAGTCGCCTGGTTGAGGGAGTGCATTGGTGGGTGTAATGATGATATATTAGTTTATTTAATAAAATAAATAAACTAATATACCCTTCCATTTTGGGGTAATGTGCTCAGAAGGCGAGGGGAGGTTTCTACGATGCACAACTGGTGACCTGAGGACGAATTAAGGGAGATATGGTATCACTGACCTCTTCTATTGACATCAATCAACACCGAATCAAGGTTAATTAGGTTCTGGACATCATGTTGGACATGAAGCTTTGTATATTTACCATGAGGTAGGAATATTTAGAATCATTACATCATGATCCCCATATATATGTTGTTTTATGGTTTTATATCCCTATTACTACTTCTAGAGATCCCTTGGGGTTCAATCTATTGATGTTGGGTGAAAATTGGGTGTTTATAGAGTCTCATAGGTATTTCCCTTTTGGAAATACCAATAAAACTACATGTAGTATAGTATCACACATTGTGTGTACTTCCCATATGGGGAAAATGACCATTGTGGACTATACACCATGTGTTGGGGGTAGACAACATGTATTGAGGCTCTAATGTGTGGTCCGAGACATGGGAATTAATTCTACGTAAGGTGAAATGGCCTTGTGGAAGTACATGACCATATACAAGGTGTACATGGGATAGAGGGCATGGATAAAGACATAGGATCAGGCCATCCCAAGAGGAACATGCCAGGCATCGAGGGTACATTATGTGTGTGGTAACATGGCCATCTAGGCCATGTGGGTGAGGTTTCTTTACTTGATGATGAGTTATAGTTACAAAATGTGTAACAATATGTACATTCAATGTATTATACTTATACACACCGAGTATAGGAAGGAGAAAAGAATAGGGTTTTGTAGTGAGAGTCCCATCTTGTATTGTGGTTACACACCATGTACTTCCCTTACAGACATCTACCTAACACATCTCTTTATTCAAGACACGTATGGAGTCCTAGAAGTATCCTACCCCACGTATTATTCCATGTATAAAGTGATGGTGTCTATGGTTTTGGTGTTATATATATGGAATGAGGTGATGCTAGTGGTACACTTTTTTTAGCAATGAGTAGATCGACACCAAGTGGGTGTGGTTCCTTGGTACGTTCTTTCAAGGGTATAATATGTCATGATGTTGTGAGTGTAAGATTAATATCCCCTTGATGGAATTGATTCATCTACGAATTGTGTATCCTTCTATGAATCCAAAGGATAGATAATCTATCACATCATGTTCTTAATTTTTTTTGCATCAATGTGAAATTCATACATGGGAATATACCCCCCTACTTAGAGGTTTGTTCCAGTAGGGTTCACGGTATCATCGACTATATGATCCCATACTTTATAGATAATTCAAGATGGAATTTTTAGTATCACCTAGTTGTCCAAGATGTGATCCCCTATCTATGTATTATGGTTTTATGTCTTGGAAAGGCTTGAAATGTCCCACATTAGTCATAGTTGTGATACTTTATATGAGATTTATGATCTACAAAGTTACATATTTGGTTCATAGTGTTCCTAAATGGTCTAGGGTGTGATCCCCTATCAGATTTTTTAGATATTATGTGTTTTATTAGGGTGCATGGGCCCCCCCATAAGACAGAAGTGATATCCCCTAGCTAAGTATCATGATATTTTGGTTTCCAATGATACTTTATTCATTGAGAGACCCTAAGAAAACATTCTCTCAGATTCATGCCATCAGGGATAGAGTGGATGACCCATAAGCATAGTGATACATGATGAGTGAGCCCTATCAAATGAGTTGCATCTGGTATGGTATGGATCAGAAGGTGAGTTCTCCTAGATGGCCATTGCCTTTAAGACATCTGTATAATCCTATGGAAAGAAAAATAGTCGGGACTTGGAGAATTATAGTTTGAGATGAGTATATCTGGGTTTTTATGATAGTATTTTGGGTATGTATCAATCTAGATTTACATACCATGTGGAAATAAGCTGACTAGTCATGTATATCTGATCTACGGAGATAGATATTTTGATTTTTTCTCACCTTGGAATATATACCCTCAATATATGGATTGAGTAGACTATTTCCATTAAATTACACCATTTTATTTTGGGTTTTGGGGTGCATACTGGGTATTGTTATACTCACCCTAGCATGGTCTCTATCAGCACATGTCATGTCTTACACAAATTATATCCCTTTTACAGAGTCCTAAGAGTACCCAAAGTAGATAAAATATAGTTTTATAGATATTATGTGGTCTGTATCAATGGTTTCATTTAATAGTAGTCCCCTCCTACTGAGTAGGTGTGACAATTTAACCATTTTTTGATGGGCTTGTATTTTTCAATTCCATGCTTTCTAATATTTTGTATGCACTATGTTTTTGGTATATAGATGTATGAATGCATTATTTATTTGTTTTATTATATATATATATATATATATATATATATATATATATATTTTCATAGATATGGATGTCTTTTCTTGCATACACATACCATAGGATAAGACATCCCATGAGTGTGATATGCCTACTCGAAACTGGTCTCCAGAATGTGGCCTATTAGAGGTGGGATTGAGGTAGTCAGACTCATCTCTTTGCTGGCCAAGCAGGATTGGTGGTTCAAGTCATGATAGAATATTTTGGGTTAAAAATTAAATCTTCACACATACACACATTAAATATTATATCCTATTATCTAGTAGTTAATCATAATAAGGTTCCAATCATACCTCTATATGTGGATTCATCAACTAGTTTTTCAGTTTCATCAAGATACAACTTACAATTTTTAATATTGGATATATTATTACATTTAGTAGTATCCATATCAAATATCATTAAAATATATTTTGTGTATTTTCTTTGATTTAAAATAATTTCATTATTATTATAGAAATCATGAAAACTAAGAAAGAATTTAATTTCACCCATAAGAATAATTTCAAATTCATTTTTTATAATTTTTGAAAAAGAAGTACACAAATAATTTCTTATAGATCCAAAAATAATATCGCCAACATAGATTTTAACTAATATAAAATCTTTTTAAATTCCTTTAATAAATAATGTAGGTTTAACTATTCCTTTAGTAAAACCTTTTGAAATTTAAAATTGTGGTGAGCCTATCATACAAAGACTGTAGAGATGGTTTTAAACCATATAAATATTATTTTTAGTTTAAAATACAAATTTTTAAAGTGAGGTTTTTGAAATATAGGGGGTTGTTCAAAAAAAGATTCTAAACTATAACCATTTAAGAATTTACTCTTGATATCTATTTGATATAATTTTAAATTCAATTTTGTTACATAGTCAAGAATCATTATAGTTTAGTATAATGATTATAGATATGGTTTTAAACCGTATAAATATTATTTTTAGTTTAAAATAAAATTTTTTAAAGTGAGGCTTTTGAAATATAGGGGGTTGTTCAAAAAAACATACTAAAATATAACAATTTAAGAATTTACTCTTGATATATATTTGATATAATTTTAAATTCAATTGTGTTACATAGTCAAGAATCATTATAATGGATTTATGTCTATCTAATGGTGCAATTTTTTCCTCATATTTAATTCCTTCTTCAATATTATATCCTTATGAAACCAGTATTGATTTATTTCTAATTATTATGCCTAACTCATCAACCTTATTCCTAAAAACCCATTTAGTTAAAACATTTAGATAGTCCTTAGGTCTTTTAACTAGTTCCCAAAATCTATTTCTTTCAAACTAGTTAAGTTATATTCTTATTTATATTACCAATAATTCGTTATTAATTTCTTCTTTTGATATTCAGGGGTTCAATATGTGATAATAATGCTTGATGCTCAAATTGGTTTCAAAGATAATCTCTTGTCTATGTTCCTTCATTTATTTATCCTATAACTACATCTAAGGGATGATATCAATGAGTCCTAACAGTTTTAGTTAAATAGGTATTTGATAATTCATTTTAATATGTAGGTTTGGGTTCTATAATTTCCTCAAAACTATGAGATTTTTTTAAATGAGGTCTGGCAGAATTGTCACTTGGTTTAGCTTTAATATCCATATTCGAAAAATCATCCTCCATATTTTCTAAATAATGTCTTAGATTCATGTGGTTCTATATCATCAAACTTGATAAGAATATATTTGTCCAAAATCATGGTATATTTATTAGATACCATATATGATTTAGTGGTTTTAGAATATCAAAAGAAAATTTATTCATCACTTTGGGATGAATTTGTTTTCTAAATTATCTTTTGTAGTGTGCATAAAGATTTTACAACAAAAAGAATCTAAAGTAATTATCTTTTTATTTTATACTATTCCATAACTCATATGGGATTTTATTTAATTTTTTTCTTATTTTAACTCTGTTAATTAAATAAAAATTAGTATTCAAAACTTCTTCCAAAAAATAAATTGGTAGATCATACTCATTAAACATGGTCTAGGAAATATATTGAATGGATTTATTTATCCTTTATACTACACCATTCTACTATGGGATACCAAGATAATAAAATTTGTGACTGTAGACATATTTTGAGTGTAAGGATTTAAAATCTTGATTCTCAAAATCATAAACATGATCACTTCATAAGTTATTAATTCTATGTCCACTAATATTTTCTATAGAATTAGCATATTTTAAAAATGAATAATGTGCTTTACTTTTAGGATCAAGGGGAAAACAACATGTATACCTTGAAAAACCATCAACTATAACATATAAATAAATTTTTCCTACTACACTAGAAACATTATAAGGTCAAAGAAGATCCATGTGAACCATATCTAATAGTTGAGAAGTTTAAATTTATTTCTTTGGTTTAAAATATATATTTTTTTGCTTCCATTTTTAGCAATGATTACAGTCTTTTCAATTGAGAGTTTTAATTTTGGAGGATACATAATTAATCCGTTCATAATTATGTTTCTATGTGAGTCTATATATCAATTTCCTAGTATCCTATTCCTAATCCAAGAATCTTTTTAAAAGGAACTTAAATAAGAAATACTTTGAGAAAATAAATAATTCAATTCAAGAACATAAACATTATTATTTCCCACAAAAATAAAAATTAAAACATGTTTAGAATCATACAATTTATAGACATTATTTTCAAACATATCTTGGTAACCATTATCTAATAAACTTAAGATTTTAAGAATATTTTATTTTAATTTATCTATAGATACAACTTTATAATTTATAATAGTACTAAAGTTATCAATTAGTACAAGTACTATTATTTTTCCTTTAGCATTAACAGAAAAAGAGAAATGTCCACCATCATGTTTTATTAGGTTTTTAAACCCTGTCTAATCCCTAATCATGTGTTTGGATCATCTACTATCAATATACCATAAATTCCTACGAGAATATTTCAAGTAGGTTTCCAAAAAAGAGTTTTAAACGAAAAAATATTTTGGTAACCATATTTTCTTAGGTTCGAAGATGTTAGTAATAAGATCTTTAGAGATACACAACTATTTAACTAGTTTCTTATAAGAATACCTTATAATTTTATAAATAAAAACATTATTAGTTTCATTTGAGAAAGATGTGTTTAAAAACACAGAAGAACCAGAACCAGAACATTGGACAAATTTATTTTTATAAATCCTTCTCTTTCTAGTTTGATTACTAATTATTATAATTTATTTAGGTGTAGTTTTCATTCCAATAATTCTAGTGAGAGTATCTCGAAAATTATTAATTATTTAAATATATTTTCTTCCTTTCTCATTTGAAAATTTATGCTCATTTTTTCCCGTTAACAATTGAGTATTTTTTTATCCTCTACAAAAAAATCAATTTTAAAGTGAGCAGAAAAAACATGTTATATGTTTAATCTCTTGTATTTATCCTTCAATTAATTAATTTTTTTATACATAATATTATAGTATTTTAATATATTATACCATGTAATATTTTTTTGTGACTATTTTCATTTTAATTAAAATTAGAAACATGTTCTGAAGATGCTGGAAAAATATTTTTTTTACCTCAAATGTGTTTTCATGAAACACATATCAGATCTACCATTTTTTTTCATCCCAACTAGAATTAGAATCAATTGAACTTTCCTATGAGACATATCATGTGGATTTCATATCATTTTTATATACTTTACATATATCCTCAAAAATAATATTATATATGATCTTTGTATAGTTTAATTTTATGTGTCCTTTCATTTTACACTCATAGCAGGTTATTTCAATGGTTGAATAATCCCTTTTTTGTTATTTTCTCAAATTTCACTTATTTTCATATAAACCATTGTAATTGTATTCCATGAAGTAATTTTCTTCCTATAGAATTTATTAAATCTCTTGTGTAGGTGAGACATTTCATCATCACTTTTAGATGATGACTCATTATCAATTGAACTGTCAACATTGGAATTATACTTTAGTTTTGAGTCAGAAGTCTTGAAAGCTGCTGAATTTATTTTAGGTTCACTATCATCTTCCTTGTTCACATGAAGTTCTTATCCACACATCATGATTTTTCAATGAGTCACTTCACTGGAAACTTAATGATGTCACATGTTTCTCTGATGTAAATAGAGGTTACTCTCAATCTATCGAATATAAATTTCAAAAGTCTCATTACTTGATCCTCGTTAGAAATTTCCTTTCCTAATTCATGCACGGTGTTAACTATTTGACTGAACCTTATATAGATGTATGAAATGGATTCACCAACATTATTATTGAAGGCATTATATTTAATATTATAGGTATTCAAATTAATTTCTTCGACATTGGATGTTCCTTCATTAAAAATAGTATGACCGTACCAAATTTAAAAATTAGTTGAAAATTCAGATATTCTATTAAGTTAATCCCCACCTAAATCACACTAAAAATAATTCATAGATTTATAGTAAAAATTATCGGAATCCTTAGTTGTTTCACTACAATATTTTTATAGATCTTATGGTAACTCATATTTATTATCAATAAAATTCCAAATATCAAACCCCATTCTCTCTATATAAATATTCATTTTAAAATTTTATTGAGCATTACAAGTTCCATTAAAATAAGGATTATTATTAGTGATTGTTCCTTTATGATTATTATTGCACATAAAGATATAAATATAGATAAAATATTAAGGTAAGATCTTTAGGTAAAACAAGATAATAATTAAAACTATTTTTAAGTGATCTTATATGAAAAGCTGGTCCTGGTGGACAAATTAGGATGAGGGGGGGGGGTAAATAAATTTTCCAAAAAAAATTGTATTATGTTTTTTTAGAACATAAATCCCCAAATTTTATAAAACATATCAGTTAACCAAAATTGTATATTTATATAATTTGAACATTAGAGAAGATTATCAAAATATCAATAACATTTTAACTAAAAATTTTTTGTAATACTTTAGGTTTTGAAACTAATTTACTCATATAAAAAATGAATATAAAACACTTATTTAATTTAACTATATGAGTAAATTTTTTTAATAATTTAAAAAATAGAAACTGATTTGGTTTAAAAATAATAAAACAAGAAAAATCACAAAAAATATTGAATAATTGAATTTAAACAAGGGGTTAGTATCACGACAAGGCTAAGTCCCCTATATTTGGAAATTACCTAATTTCAAATTTTTTTTATAAAATTAATTAATCAATAACCTAGATCTATTTTTCTTAACCACAACACACAATTATGTATATGAACAATGTCACTTCCATATTTTTACATCAGAGAAAAATGTTACATGTCACACATGATCTCCTACACAAATTTTAAATGGAATAAAAATTAAAGGAATAGAGAGATATTATCCAGAAATATATTATTTAGTATAAAATGTAATGATTTAAAGATAAAAAATTTAAAAAATAATAGATTGAAAGGTATGATATAATAGAAAGAGAAATAAGTGAATGATGAGAAAAAAGTATTACTGGTCAATTTGAATAACTTAATGTGTTAAGGAGTCTTTGAATCTCTCTTTGAAAAGATATTTAATAAGTTTCACAACAAAAGTAGGAAAACAGATTGTCCTGGAAGTCCAGATAGAATCCTTTCTTCTCTTCCGTCAATTGACCAGTTTTCTTCCACACACATGTGTGTACATGATTCAACTTGTTCCAGTGTATATGAGTGTATCTCTATATCCCTGTATTCATATATTCTTCACATTAGGGATATCTATTGACTTTATAGCATTCATGATGGTCCAATTATCTATTATATAATAACAATAGAATAATCCAAGTCCTTATACAAAGATACAAACCATGGAGGGTATAAAATTGTCTTTAATATAGGAATGGTTTTTTTTTAAAAATAATCATTTTTAAATCAACATTATTTTTTAAAATTAAATTTAAAAACTATCCATCAGTTAATACCTCTGGTTGAAGAAGGATTTAACAGTATATTTTGGTAATAAAATACTTTAATAGTAGCTCTAAAATTTTATGGTAGCTTTTAGTGGTAACATGCACTGCTGGTAGCATCGAAAGATGGTAACACCATGTTATGGTATCACCTAATAAGGGTAACACCATGTTACGGTATCATTGAGTGATGATATCATCTACTTGTCATAGATATAGTTGGTAGTGGAAGTAACTCCACTTGACAGTAGCACAACCTGACACTAGATCCTATCAGTCATATAATTGAACATGTTTTAGCATCATGACCCAATAATATCTTGGAGTAGTACAATTTTTGAACTGATTGTAGTTTATTTTGACTAATGGTAGATGGAAACAGTAGATCAAGGCTTCTCAATTTATAAAATTCATCCAAAAAATAACTTACTGTCATAAAACACTAAATTCATTAGAAAAATAAAAAACATGACTTGTGATCATTAAAATAAGAAGGTTCTTAGACTAAGTCAATAATGTTTTAATATTTTCTTCATCATTGTTTGGAAGTAATTATATATGATATTTGTATATATTTGAAGAGAAAGGAAGAGCATGATGAAAATTTGGGGATTACGTGATGAAGCTAAGGAAGGTACCTATATTTTAGATTTACAATTTTTTTGTATAAAAGTCTCAGTATTAGGCCAAATAATTTGAAGTGACGGTATATTAATGGATCCTTCAAATATGTATATTATTGATCAATATCCTAGATTAACCACATAAACTAGGATCTATAGATTTATTAGGTAGGTTATGTAACACCCCGAGATTTTATAAAAAATATTCTTTTTAATTTAATTAATGTCTTGTGTTGTACGCTACACCAAAAGGAGCTTTCACAACATGCATCCCGGACTTGCCTTGCATTACACGCAATCAAGACCTTCCTCGATAGCGTGTGTAGTACGCAATACCGAGTTTCACTAAACGAGATATTATTATAATATTATTATGAACTAGCCGTTATGAATAGTAATACCCACTTTTTGAAATTTTATAAATTTTACCTTTCAAAATGAAAATCATTTTTGGATTCGGAATATCGAAATTAGCTTAGGGTGAAATTTTGGTACTTTTCGGATAACTTTCAAATTCTGATGAATAATGAAAAATACTAAATTTTAATTAAAAACAAACTTTTAATAGAAATAATTAATAGTGATAGATTATTAATTTGAGTGGTTTTAAAGTATATTTAGATTATATTTTTACAATTTAATACAATGTTGTTCATTGGATGTAATTTCACACTTGAACCAGATATAAACAAATGTCAATCTTTTGATAGTTATTATCTCTTAAAAACACGCTATTTGTTTTGACGAAGAGAATTACTTTTTAAATTAATTAATGCAACTGATATGTTTTGAATTTGGTAAAATAGACATTATTTTTGAATTAATAATATCAAATATATATTTGGCCTAATTTTTGGTATTTTTCTGGAAACTTTCATTTTTGATGAATAGTGAAACCACTAAGTGGTAGTTAAAAAAAACTGAATTCTTCATAAAACATAATTTTACCGCTTCTGAGAGTGGAATTTTGAAAATCTGATAGACAGAGTTAATATCAAGGACTAAAATGTGGTTCAATGAGATGAAAATAATTTTTGGTGAATAGTAAATTTTTACTTTTTTTTTGCCACGGTTAAAAGTAATAGGGTAATTAAGGGTAAATATGATATTATTATTACCCTAACACATGTCCTAATTCTGTTGGATAAGTGTAATTCGGCCAAAAACAACCTTAGGAATAAAATATGACCATTTAGGCCCACTTGGATTAGATTAGGACATTTATTACTAATTTATTTAAAGAAGGGTTAAAACAGTTAAAATCAATGTTTAATAACTATATAAATTTTAATATAGGGTTATACATAAGTTAAATTAGAATATAAATATTCGTTAGAAAACTAAAACGATTTCTTACATAATGGTAATTTATTTGTAATTTTTATACTTAAAATAATTTAATTTATTTATGACACAGTGATGATTCAATAATTATCTTATTAATGAAATATTGACATAATTGATGTTATAAATACCCAAATAAATGTAATTTATACTTTTTATGAATTAAAATAATTTTATATGTTAATATGACATGTTAGTATTGATTTAATTAATATTGTTGGAACTAATCATTCTGTTATGATTTTCACAAAAATCAATTAACAAATAGTGTCAAAATTGACATAAAATAGTTTTTAAAACAAATATTATATTATTAATTGTTATTATATTCCTAAAAAACTAAGGTTCGGCCAAGATACTTATATCATGATAGGTGTATCATTAATGGACCACTTGGGGGTCTCTTGGATGTATATGGTATGTTTATTAACTATATAATATAAAAATACAAAGTGACATGGTAAATGTCAATCTAATTAACTAAGAGTTAAAACTAAATGATAAGGTTAATATAATGAACTAAACTTGTCTAAATTATATTGGATGAGAGTATTTCGACCCATACCAACCTTATATTCTAAATATATCAATTTTGAGCTATTAAAAACTGAATATGACTTTATAATAAAATAATATTTTTAGTTATTCCCATGGTGCCCCTCTCCTCCCTTATAAAAGGGAACCTCCTCCCTCTCTTCCCCACACCAATTTGAGCCTTCATTCTCGGCCAAACCCTGAAAACATCTCTTATACACTTCCATAGAAACATCCTAGAGGTTCTGGTCTTCTTAAAAGACCAATTTTAGTTCCCTAAGAGGAGGTCTCAAAGAGGCGCTTCAAAGAAGAGGTAATGTCCGTTACCGATTCTTTCAACTTTCTTTTTTCTTCAAATTCTTCTTCATTAGTTGTTTAATTATGAAGTAATAACATCAGTATCCCTCATATAATGATATGTTATTATAAATATGAAACAACCCTATTTCACCATCTATCCATCCTATGGAAAATGAAATCACCGCGCGTGCGTACGTACGGAATACCGTCTCCACGCCGTAGTGTAATCTGTTTTCGACAACCACCTTACTTGGATGGGTATAATGGTGTAAATAAATAACTATATATGATTATTTCAAAGTGATATTGATTCTGAAATATTATACATGAACTTCAATGAAATTCCACGATCATGGGAATGATATCATCGCTCATGCGTATGTACGGACTACCGTCTCCACGACACGATGAGATTCATTATCCATGTTAACCATTCATGAATGATTATAAAGTATATATAATAAGTAATAATGAAATATTTGACATAATAATGATACTGGATTTATGTGTATATATATGTATGTCATCTACTTAATTTCATTCAATTCAATAAGGAAACGAAAACAACGTTCATGCGTACGTACGACCTACCGTCTCCATGAACTGTGTATTTCATTCCTTTTATCGATCTATAATATATATGTATATGATGAATATATATTATATATAAATCATGTTTTACATTCTGGAATTATGTAAATCCAGATATAAGTAATAATATCAAGAAATAAAAAGTCGAAACACATACGATAAATGAAATGATTTTACCCAAAATGCTACTTTAACATGGAATTTACAAAAGAACGGGTAAGATAAAGTCATAAGTGAAACCCATATGATAACATAACAATGAATATGATTATTTAATAAGTCAATGACATTATTTAAATCATTATACAAGAGGTTCGGATCCATATGAAGCATCTCAGACCTATAGTAAGGGACAATTTTGCAAATCTCATTTTTATTCGAGATTTCTTATTCGTAAGTATTTACTAGGGTTATTGCTATCATCCATGTCCATGTTTTATAAAAGTGTATTAATGTATGTTTAAAGTCATTTTTACCCATTTTGACTTTTACCCCATGGTATGGAAGGAATCTTTCTTTTATTTACCCTACAAGGTACTTTTTGACTTTTCTGACAAGAGTACGAGAAGATTGTTTTTTAACGTATACGACATGAAAGGATTTTTACTGTTTTATAAAGCCTTATTTTAATGATGCTTCCTCCAAAATATTTCCTGAATATTTTCAACAAAATCCTTTTCTTTTAAAATTTCATGACATTTTGTGAAAAGAAAATGATTTTGAAGAAGAAAGGATATTTTCCTCAAGAATTCATTTCAAGTCTTTTATCAAAACCATTTTCCATATAAGATAACATTATTTCATATTTGTATTTTTAAAGTTTAATGTATCTATGATTTACATGGTTTCATTTTTCTTATTATGAAATGATATCCATTTCTTTTATATGGATTATGTGACGATGGGATGATGTTTATGAAACCCATTTTATTTATTGGGTTTTTATGAATGATGTATGTTTATTTTGTGTCACAAGTAAGAATGATTTCAATATGAGATGGGTGGGACCTATATCTCCCTCCAATTCATTGGGTAAATATTTATATCTCATGAGATAGACATGGCTGGAATGGTTTGTTAATCCGGTTCAGTATTACAGGAATGGAACGAGGAGTGAACTCGATTCAAAAAGGGACTTTGTCCACTAAGATGGTCTTGGTAGCAATTCCTTGGCTACTATAGAAATCATTACATGTGCTTAATGGATTCCACAATTACATGTTTTATTCCCATGTTATGTCATCATGATTTATGTTCCATTATGATCTATGCCTTATGTTCTTCAATGTTTTAAGTCATTGCTCAAGATTTTTATGTTTAAACTTTATGTTCATGTTTTTAAGATCAAATGTATATGGTATGTTTTATTTTATCAATGCTTACCCTTACTGAGCATTTGAGCTCACCCTTTTTATGTTTTATTTTCCCCTAGGATTAAAATAAAGGTTTTAGGTATGGAAACAAAAAGTGGAAGATCTTTATGGGAGATGTTGATGATCTTTCACCACTATTAGAAGATTACGTTCCAAGTTTTCAAAGACTCTAAACTATTACGATCCTTATGTGTCTATTTTTGTTATGTATTATGTATTCCGCAAAAGTAATGTAATTTCCATGTACGTCAAGATTCGGGTATCTATAGTTGGTATCAGAGGAAAGGTTTAGTCAACCTTTGGAAACTAGGATGCAAAAACGTTAGTGAGATCCCTTGAGATACTTCTAAGGTATGCCTAGGGATGTCCCTAAGGATAAGTATGAGTATAGGATATAGTCATAGAACTACGGTAACGATCTTAGAATTTAACCTAAGATGTTGGATATTGAGGTTACTCCCCCTTTAATATGTTTTTTTTCAAGCATTATTTTTTCCTCTCACACTATTCTTTTTGGGTTTTAGAAAATGGTTGGAAACAAGATGATTCACGATAATGGAGGATATTATGTACAATGGAATTATATTCTTCATGAGAAACCAAATGAAATGGGATTTGGAAGTCCAAAAATCATTATTATGCCGAATCACCAATCTCATAATATGATCAGTAAACTCAAATTTGGTAAGTTTTCCTGACTCGACAAATAAGAGAAAGATGGAGTTTCATGATGATCATAGAGGAAGGAAAGTTCAATTTCCCCTATGTAAATCATGTGGGAAGAGGCATCAAGGGGAATGTTTCAAAGGAACTGGAAGATGCTTTGGGTGTGGAAAAGAAGGACACAAAGCCAATAAGTGCAAAAGAAAAGGTTTAGTTAACACCATGGATGAAGATAATGGTATTTCTACGACATCAAAAATGGTAAAATGTTTTAAATGTGGAATGTACAGGCATTATGCAAACCAATTACCTAAGGGAAAGTCTCATTAAGAGAATCAGTATGGTCGTATGGGTAGTATTTATGTTGATGATGATGAAGAGACTTCAAATGATATGTGAGATGAAAGAATTGTTGAATCTCGATCAATGGTTTAAGAAGGTAGTGGAATGATTACATGTTTATCAAGTGTAATGTTGTATAAGTAATATCATGGTACAATGTAATAAATAGACGTCTAAGGATTTTTACACTGTTGTCTTTCCTTATGTTTTGAAAGTGTATGATTAATGGTTCCCGTAACCATGAAAGGTTATTCAGATATTTTTGGAAAGTAGATGATATGCGCATAATGAAGGGATACGGGGAAAATTAAATGTTTGATAGTATTCATGAGCTCATGACTGATATAAGGAGAAGGTTATATCATGGTTTGAGTATATAGAATTTTTGGATTTTGGTATGTGGAAAGAGTTAACTTTTGAAAGCATTCATGTTTTCACTAAGTTTGAATGGGTATTCATTTTTCAAGAGAATACATGCTTAAGGCCTTCGAATGTTTGTAATGTGACCAATATGACATATATCAGGATATATGGGGATCAACGACGGTATTAACATGCTTGTTATATGAACTCTTTGGTGATCATTTTCACTGTAATATGAGATTGGACAACAGTATTTTGGATAAGCCTAAAGATTGGAATGGATTATGTTGGACATAAGTTAGTATTGTTTAAGGATAAAAGTTTCTTTTTGATATTATTGATTGGATGTTATATTAATGTAGTTTTAGAAAAAGGACAACCTGTAGGATGGGAGACAACCCATCGCATCGGACAAGGCTGTGGGAATCGAACCCACAACCAAAGTGCGACCGACCATTATCACCTACCAATGTCCTACAGGAAGTCCATATTGAGTAGAAACTAGTTTTATTATATTAATCAACATGATATATTAAGTATAAGTCTATTTTAGGAACCATGTATGATTAATCTCCCTATATATGGACTTATGTATTTTTTGATAACTTTTCTAACCTTATGTTTGAAACAGATGGAATGACCCATCATTCTATCACATGATCTGCTAACACTTCACGAATGACAAATTCAACTTCATTTCTCTAAGAGATGAAGTGGAATTTGTCCAAAGAACGACCAATGGTGAGACTGTACCAAAATCACAAAAGTATTTCTTCTAATTCAAATTTCATCAACTTTAGGGAAATGATCTTTTAAACCAAAAATGTTGCCCTAGTGCTCTTATATCTGATGAATCAGATGGTACCTTAGATCGTCACAAATTTATGGCTTTATGATTGTTGGTTTTTTTATATCCATGTTCTCTACCACTCTCCATCAGAACGTGATGGTTAGATTTTTCTTCTATATCCATATTTTCACCTATGTTCTCCTACGTGGAAACCCAGTGATGAGTTAATTTGGGTAACTGTTATGTTTCATACATTTGTTTTTAAAGCCATTTTTTGGTATTCCTTTTTACGATGTGGGTTTCTATTAAAGAAACTTTCGACTAGTAAACCATTTATAACCCTGACGAATTTCGAGGGTGAAATTCATTTTAAGGGGGGTAGAATGTAACACCCCTAGATTTTATGAAAAAAATTATTTTTAATTTCATTAATGACTTGTGTTGTACGCTACACAAAAAGGAGCTTGCACAACATGCATCCCTGAATTGTCTTGCATTACACGCAATCACGACCTTCCTCGATAGCATGTGTAGTATGCAATACCGAGTTTCACTAAACGAGATATTATTATAATATTATTATGAACTAGCTGTTATGAATAGTAATACAGACTTTTTGAAATTTTATAAATTTTATCTTTCAAAATGGACTTCATTTTTGGATTCGGAATATCGAAATTAGCTTAGGGTGAAATTTTGGTACTTTTTGGATAACTTTGAAATTCTGATGAATAGTGAAAATTACTAAATTTTAATTAAAAACAAATTTTTTAATTGCAATAATTAATAGTGATAAATTATTAATTTGAGTGGTTTTAAAGTATATTTAGAATATATTTTTAAAATTTAATACAATTTTGGTCATTGTATGTAATTTCACATTTAAACCAGACATAAACAAGTGTCAATCTTTTGATAGTTATTATCTCTTAAGAACACGCTATTTGTTTTGACGACGGGAATTAATTTTTAAATTAATTAATGAAACTGATATGTTTTGAATTTGGTAAAATAGACATCAATTTTTAATTCATAATATCAAATATATCTTAGGCATAATTTTTGGTATTTTTCTGGAAACTTTCTTTTTGATGAATAGTGAAACCACTAAGTGGTAGTTAAAAACAACTGAATTCTTCATAAAACTTAATTTTACTGCTTCTGTGAGTGGAATTTAAAAAATATGAGAGACACAGTTAATATCAAGGACTAAAATGTGGTTCAATGAGACGAAGATAATGTCTGGTGAATAGTAACTTTTTACTTTTTTTACCACGGTTAAAAGTAAATAGGGTAATTAAGGGTCAATATGATATTATTATTACCCTAAAACATGTCCTAATTCTATTGGATAAGTGTAATTCGGCCAAAAACAACCTTAGGAATAAAATATGACCATTTAGGCCCACTTGGATTAGATTCGGACATTTATTATTAATTTATTTAAAGAAGGGTTAAAATAGTTAAAATCAATGTTTAATAACTAAATCATTTTTAATATAGGGTTATACATAAGAAAAATTCGACAATAAATATTCATTATAAATATAAAACTCTTTCCTACATAATGGTATTTTATTTGTAATTTTTGGACTTAAAATATATTAATTTATTTATGACACTATAATGAAGCAGTAATTATCTTATTAATGAAATATTGACATAATTGATGTTATAAATACCCAAATAAATGCAATTTGAGACTTTTTATGAATTAAAATAATTTTCTATGTTAATATGACATGTTATTATTTATTGAATTAAACTTGTTTGAACTATTCATTCTGTTATGATTTTCACGAAAATCAATTACCAAATAGTGTCAAAATTGACATAAAATAGTTTTTAAAACAAATATTATATTTTTAATTTTTATTATATTCCTAAAAATTTAAGGTTCGGCCAAGAAACTTATAAAATGATATGTGTATCATTGATGGACCACTTGGGGGTCGATTGGATGTATATGGTATGTTTATTAACTATATAATATAAAAATTCAAAGTGACATGGTAAATGTCAATCTAATTAACTAAGAGTTAAAACTAAATGATAAGGTTAATATAATGACATAAACTATTATAAATTCTATTGGATGAGAGTCTTTCGACCCATACCAACCTTAGCTACGAAATATATCAATTTTGAGCTATTAAAAACCGATGATGACTTTATAATAATATAATATTTTTAGTTATTCCAAAGGTGCCCCTCTCCTCCCTTATAAAAGGGAACCACCTCCCTCTCTACCTCACACCACTTTGAGCCTTCAATCTCGGCCAAACCCTGCCACATTCTCTTCTCCAATTTCATAGAAGCAACCTAGAGGTTCTGGTCTTATTCAAAGACCTACTTTAGTTCCCTAAGAGGAGGTCTCAAAGAGGCGCTTTAAAGAAGAGTTAATGTCCGTTACCGATTCTTTCAACTTTATTTCTTCTTCAACTTCTTCTTCTTTAGTTGTTTCATTATGAAGTAATAAAATAAGTATCCCTCATATACTGATATGTTATTATAAATATGAAACAACACTATTTCACCATCTATCCATCCTATGGAAAATGAAATCACCGCGCGTGCGTACGTACGGAATACCGTCTCCACGCCGTAGTGTAATCTGTTTTCGACCACCACCTTACTTGGATGGGTATAATGGTGTACATAAATAACTATATATGATTATTGAAAATTGATATTGATTATTACATTTAATACATGCACTTAAATGCAATTCCACGATCATGGGAATGATATCATCGCTCGTGCGTATGTACGGACTACCGTCTCCACGACACGATGAGATTAATTCTCCATGTTAACCATTCATGAATGATTATATAGTATATATAATAAGTAATCATGAAATATATGACATAATAATGATACTGTATTTAGTTTTATATATATGTATGTCATCTACTTAATTTCATTCAATTCAATAAGGAAACGAAAACAGCGTTCATGCGTACGTACGGCCTACCGTCTCCATGAACTGTGTATTTCATTCCCTTTATCGATCTATAATATATATGTATATGATGAATATATATTATATATAAATCATTTTTTACATTCTGGAATTATTTATATCAGGATATAAGTAATAATACCAAGAAATGACAAGTCGAAACACATACGATAAATGAAATGATTTTACCCAAAACGCTACTTTAACATGGAATTTACAAAAGAACGGGTAATATAAAGTCATAACTGAAACACATATGATATCATAACAATGAATATGATTATTTAATAAGTCAATGACATTATTTAAATCATTATATATGAGGTTCAGATCCATACGAAGCATATCAGACCTAACACTACTGGAAATAATAGATTTACCAACGGTTGAGAAATGTTGGGAAAGGCTGGATAACCGTTGGTATAACATATACCAACGGTTCTGCCAACCGTAGGTAAGTAAGCCGTTGGGAAAAACATTTCCCAACGGTTTACAGTAAACCGTTGGGATAGGGTGGAGAAAGGTTACTCTATCCCAACGGTTCATTAAAACCGTTGGGAAAAAGATTTGCCAACGGTTTAAAACCGTTGGCACAAGGGCTTAAAATTATCATGTTTTTTCCAACGGTTTGGTAAACCGTTGGGAAAAACCCCACATCTACTCTTTCCCAACGGTTTGTTGAACCGTTGGTAAAACAAATCCACAATTTCTATGCCAACGATTTTGAACCGTTGGCATAGCCTCTGCTGGGCAAATCACCCAGCAGCTCCCCAATTTGCCCAGCAGCTCCCAACCAGGTCTCCAATTTGACCAGCACCACATCTGGTTTTGTGGGTTCCCTCTAATCTTTCAATCCAATTATTGTACCTGCAATAAACTAACACATACATATATAATTATTGTACCTGCAGTAACCAACTAACACTTACATATAGAGAACAAATTCATACACATTTAACATATAATGGTAGAACTATACACATCCATAATTAAATTATAAACATACATAATTCATTTAGATTTCAATTTAAAATGTAGATGACAATTATATGTGGAATCTGGAAGTCAATTCATAATTTGATCTGTTTTTTGTATACCATATATTTTTATCTAAAGTAATGTCCGTTTTAAATATAATACATACACCTGGAGTGATACCGTCCAAAACGTGCCTCAGATTGAGGCGGGGTTGACTCATACACGTCACATATGACCCATGGATCGTTGTGCTAATGTATCGACACAATCCGAATGCGTTTGGTCGGTTTTCCGTATGCCAGTTGATGTTTTTCAATTAAAATGACGTACTTTTGAAACAAAATGCAGACACTTTGAGTGGTTCCGGCCACACCGCGCCTCAGATTGAGGCGGTGTTTACTCGTACACGTCACATATGACCTATGGATCGTTCTCCTAAAGTTTCAATGGAAACCGAATGCGTTTGGTCGGTTTTCCGTATGTACTTAAATTGTTGTCCATTTTAAGAAAAAGAGACACAGTTAGAGCGGTGTCGGCCACACCGCTCCTCAGATTGAGGCGGGATTGACTCGTACACGTCACATACGACCCGTGGATCCTTTTCCTAAAGTATGGACACAATCCGAATGCATTTTCTCCGTTTTCCGTATGTCACTTGATGCTTTTCACTTAAAATGATGTCCCTTTGAAACAAAAGACAGACACATTGAGTGGTGTCGGCCACACCGCGTCTCCAATTGAGGAGGGGTTGATTCGTACACGTCACATATGACCCATGGATCGGTCTCCTAAAGTTTCAACGGAAACCGAATCCGTTTCGTCGGTTTTCCGTATGTACTTAAAATGATGTCCGTTTTAAACAAAAGAGAGCCACTTAGACTGATCTCGGCCACACCATGACTTGGATTCATCCCGGGTCAGCTCGTACATGTCACATATGACCCATGGATCGTTGGGATAAATTATCAACATATTTGGAATGCGTTTGGTCGGTTTTCCGTATGCCAGTTGTTATTTTCACTTATAATCCTGTCCATTTTAAACAAAAGAGACACAGTTAGAACGGTGTCGGCCACACCGCTCCTCGGATTGAGGCGGGATTGACTCGTACACGTCACATACGACCCATGGATCCTTGTGATAAAGTATCGACACAGTCCGAATGCCTTTGGTCGGTTTTTCGTATGTCACATGACGCTTTTCACTTAAAATGACGTCTTTTTGAAACAAAAGACCGACACTTTGAGTGGTGTCGGCCACACCGTGTCTCCGATTGTGGCGGGGTTGATTCGTACACGTCACATATGACCCATGGATCGTTCTCCTAAAGTTTCAACGGAAACCGAATCCGTTTGGTCGTTTTTTCGTATGTACTTAAAATGGTGTCCATTTTAAACAAAAGAGAGACACTTAGACTTATCCCGGCCACACCGCGACTCGGATTCATCCCGGGTTGGCTCGTACACGTCACATATGACCCATGTATTGTTGAGATAAATTATCAATAGATTCGGAATGTGTTTGGTCGGTTTTCCGTATGCCAGTTGATGCTTTTCACTTAAAATGACATCCTTTTGACTTGAAACCACCGTGCAACATTCTAATTATTATTCGTGACGTGTACGCGCAGACGACACGTCAATCGGACGTGCGGTTTGCGCGGTATGACTCAATATTCATGTTTTAAGTGATGCGCGCGCTTCGTAAACGCGCGTGAGGGGGGTCCAAACAGGCCAAACGATGTCCGAATGGCTTGAAATCAGACGAAAAATACGGGTGAGTGATTTCTGAAGTGGTTGACTAGACGGCACGTCAATCGGACGTGTCCTGTGCCCGCGGTGACTGAGAACGCAGTTCGGGTGTCATAAACGGCCAGAACGGGCGTCCAATGGTCAAATTCATAGAGGAGTACCTCGGATTGAGCTGAAACCACCGTGGAACATTATAATTATTATTTTTGACGTGTACGCGCAGACGACACGTAAATCGGACGTGCGGTTTGCGCGGTACGGCTCAATATTCGTGTTTTAAGTGATGTGCGCGCTTCGTAAACGTGCGTGAGGGGGGTCCAAACGGGCCGAACGATGTCGGAATGACCTGAAATCAGACGACAAATACGGGTGAGTGATTTATGAAGTGGTCGAGCAGACGGCACGTCAATCGGACGTGCCGTGTGCCCGCGGTGACTGACAACGTAGTTCTGGTGTCACAAACGGCCAGAACGGGCGTCCAACGGTCAAATTCATAGCGGACGACCTCATATTGAGCTGAAACCACCGTGGAACATTCTAATTATTATTCGTGACGTGTACACGCAGACGGCACGTCAATCAGACGTGCGGTTTGCGCGGTACGGCTCAATATTCGTGTTTTAAGTGATGCGCGCGCTTCGTAAACGCGCGTGAGGGGGGTCCAAAAGGGCCGAAAGATGTCGGAATGGCCTGAAATCAGACGCCAAATACGGGTGAGTGATTTCTGAAGTGGTCGAGCAGACGGCACGTCAATCGGACGTGCCGTGTGCCCGCGGTGACCGACAACGCAGTTCTGGTGTCATAAACGGCCAGAACGGGCGTCCAACGGTCAAATTCATAGCGGACGGCCACGGATTGAGCTGAAAACACCATGGAACATTCTAATTATTATTCGTGACATGTACGCGCAGACAACACGTCAATCGGACGTGCGGTTTGCGCGGTACGGCTCAATATTCGTGTTTTAGGTGATGCGCGCGCTTCGTAAACACGCGTGAGGGGGGTCCAAACGGTCCGAACGATGTCGGAACGGCCTGAAATCAGACGAAAAATACGGGTGAGTGATTTCTGAAGTGGTCGAGCAGACGACACATCAATCGGACGTGCCGTGTGCCCGCGGTGACCGACAACGCAGTTCTGGTGTCATAAACGGCCAGAACGGGCGTCCAACGGTCAAATTCATAGCGGACGACCTCGGATTGAGCTGAAACCATAGTGGAACATTCTAATTATTATTCGTGATGTGTACGCGCAGACGGCACGTCAATCGGACGTGCGGTTTGCGCGGTACGGCTCAATATTCGTGTTTTAAGTGATGCGCGCGCTTCGTAAACACGCGTGAGGGGGGTCCAAACGGGCCGAACGATGTCGGAATGGCCTGAAATAAGACGACAAATACGGGTGACTGATTTCTGAAGTGTTCGAGTAGACGGCACGTCAATCGGATGTGCCGTGTGCCCGCGGTGACCGACAACGCAGTTCTGGTGTCATAAACGGCCAGAACAGGCGTCCAACGGTCAAATTCATAGCGGACGGCCTCGGATTGAGCTGAAACCACCGTGGAACATTCTAATTATTATTCGTGACGTGTACGCGCAGACGTCACCTCAATCGGACGTGCGGTTTGCGCGGTACAGCTCAATATTCGTGTTTTAAGTGATGCGCGCGCTTCGTAAACGCGCGTAAGGGGGGTCCAAACGGGCCGAACGATGTCGGAATGGCCTGAAATCAGACGAAAAATATGGGTGACTTATTTATGAAGTGGTCGAGTAGACGGAACGTCAATCGGACGTGCCGTGTGCCCGCGGTGACCGACAACGCAGTTCTGGTGTCATAAACGGCCAGAACGGGCGTCCAACGGTCAAATTCATAGAGGACGGCCTCAGATTGAGCTGAAACCACCGTGGAACATTCTAATTATTATTCGTGACGTGTAAGCGTAGACGGCACCTCAATCGGACGTGCGGTTTGCGCGGTACGACTCAATATTTGTGTTTTAAGTGATGCGCGCGCTTCGTAAACGCGCGTGAGGGGGGTCCAAACGGGCCGAACGATGTCGGAATGGCCTGAAATCAGACGAAAAATACGGGTGAGTGATTTCTGAAGTGGTCGAGCAGACGGCACGTCAATCGGACGTGCCGTGTGCCCGCGGTGACCGACAACGCAGTTCTGGTGTCATAAACGGCCAGAACGGGCGTCCAACGGTCAAATTCATAGCGGACGGCCTCGGATTGAGCTGAAACCACCGTGGAACATTCTAATTATTATTCGTGACGTGTACGCGCAGACGGCATGTCAATCGGACGTGCGGTTTGCGCGGTACGGCTCAATATTCGTGTTTTAAGTGATGCGCGCGCTTCGTAAACGCGCGTGAGGGGGGTCCAAACGGGCCGAACGATGTCGGAATGGCCTGAAATCAGACGAAAAATATGGGTGAGTGATTTATGAAGTGTTCGAGTAGACGGCACATCAATTGGACGTGCCGTGTGCCCGCGGTGACCGACAACGCAGTTGTGGTGTCATAAACGGCCAGAACGGGTGTCCAACGGTCAAATTCATAGAGGACGATCTCAGATTGAGCTGAAACCACCGTGGAACATTCTAATTATTATTCGTGACGTGTACGCGCAGACGGAACGTCAATCGGACGTGCGATTTGCACGGTACGGCTCAATATTCGTGTTTTAAGTGATGCACGCGCTTCGTAAACGCGCGTGAAGGGGGTCCAAACGGGCCGAACGATGTCGGAATGGCCTGAAATCAGACGAAAAATACGGGTGACTGATTTCTGAAGTGTTCGAGCAGACGGCACGTCAATCGGACGTGCCGTGTGCCCGCGGTGACCGACAACGCAGTTCTGGTGTCATAAACGGCCAGAACGGGCGTCCAACGGTCAAATTCATAGCGGACGGCCTCGGATTGAGCTGAAACCACCGTGGAACATTCTAATTATTATTCGTGACGTGTACGCGCAGACGACACGTCAATCGGACGTGCGGTTTGCGCGGTACGGCTCAATATTCGTGTTTTAAGTGATGCGCGCGCTTCGTAAACGCGCGTGAGGGGGGTCCAAACGGGCCGAACGATGTCGGAATGGCCTGAAATCAGACGACAAATACGGGTGAGTGATTTCTGAAGTGGTCGAGAAGAAGGAACGTCAATCGGACGTGCCGTGTGCCCGCGGTGACCGACAACGCAGTTCTGGTGTCATAAACGGCCAGAACGGGCGTCCAACGGTCAAATTCATAGAGGATGGACTCGAATTGAGCTGAAACCACCGTGGAACATTCTAATTATTATTCGTGACGTGTAAATGCAGACGGCACGTCAATCGGACGTGCGGTTTGCGCGGTACGGCTCAATATTCGTGTTTTAAGTGATGCGCGCGCTTCGTAAACGCGCGTGAGGGGGGTCCAAATGGGCCGAACGATGTCGGAATGGCCTGAAATCAGACGACAAATACGGGTGAGTGATTTCTGAAGTGTTCGAGCAGACAGTACATCAATCGGACGTGCCGTGTGCCCGCGGTGACCGACAACGCAGTTCTGGTGTCATAAATGGCCAAAACGGGCATCCAACGGTCAAATTCATAGCGGACGACCTCGGATTGAGCTAAAACCACCGTGGAACATTCTAATTATTATTCGTGACGTCTACGCGTAGACGTAACGTCAATCGGACGTGCGGTTTGCGCGGTACGGCTCAATATTCGTGTTTTAAGTGATGCGCGCGCTTCGTAAACGCGCGTGAGGGGGGTCCAAACGGGCCGAACGATGCCAGTTGATGTTTTTCACTTAAAATGATGTCCTTTTGAAACAAAAGACATACACTTTGAGTTGTTCCGACCACACCGTGCCTCGGATTGAGGCGGGGATGACTCGTACACGTCACATATGACCCATGGATCGTTGTCCTAAAGCATCAACACATTTCGAATGCGTTTGGTCAGTTTTTCGTATGTCACTTTTTGTTTTCACTTAAAATCTTATGGAAATTCATATAGAATATTTTTATATCATATTTAGTATGGATTAGATTTTAGTTGATCGTGCTATGAAACATTTCAGAGCTAATGAAATTAAGGAAGGTGGAGGGGATGTCCGGGGGGCTGTCCGGTGGGTGTCCGGGGGGCTGTCCGGGGACCAAGGAGGAGGGTGGGGGGGCTGTGCGGGGTCTGTCCGGGGGGTTTTTGGGGGTTGTTCAGGGGGTTGTCCGGGGTTGTTCAGGGGGCTGTCCGGGGGTTGTTCAGGGGGTTGTTCAGGGGGTTGTCCGGGGGTGTTCAGGGGGCTGTCCGGGGGGTGTTTGGGGGCTTGTCTGGGGTCCAAGGGGGGGGGGGGGGGTAGTCCGGGGTCCAAGGGGGGGGGGGGGGGGGTTGTCCGGGGGGCTGTCCGGGGGGCTATCCGGGGTCCAGGGTGGAGGGTCGGGGGCTGTACGGGGGGCTGTCCAGGGGGCTGTCCGCGGGGGCTGTCCGGGGGGGCTGTCCGGTGGGTGTCCGGGGGGCTGTCCGGGGACAAAGGATGAGGGTGGGGGGGGGGGGGGGGGGGGCTGTGCGGGGTCTGTCCGGAGGGTGTTTGAGGGTTCTTCAGGGGGTTGTCCGGGGTTGTTTAGGGGGCTGTCCGGTGGTTGTTCAGGGGGTTGTCCGGGGTTGTTCAGGGGGTTGTCCGGGGGGTGTTTGGGGGGTTGTCCGGGGTCCAAGGGGGAGGGCGGGGGGGTTGTCCGGGGGGCTGTCCGGGGGGCTATCCGGGGTCCAGGGTGGAGGGTTGGGGGCTGTACGGGGGGCTGTCTAGGGGGCTATCCAAGGGGCTGTCCGCGGGGCTGTCTGGGGGGTGTTTGGTGGGTGTTCGGGGTCCAAGGGGGAGGGGGGGTTGTCCAGGGTCCAAGAATGAGGGGGGTTGTCCAGGGAGTTCTCAAACACACAACCACTAAATGACAACAACATCCATAAAAACAGACAATATATAAAAACAACTCAACTCCAATACTATACTACGAGTCTAGATAAAACCAACAACTAGAATAGATTAAACATCAAATCTCAAGTCAAAAATGTAACGGATCAATATGTCCCACATCAGCATCACCATCTCCATCATCATCATCATCATCATCACCCTCGTCATCGTCCTCCTCATCGTCCTCACCCTCCACAGCGCCTTCCTCCTCGCCTTCGCCCTCCTCCTCGCCCTCCTCCTCTCCCTCCTCTTCCGCATCAGACTGCTCGCCATCATCATCTTCAAGCTCGACATCGGCCTGACCACCACTGGAACTGCCACCTGGTGCACCATATATATAATGTATCGACGACATGTATTCATCAATCGCTGGGCTGGCCTCTGCTGGAAGTGTTGGACGTAGAACTTCAATAAATTTCATAAATGCACTGTTTGCCCTTGCAGACTGTTCTGCCGTCTCTGTGGCCCTTTTCTCAGCCTGTTCTGCCTGTGCCCTAACTTGCTGCAGCTCGGTGGCACTACAACTCGTACCTGAGGCAGGCCAATACCTCGTCGGGGCTATCCTAGGTCGGCAGCGTACTCTGCCAGAATGATCATCTCCCAACACCTGATGTAAGTGATCAGATGGCCCAAAATTGTCTGCTTTTTGGGCATCGAGGGCCTCTAAAGCATCCTGTTACAAATATAAATATATTGTTAAGTTACAAAATAGATATTAAAATATAAAATCAATAGATTAAAACTTACAATCTGCTGCTGAGTCGCTTCGTTGACAGCACGTCCATCCTTTTTTCGTCTACTCAAGCAAAACAGTTTTGCTCGAGGCACACGTCCTTCAATATTTTGTACTTGCCTCTACAATGACATTGAAAACAAAATTTATATAAAGACTTCAGCAAATAATTAAATAATTGAGGAAACAAAAGAAAATTTAAGTCGTAAAGAAAACTTATAAACAATTGTCATACCTGCTGCCTCTCATGATCCGGCATCGTCATGCGTACTAGTGTATGGAGGTATTTTTTTGCATCAATGTTTTTTTTTATTTTTTCCAGATGATTCCTAAATAAAATTCGATAATGCAAAGGATAATATTAATGCAAAACTTGAAAGTTATTATTTAAATACCTCAAATGTAATTCATACCTTAAACTGGGTACTCGTCCAATGAGTAATCATCTGACGATACTGCTCTATAGGACAATCATCCACGACTGGTACCGCCTCTAACTCAGTGCCAACTCTAGCACGCCAGCCAATATACAGCTCATGCTTGTAGGCTCTCCAAAGCTCGCCTAAATCCTTTAGACGTTTCATTCGTGCACCCTCACCATCAGGAAAATTAAATCGAAGCTGAAATGAAAATATTAATTTATATAAATACAAAACAAATTCATGGCATTAAATACAACAGATTTTTTTACCCATATCTCTACCCAAGCTCTATCTTTGACCTCATGTGGCAAATGTCTCCACGATAGCGGGCTGACGGGAATGATGTCGGAGTATTTGGCAAGCGTCGCCATAAAACTCCGACATTCCTGCCCTGTTTTCTCAACCATCTGATTGTCTTCATTATATTCCACCATAACCTGTGTGCGACGGTTCCACACCGAACGCATGCGTGTACGGCCCCGCCCCCGCCTCCTTTCAGTAGATGTATCTGTCATGAAATAAAAACAAATATTTTATCAAAACATGTTATAATGAAAATAAATATTGCTATAAAAATTTGATAGGGTTTTATAAATATACCTGTGCTAGTCTGATCAATGAGTGGCGCCGGATCCACAGAACCTGATGGAACACCCTCTGGTGGAACAGGAGTCGAAGAAGATGGAATATAAAAGCTCGGAGAGACAGAAGTAGAAGGAAAAGAAGATGGAACAACTGTATGACCTGATGCTGACTGGGGAGTGGGAATCATCATGGGATGTCAAAATGATGGGGCAGAAGATGCAGAAGGTAGAGAAAACATGGGAGGTCTAAATATCCCGTGTGTCCCTAACGACACACCGGGATCAGAATGTGGGAAGGCTGAAATGTCAGTGGGAGGGGAAGGGTCTAGTCGGGCACGCGCAACTCTATGTCCACCTCTGGTACGAACCCTCCTCGTACCACCAGCCTGAGTACTAGGACCAGTACTAGGCTCCTCGTCGAATAACTGTCGACGTAATGGTGGATCCTACAAAAAAGTTTACAAAAAAAAAATAATCACATGACATTATATATTCTGTAAATATATATATATATATATTTGAAATAAAGTACTCACTGTAGGCACTAATGGTGGAATGCCCATCTCCTCCATCCGACGATTGTTCTCCGCCATTTTTTTTCTTCGTCTCTCTTCAATTGGCTTCATTTCCTGTATTGGAAAACAAATATGTAATTAATTAGAAAAAGAAAATTAATGTGTAAACCAAAAAACTAAATATATGAGGTAATGAGGGGATTCATTGGTAATTTAGCTATCAATTGTTTTAGAAGAGCTTGAATGAATTTAATAAAACATACAAGTTGTAATGTTCACCAAGTTAGAAATATTGTTTGATTTGGTTTGAATACAGTTCAATTCCAAATTAGAAAATGAAATTCAAATAAAACAGCAACCAATAAACATTGAAAATTCACATAACGGTCAAGTCAGCTAAAACATATTTGTGATCAATACTAAATAAATATGAATATTACCAACCTTAACAACCCAAGTCGAGGTAAACCAAAAGAATTGAGAACATGGATGAATGATTCTATATATTTCCAACCACAACTTCAGGTTCACAATCAACTCTGACAATTGAGCTATTGGAGTCATCAAAAGAAATAAATGGATTGGTTCCAATGGCAATAGGGACAGTGTCAATTCCATCATCAGCATCATCAAAAATATGTCTTGGAATTACTTCAACTACGACACCAAATTCAGGTTGAAGTTGATCTTTGACATAAAAAACTTGTTTAGCCATTGATGCCAACACATATGGTTCTTCGGTTGCAAGAGTGCGGGTCATATTAATTACTCGAAATCCACAATCATCAATAAATGTGCCATGTATCGTCATCGAATCAAACCAATGGCATTTCATCATTGTGACTCGTCCATGAGAGTAATAATCCAATATTATTATTTTCTCAACGACTCCATAATAACCCACATTTTCAAGTCGCGGTCTACTATCTGATGCGCTGGCATAAAAATCTGTTGTGGCAGTAACCATAATACCATCATGTTGTGTTCTCATGTTTTTGGCTCGTTCAGTGACAATAAATCTGTACCCATTGATAACAATTGATTTACAGTCATGAACCACGGTATTAAGACCAAAATCCAAAGCTCTTATTTCCTCAGAGACAGAGTCAGCAGACAAACTCAATACCTGCAATATAAATGATAGTTAAACTTAAGTAAATATTGAAATAATTAATTTAAACAGTAATATTTTTACCTTCAATTTTAACCAAGAAGAAAACTCTTTGCTATGCAAAGTCTCTCTCCTTCTCAAAGATAAAGAACGATGCTTCCTATTTATCATTGTTTTATGTTCCCTGTAGATAAAAAATATGAATAGTTTAACAGATATATATGTAAGATATACATATTCAATTTTGTTACCTGATATAGTCATCGAACAAATCACAGTTGAACAAAACTGTGCGATGTTCCATCTCCTGCTCTTCATGGCTTAATGTCTTCAATGTATATGATCCAGGAATTCCTCCTGTTTGAGGAAGTGATGGAAAACTGTGTTCAATTTTCTCATATTGTTCTTCTTCATTTCTCATTGGTCTGTTCATTCTTGTAGTAAGATCAGACAAATACATTGAACAGAAATCTATACATTCTTGAGCTAAGTAACCGTTCACGATAGAACCTTCGGGATGATTCTTGTTTCGAACATAAGACTTTAATGTGAACATATTTCTTTCAGTTGGATACATCCAACGAAAAGAAACAGGTCCTCCAAGAAGTATTTCAGTTGGAATATGGACAGTCAGATGCAGCATGCATGTGAAAAATGATGGGGGAAATATTTTCTCCAACTCACACAAAATTAATGGGGCATCTGTCAACATTTTTTGCAAGAAAGACTTGGACAAATTCTTAGCACAAAGATCTCTAAACAAATGGCACAACCGAATAACACCCACCCTTACATTATTGGACAAAAGATGACGGATTGCTATTGGAATCAACTCATGCAGTAGAACGTGATAATCATGAGTCTTCAAATATTTTAGCTTCAACTCTCTTCTGTTGACCCGTTTAGATATGTTGCTTGAATAGCCATCAAGAACTCTAATAGTCTCTAATACTTCCAAAAATTGTTTTTTTCAGTAGGTGTCATCACATAAGAAGCACATGGAAGTTTCCATTTATTTTCACTGATACGCACAGGATGCAATTCTGGTCTGATGCCCCAATCCACCAAGTCACGTCGAGATCGTAAATCATCTTTTGTCTTCCCCTTGACATTTAGAAGAACTGAAAGCAACATTTCACATATATTCTTTTCAATATGCATTAAGTCTAAGCAATGACGTAGAAAATTGGTTGACTAATAAGGCAAATCAAAAAAGATACTCCTCTTCCTCCAATTGTAACAGGTTTCTGTGGAAACATTCTTTCTCTTTCCAGATTTCATTTGACCCTTCCCGAACGAAAAACTGAAATCTTTCAATTCATTAAGCACATCAGTTCCAGACATACGCTGAGGTGGATCATCGGTCTCTATAGTATTATCAAATCTTCGACGATTCATTCTATATGGATGATCCTTTGGCAAAAATCGTCGATGTCCCATAAAACTGAAACTACAACGATGTTTCAGTCTTCTGGATCGTGTATTCTTCATACAAACTGGACATGACAGTTTCCCCTTCGTGCTCCATCCAGACATCATTGCATAAGCCGGAAAATCATTTATTGTCCATATAAGCGCAGCGCGCATCTGAAATATGTCTTTCGAACATGCATCGTATGTGTGCACAACCACATCCCAGAGAAGCTTCAACTCTTTTATTAAAGGTTGCATGTATACATCAATATCAATGCCGGGATCAGAAGGACCAGATATGAGTATACTCATGAAAGTGAAAGATTTTTTCATACACAACCATGGGGGACGATTATAAATGTGCATAAAAACGGGCCATGTGCTGTGCGAAGTAAGCATCTGCCCAAACGGATTAAAACCGTCGCATGAAAGACCCAGCCTCACATTACGCACGTCAGCTGCAAAATCAGGATGTCGAGCATCAAATCTCTTCCATGAAAATCCATCTGCAGGATGAACCAACTCATCCTTAGTCTTCTTTCTCTCGGTATCATGCCATCTCATTTTTATTGATATGTCATCAGACATAAAAAGATTCTGGAGTCTGGGGATCAATGGAAAGTGCCACATTACTTTCTGTGGAACGCGGGATGGTGTTCCATCAGATTTTGACTTCCAGAGGGATGTTCCACATTTTATACATTCATTTCGTTCAGCGGTTTCCTCCCAGAATAAACTGCAATCTTTCGGGCAAGCATGAATTTTGTTTCTTGAAAATCCAAGTTCCTCAACTATCTTCCATGCCATATAGTGGTTTGAGGGAATATCTGCATCATCTGGAAGTAAATCCTTCAAGAGGGTAAGAATGTAATCGATTGCTGTATTAGATATCCCATACATAGTTTTCCCATGAAATAATCGGATTAAAAATTCCAGCTTTTTCATTTTATCGCATAGTCGATATACTGGAGTCGTGGCAGCATCATTCAATTTTTTCACCCTATCAATATCATCATTTTCACTAGATGCATCAGCTGTCCTCATATCGAAGTCTTCTTGAGTCAAAATCCTTTCTTTTTCATGATGACGAATAAACGGAAACCGATCATCTAACAAATTCTCCATTCCAGTCTTTTCATTTCAATCATCACCAATTTGAGATTTCGTTTTCTCCCCATTGTGATACCACAGAAAGTAGTTTGCTTGAAACCCATTTTTGGTTATGTGGTAGCTGACTTCTTCACGGCTCAACCAAGGTCTACCAACACAATTGGAACATGGTCAGTGTATGCGACCACTATCTGAAGCATTGTGAAATGCAAAATCTATAAAGCTCTCCAAATTGTTTTGAAAATCGTCTGAGATCCGATCGGTTTCATACATCCAACTTCTGTCCATTCTGTAAAAAGAATTTATATAAGTCATTTTGTCATAAACAATTCAATAGGAATTAACTATAATAGAAAATACATTTAAGTAAACGATAAAGGAAGAAAATAATCAAGGTATCAACTACACATGTCAAAAAAACATACAAATGTGTTATTGAAAAAATGTAAAACCAACAAGAACTTAATGTTTTATATCACATAACAGCGTGACTCATCCCATAACCATATTAGTAGGGTATCATGAACATGAATAACATCAACCTTGTGCCATCCTCCTACCCTACATGACCCCAACCACATGCCAAATCTTATTATAGCCTTATCACATCACACCTCAACGAAAAACACTAGGGAAATCATAGTACATCTCACCTGAAGACACATGGACAATCACATCGCATCTTGCCTAAAAACACATGGTCAATCACTTTTGAAGGAAGAGTAGGGAAGACATGGTAGCTATCCAAACATATAACCACCATCCTAGATATTAGAAAAAATACTCATAACTCAAAACCTCTGATCGTTGGTAAGTTTATCCAACTCTGGTTGGGAATGTGTAGAAATAACATAAAAATACATGATATATAGATAGCACAAAATACTCAACCTATGGGTTCACATTAACTACATAATCACACACTTCACTACTACCATAAAACATATAAACCACACCACCACCACACAAGACACATAGCATTGGAATATAATTCTACATTCAATAAGTCTATCTATGGAATTATCATAAGAATCCATGTATCAATTGGAATATAATTCTACATTCAATAAGTCTATCTATGGAATTATCATAAGAATCCATGTATCAATTGGAATATAATTCTACATTCAATAAGTCTATCTATGGAATCCCTCCCTTGGATCCATGTATCACCCATGGCTTAATCAATATTCAAAGAAATGAGTCTATCCGTGGAATTCCATTGTGAATCCATTTATCACATAAAGCGTATAAGTTAATAGAAACAAGATTATATACCTGGAATCCTAATAGAATCCATGTATCACTATTTACTATTAATCATTTAATGAATTCCATTTCATTTAAACAATTCATTAAACATACCAAGGTAAAAAACAAAGGTATTTAATACAACTCACCTCAAAATGGCGACTCAATCAAATAATAACCTGAAAAGAATGAAGCTTCATTTACTCATGTTGTAATGACAAGATAATGAGATTCCCTTGCTTAATCAATCAATTCCATATCATGGTCTCAACATAACTCATAATGGCTAGCAATTCAATGAAAATTCAAGCACTCACATGGGAATTTTTAATAGAACACTCCTAACAAGACTATAAAGATATCACATGCATTAGTTATAATATATCTAACATGGTAACATAAAATATAAGATAAATTCAATCCAATTTCATAGATTCATAGCATAGTCTCTACTTTACTCACATTGGCAAGGCAATACAATTAAAACATGTGTTAAAAAATAATTGGCATTCATGTGTTAAAAGGGGAATGCAAACCATAAAATACCCTTAATTAATTTAATTTACAATTCAATTCAGAAATCGAACAATCAATTCGATTTATATAACCTTTCACAAATGACATACCATGTTCAAGGGGTAAAATCCAAAAAGGAATTTTCAAGAAAACTCACCCTTAGGCTGGTCCGGCGGGCAGTAGCTCCAAAATCACCTAAACTGATGGGAAAAATGAAAATAGGTTTAAATACTATCCAAACATTTGAATACGTTTTCAGATAAAGAAGAAGAATAACCTGAAGAAGACCTGGAAGATTCAAGGCCGGCAGTACCTCCAAAATCGCCTAAATTGGCTGCTGCTCCCGTTTTAAGGTTGTGTATCGCGAATGGGGGAGAGAACAGGCGGCTGGAAATTTGGGGAGAACCTTTGCCAACGGTTCTTAAAAACTGTTGGCATATGTATATCTATCCCAACGGTTCTCTAGAACCGTTGGGAAAAACCTCCCAAAGTATATCTATACCAACAATTCTTATAAACCGTTGGCAAAAACCTATATCTATACCAACGGTTCATGAGAACCGTTGGGAAAAAACCTCCCAGCCACATCTATGCCAACGGTTCATTAGAACCGTTGGAAAAAACCTCCTTCACCAACGGTTCTATCAAACCATTGGTATGTAACTATTGGGAAAGACTAGCATTCCAGTAGTGTAAGGTAAGGGATAATTTTGCAAATCTCATTTTTATCCGAGATTGCTTATTCATAAGTATTTACTGGGGTTATTGCTATCATCCATGTCCATGTTTTATAAAAGTGTATTCATGTATTTTTAAATTCATTTTTACCAATTTTTACTTTTACCCCATGGTATGGAAGGAATCATTCTTTTATTTACCCTACAAGGTAATTTTTGACTTTTTCGACAAGAGTACGAGAAGAATATTTTTTTTAACGTATACTGCTTGAAAGGATTTTTACGGTTTTATAAAGCCTTATTTTCATGAAGCTTCCTCCAAAAGATGCCATGAATATTTTCAACAAAATATTTTTCTTTTAAAATTTCATTAAATTTTGTGAAAAGAAAATGATTTTGAAGAAGAAATGATATTTTCCTCAAGAATTCATTTCAAGTGTTTTGTCAAAACCATTTTCCATATAAGATGACATTATTTCATATGTGTATGTTTCAAGTTTAATATATCTATGATTTAAATGGTTTCAATTTTCTTATTATGAAATGATATCCATTTCTTTTATATGGATTATGTGATGATGGGATGAGTTTATGAAACCCATTTTATTTATTGGGTTTTTATGAATGATGTATGTTTATTTGGTGGCACAAGTAAGAATGATTTCAATATGAGATGGGTGGGACCTATATCTCCCTCCAATGCATTGGGTAGAGATTAATATCTCATGATATAGACATGGCTGGAACAATATGTTAATCCGATTCAGTATTACAGGACTGCAACGAGGAGTGAACTCGATTCAGAAAGGGACTTTGTCCGCTAAGATGGTCTTGGCAGCAATGCCTTGGATACTATGGAAATCATTACATGTGCTTAATGGATGCCACAATTACTTTTTTTATTCCCATGTTATGTTATCCTGATTTATGTTCCATTACGATCCATGCCTTATGTTCTTCCATGTTTTAAGTCATTACTCAATATTTTTATGTTTAAACATTATGTTCATGTTTTTAAGATCAAATGTATATGGTATGTTTTATTTTATCCATGCTTACCCTTACTGAGCATTTGAGCTCACCCTTTTTATGTTTTATTTTCCCCCAGGATTAAAAGAAAGGTTTTAGGTATGGAAACAAAAAGTGGAAGATCTTTATGGGAGATGTTGAAGATCTTTCACCACGATTAGAAGATTACGTTCCAAGTTTCCAAAGAAACTAAAGTATTACTGTCCTTATGTGTCTGTTTTTGTTATGTATTATGTATTCTGCAAAAGTAATGTAATGTCCATGTACGTCAAGATTTGGGTCTCTATAGGTTAGGTACTATTGATACTTTATTAGATATTTCTCATGACTATATAATCCACTGACTAAGTTGACTTGGAATGAAACCAAGTTCTTGTGGATAGATAAATGTGATAAAAATTTCAAATAACTATTGTGGTTGGTTAGTGCTCCTGTTCTTATATGAACCTCTAATAGAGAAGAATTTGTGACAAATAGTGGTGCATCAATGAAGGGATTTGGATTATTTCTCATCCAGAATGATATGGTGATAGATTATTCTTCTCTCTAATTGAAAATTCGTGAGAAAAAATAACCAGCTTGTGATTTGGATCTAGAAGTAGTAAATTTTTCACTGATTATGTGGAGGAAAAATCTGTATGGTGAATGGTGTGATATAAATACTGATCATAAAATCATTATGTATATATTTATGTAGAAATATTTAAATATGTTTTAGATAAGATGACTGGATTTCATGAATTATTATGAATCCTTGGTACATGACCCTCATATGAAGGAGAAAAAGTTGGTTGATTCTATGATATGGAAAACCATACTAGCTTTTTCATTTTTAGAATAGTAAGATATCCAACATTTATAGTTTTTAAAATTTTGTTTCACGAAAATTTGACTAATAGGATAGATATTAACTTTCTCAAATTAATGTTCAATCATCAAATCAGGATAGGATTAAGAAGTTGTAGAAGGAAAATGTATAATTAGATAAGAATGTGAGAAATGTTCTTGATTTCAACCACGATCCTGCTAGAATGATAAGGGTATTAAATTGATTATGTGTTTTTTAAGTATTATACTTAAATAAGGATCAATTAGATGAATCAAATAATTAATCATTCTCCATTCATCATATAAGTATCCAGATATGTAGAGACCTGAAATATTATTTCTAGTGAGATAAAATGAAGAGAGATATTTCATAGTATGTATCCTAATTTCAGATGTGTTATAAAGTTAAGGCTAAGAGATAAAAGTTTATGGGTATGTTACAACCATTGACCATACTTTAATAGAAAAGGGGCAACAATATTTTTTTCAACTCTTTCCATTGGGTTGCACACCCAAGTTTGTTTTTGTTCCCTCTTCTAGAGAGTTCCATGTCCTTAAACTAATTGTATCTCCACTAGTGGAGTGGTTTTCCATGAATTGTAGCTTTTGAAAGGATGATGACCTCTACCACTATGATTGATGATGTTGAAAATTTGATTTAAAAAGGATGATGGGATGTCAGTTACTATTTCTATGGATTCCTCCTTGGATCTCATTTCCTAGTCTGGGACTCCCTCATATATTTGGAACAGGTTCATGAATCTCATTCCCGATGCAATATTAAAGTAGACATCAGTAAATTACACTACATACTATTATGACAGGAAAAATACTTTTGGTTATATCTGATGGTGACATCGGGCATGTTTTGGAATCTACGTACATTGGGGGTGTTGAGAATCTATAAAATTATTCCTCTTTATGAACAAAGAAAATATCATGTATGAGGAATATTAGGTGTGGAACTCAAGGCATCTAATTCATGTTATGTGGAAAATTGCATAAGGGAAATAAGGAATCCAAGTATTACTACCTTGAACATCTCATATTTTTAACATGAGGTAGGAATTTTGATGTATTAGGTGGGTTCATAGGTTTAACGTCATTTTAGTACACATTCATAGGTTCAAAGTCTTGTGGGGAATAAAGAATAAGTTTAACTACTTGGAGGTAAAAAATTATAGGTTTAATTTTCCTTGGGGACATATTTACTAGTTTAGAAACTTTTGGGGACACTTATCATGTACACTTATCATGTACTATGCCTGAAATGGGTTAGCATCACTCATAGATCCCTTATTCAAGTAGGGACCTTATGTTTGGGTGGTGAGATGTTAAGTGTTCCCCCAAGTATGGGGGAGAGAATGATCACACTTTGGGGTTTTCACTTCCTATAGGAAAGACAAATAGGTTTATAATGATGTCAAGATATTATGATTGAACCATATAGAATAATCAGAAAAACTCTATTATAAGATAGTGATCAAAATTCATGTAGTTCAAGATCACATTTTATGGTCATGTAGCAAGACCAGTATATGCAGTTTAACATCATTCAGTTAGGATTATTGTTTTGTGAAAGGAGTAAAAAAAGGGGATTCAGTGGGATATTACACATCCAACATCATTGAAATATGTGGAATCATATCATTCTTATCACATGATTCATACTATGTTTGTCACACATGGTGAGACTATGGTTTAATGTCATGCATTGAGGAAATTTTCATGAATTTTAATGTCATATGACTATGACATTATGTTATGTAGTTTCAATTCATTTATATCAAATTTGGTTGGGGAAAACACTAGGAGATTCCAATTCCCAACTAAGGAAGAAGAATATAACACCAACCCACATCAGAGGGTAGAAAAGTGGGTTACCTTAATCACGCTACTGTTGGGGCTTATGTTTCCACAACATAGGTGTTTCTTGATAGTCAGAAGTGTGGAAAATTCCCATTTTATAAAGTAGGATGGAGTTCTGAGGTTAGGGTTCCTATTTTTATGGGTAAGAGGTGAAAATATTGTACATAACATGATTTTAAAAAAGGGACTATACATAAGACTGGATGATACTGGTCGTGTAGATGACTGAGGCATGAATGAAACTAGATTGGATAGAAATAAGGCCCTTGGGGAATAACATTTTGTGGAGATATTTTTGATGAATGGAGGAATCATGTGGGGGTCTTGGGGGTGAGTTTCATAAAGTATTGGGGTTTCATGAAGGTGAGGATCTCAAGGAATATCCCTTTATGAAACATTGGTTTCCTACTTAAGGGTAGTGTCCAAGATTCTGGGGGGGGGGGGTATTTTCAATGGATAAAGGTATCAAAAACCTTATAGGTATTGAAGAACATTACTATATAAAATAAGTAATTTTTATTCTCAATGTTCACCTCTAACATGGTCATAGATGTTAAAGTACCCAGTTAAGGTTATCCATGAAAGATGAATCCCTGTAGAAATCCATTTGTCTTTGGTTCATGAAGGATGATGTTTTGAAAGTTGTGGTCATAAAATGTAATTACAAGGATCTATAAATCCTTAAATGAAGGATTGGGGGGGGGGTTTATTGATTCCATTGTGTTTGTGACATATGTTGTAGTAATATTACTATATTTGTGTAATATAGAGTTTTATTGTATCGTGTCATCCTTTGCGAAGCCCAGCCCATTCGCAAAGGATTTATATTTCAAAAATCTACTCTCTTAGGTATATTTTAACCGTAATTAACCCAATATTTTTTAAACCATATGTTCACTCATAAAACATCCAATAACAAGTGTTCTTCAGAGTCAATAAATGCCCCATTAGAATGAGATCCAATACAACAGAGGATGGTCAAATTGTGATGTTAGAATACCAAAATCTATCACTAAAGGTAGTCTGGTTCATGAAACTCTACCCATATATTTTTTCTACAAATAGGGGAGGGATTTCCAGGGAGACTACAAGATTCTAACCAAATGTTTGTTTCTCCTATCTTTTCATGAAACTCACATATTTCATGAGTTCTATTTCAATTAAATTCTTTTCACCCATGATAATTCTTAATTTTTTGAATGAATCATCCTTGGATTAATATTATACAAATCCTCCATATAGGATCATATTCTATGAAGAAAATATTTCATGAAGGCTAAATATTTGAGAATATTTCTTTTTCAAAACATAATTAATATATTTTTTTTAAAATCACTAAGATGGCCTTTGAGGGTGTCGAAGCTTCTACTACATGAAGAAGTGAGATGTCTAAGAACATTGTAATCGGGGAGATATTTTTAATCAGGTATTATCATGAAGTGATTTCTAAGATGCTAAAAGAGGAACATAATGATTAATCTCTCTACCAATGGTTTCTTCTATTAGGGTTTAGTCTGAGGGATGATGTGTTGATCCCTCGTGCCAATAGGGGTGCCCCAATTAATTGTTCAGAATCTCCCAAGGATCATATAGGTGAAACAAAGCTTCTATGTGTCACTTTTTCAAGGAACCCACATAATTCAACACTCATTCTATTCATAACCCCATAAATAAAATAAATTGGGTGGTACTAGATATACAAACACCTTCCACAATATGAGATAATCTTTATGGATATCCTTTAATAATACCTCGAATACTGGACTGTGGAGTGGGATTTATACTAGGGTGGAAAATTCATATATGAATGGGACTGAGCATACTGGGTATGTTATTCATGTGATGAGACTTGGGAAGATCTGAAAATAGAGGGTTTGTACAAAGCAGTGTGGACTTCACAATTAAACATCTACTTTCACCCAGATATCAGGCCTAAGTTACTAAGCATATGGTCATTGAGGAACACCACTTCTCAGCTACACCATAGGGAGGTCAACATCTTCGTGTTGGATATTTATAACATTGGGGGGATCCTAATTCAATGGGATATGTAAAATTAATTCATCCCCACTGAGAACATATATGGATACCAAGGGTAGCTACCAATACTAGAAAATTATCTGCTGGACATGGTGTGGGGTGAAAGGAAGTACACGATTGGGTTAAATGACTTGTTTTTCAAACAGTGGTTTGTTTTCTTCTTGAAAAATCCCATATAGGGGCTTCTAGGGATACACCACCTGTTTTTTGAGGGAATCATAGTGTGGAGGAAAGCCAGTTTCTCTTATGGGGGTATAATGTGAAGGAACTTTCCCTCATGGTTTCGTTGGACGGGTTCATCATGGAACTTATCTCTATATGGATGCTCCCAGTTCATGATGCACCAATGGGTATGAAACAAAGCATGTTCATCATGGAAATTATCATAGATATAGGGGAATGTTTCATTATATTGGTTTCATTATTGGAAAAGTTGTATAAGGTGTTGCATAAAATCATCAAGTGGAGGAACCCCTTCCGTGTGTGCATCCCAATTAATTTTATGTATGGATGAGTTTCCACAAGCATGGGGGGGGGTATGAATATCTGAACACCATCTTCCTTCTCAACACTAAATTCCAACCATCGGTGATGAATATCACTAAGAAACACCCACTATAGTGGGAGAGGGTTGGTTTTCCAAATTCTAGTGAAAACAGTCTCACACGATAGAGGTAATTGCAGCTATTTTGGAGATAGGGGTTCTGGTCACCACCGTATATAACATAGAATTGGGATTTAAGACACACATAGTTATAAAATATATCATGGTAATAGTATGATACTGACATTGGATTGGGGTTATCCTATTAGGTAAGGAGGGGAAGTTGACTCTATAATTTGAAATCTCATAAATGAAGACATTTTCACACAATTTAATATCATGAAGCTAGGAAAAGACATTGTGTAATTTAACTTCTCGAGATAAGGAAGTTGTTTCACAGTTTAAAATTGTGTGAAAAAGATGTTGGATATTTAATTTTTAGGTCACATAGCTTTGAGAATAGGTTTCCATATAGTTTATGTTCATTATGCTTAGAATAAATGGCATGCTACCAGTTTAAGTTCCTAGAGATTTGACCATGGGAATGTGTGTTTTGGGATTTTAATTCTATAAAAATAGTATAAAATCAATATAAATAGATGTATTATGAGGCCTTTTTTATAAGAAACATCATCAAGAAATGTTTTAAAATTTTTAAGTTCATAATTCTTGACTAGAAAACAGTTTATTTTATATTCTGAAACTTTTGTACACCTCAAAAATATTATGGAAGATTCCTCCAAGACTCCTAATACCACATGATCCATGATTGGTGATGGAAATAATGATCAGTAAGGAGTTACCATTACCACAAGGGAGAGTACCATAGGGAGAGAAAATTATGACTTGGGAAGGAAATAATGAACCCTAATTTCTTGTTCATCATACATATATTCCTTGGGGGGGGATAACACAAATGGTGTTAAAACTCAACTAGAAAAATGGGAGGTAGAATTGTGTAAAATCATGAATTTTGACATTTGGATGTTAGAAGGGAGTGAATGATTGGTAGGTAATGACTAATTGACATGTTCAAAAAAATATGTCGGTCAACAGAACTAGCTGAGGACGGGGTGAGAAAATTGGAGATTGTCCATTAACCATGTTTGAAACTTGGGAACTATCATTTTTTACTAAATCTCTTTTATGGTATATGATAAGGATGAAAGGCGAGAAATTTTTTCTTGGAACCATTACCATTATAGGATCTAGTTAAAACCAAGATGGTGATGATGATCCAAACCAATGAAGTTTTGATTTTTGGAAGTTAACTTGTTGGAATGTTTAGGGGTGTATAATTCTAAGTGATATTGCATTTTGTACTCAAATGCAGTGGACGAGCATATCAACATGTGAGAATTGACCATGTTTGCAAGTGGGGGAAGCCTTTAAATAGGTTTATGGTGAGGATATTCCAAGGATATGATATCGAAGATTAATAATATATCCTATTTAAAATTGGAATCATGTCATATATAGTTATAGAATGAGGTGTCATAGATGACCATCATCCGAAGGGGGAACCCTCTCGAGTGAGGGTTCAAGGAATGACATAGTTTTATGTCATGTAGTGTGGATGTGGATAATGTAGTTTAGAATATTATAGAGGGTATTTAGGATAGGTAGTTTATATTCATATTGTAAATATGGGGTTTCATATATTTATAATTTTGTGACCAGGATGGTGTCCCTCAGCTGAACGTCAGGCCACCGAGACAATGTCTTACAATTTAACATCATGTGATCAAGATGTTTCCCTATAGTTTAACATATTAATATCAAGATTATGTCATGTAGTTTTACATAATGTGACTATGATAATGTTATATTTATAAAAAGTTCCTCTTTAGGAACATGTTATTGGAAGGAGTTGTGATGTCCCCCCATCTATAGTGATCAATGAGTATGCACCATTGGAGTAGACCTTATGAATAACACAAGGTTATTCCATATTATGTTCTAGATTTGGAGGCTTCATCCTAGGTATCATCATTATCCTTAGGTATAACACCATATATCACCTCAATAAAGGATCTGAGGTGAACATTTCTTTAAATTTTCATGCTACGTGATTTTGCTGACTTTCAAGGTTATGCAACACTTTGAGGTTTTTTTCATCAGTGAATTCAAAATTGGAAAATGAAACTTTATCCCTATTTACAAATGTTTTTTGATCATAAATATCCATCCCATGTTATTAAATATGTACCTCTATAGATATCACTACCTATATCCTGTACACTAGGGAGTATTGGGATTCCTAGTTGGAATTTTAGGTCATCGTCAACTTTTCCCAGAGGGGATTAGAGATATTTTTAGGATAACACCTCTTGTTATGGCACACCATTTCTATAGGAAATAAGAGATTTGTTTTGAATTATTTGATCTACCCATTCACCTATGTGTGATAATGAGAGGCATGGTTAGACTGGATATTTTATTTTATATACAACTCATTTAACTCATCAAATATAAAATCCGTGTTGTTGGATATGAGAATAGAATCAGGAATCCTAAATAAATTTATGATGTGGTATTTAAAAAACACAATCAAAATTTGATTCCTTACATCTTGGGGAGGGGTAGGGGGTTGGTTCTACCCATTTTGAGAATAATTTGATTCCATTAAGAATTAACCTGCACTATTGATCCATAGCTGGTTGGTATGGTCCCAAAATATAGAGACCCCATTCAATAATGGGACATGAGTACTTGGTGGAATGGAGATAATTCCGTGGATTATAAATGAAGTTTTCTTCGATATGGAATGTATGAAACTTCTTTGTGAATTCCATGTAGTCAGGAACCATGGTAATCCAGAAGTCCCCAAATCATTAGATCTAATGGGAATGCTTCAATCTCGCTTCATGGGCCCTCCACTCCCCAACATGGAATTCCATCATGAACTAAGGAACCTCATTCCCTTGGATGGAAGAGACAGTTATTCCATAAAATAAATTATTATAATGGGTAATTTTTGGGTTAGGGCCACCCCATAGGGTAAATTGAACCACACAGTAATAGATTCACTCACTCTAGGATTGGTATGGTGGGAGAGTCCTAGTTTAGAGATACTCGATGACCCTATAACAAAATATGTGAATGACTAATTCGTCTTGGTCAGGATATGTGAGGGATGCGTCTGTGATTTATAAGGCATCATCTCAATAATTTTATTATTGGGTAACATCAGTCACCTTTATCCAGGAAGGGAACTAGGCCTTCATTTTTTGAGTCTTTTTTATCAAGGGGGTGAGTTCTTTCTTCCTAATAAAATTTTAACTATTGATCTTCTTGATAACCATATGAGATCCCCCCTAAAAAATCACTTAGGTAAATTCAATTTCAAGGGACAATTTGAGATTTATGATAATATATTCATAATATGCCTCATTGTTGGTTCCTTCCTCTGATAAAAGGAATGAGTATGGAATGATTTGTAGGTTAGAATGACTATGATGAACACACAAGGGGGGGTGGGGTGGGGTGAATTGTGATGTTTTAAAAATAAGGATGAATTGAAAATAACTCTCTTGTTATGCAGTGATTCTTTCATTATCTCTCAATCTTGAGTGAGAAGACAATGTAAATAAATAAAATAACACAACAATGTATTGTGGTTCAGGGAACAGAGATCTCTTAGTCCATTCCACTATCACTCTCCACAAGCCTGGTGATTTTAACTATAAATTCCTTTTATTGGGGACTTTTACAACAATGTATGGGAATTTTCTACCTTTACAATTAGGATTTTACGTAGCCTTCTAGTTCTTTTACAAGGAACCACAAATCCACAGCTTAGTCTAAGAAGATTAAACTCCACCAATAACCGTGTTCTAGTAAGAAATACTATAATAAATAATTAGATCTTGATTTTATTGAGAAAAAATAATTAGATCATAGTTGTAATATAAAATGATATATGTATTTGATCTTCAATAATGCACAACCGAAACAAAATAATATTCAACATCACACAATCTTTCATTAAATAGTGATAGAGAAAACACTAGGTAGAAGAATAAACTTGTACGTGTCTAAAGTTTATCTCTAAAAAACGATTTTTCTAACTACATAAGTGGATTTAACAATAATATATAGTAGCAGTAAAAATAGTGACTTGGTAATCCTTAAAAAACATGTATGTCTCTAAAGTGTAGATCTGAAGAAAAGGAAACATTTATTACTTTTAATAACTCTTCTTTTTCATGAGATGAATATATATATATATATATATAATATGAATATCTTAGTTATTATCTTGATGGTTGGATAACATTATGTCAAAATATCTCTAAAAATATTTCATAATAAATCATGAATTTTTGTACAAAAATCATTTAAAGATATTAATATCATCCCTTAGAAATAGGAATGATTTAATCCATTGTGTATGCGTCTTTTAATTGGTCGCAAATCATATTTAAACTTATATTTACTCCCAATGAGATCATTGAAGAAAACATGGATAATATCTTTAATTTAAAACTCCATTGGTGACCAAGTCAATTGTTGGATTTCACAATATGAGGATAAATTCCAAAAGTATTATTGAAAATGTATGGTTGATTACAGTAGTATAGTAAAGGAGGCATACATTTCGTACTTTAACGTAGGGTTTTTTTCCAAATATATGGTTGTTTGTGCATACTTTTCCAATGACATAGATTTTATTCTCCATATGTCCCATTCCAAACATAGGGTTCCCAAACCTGGTGTTCCATTTAAAAATATTGGATGTGAATAGTGTTTCTATCTTACGTTAAAAAACATCCAAAATACATAATCATAGATCCTCCCATGGATTTACTACATGTGAATGCTTCTAGAATAAAAATTAATATTCTAAAAAATATCATCTAGAAATTTACTTAAAAGAAACCTTATTAGTAACATAAATTAGGGTTTTTGTGAACATTATCAAAAAGAAATTTATGAAATTGTGGAATAAAAAAATTCTCAACAATATCCACCATTTTTATTATCACGGAACCCATAAAACAATTATTAAAATTAAAACAAATAAAATATGAAATTTTCACAAATATTTTCTGAATAAAACTCTAAAAAGTTTATCATTAATTTCTCATAAATTTCTCCCCTCTTTTGTGACATCAAAAATAAATTATTAATTTTTTTTAAATATTTTCTATTAAAAAATAAGAATAAAAACAATATTCAAACTAACAAAAAGATATATAAAATTGATTTTAAATAAGCTATAGAGATGAAAAAAGAAAATTTTTTAGGGAGTGTTAGATGGGTCATATAAACTTTCCAAACATTGAACTTTTTCACACATATCAAATAAAAAACATAAAAGGTGATCTATTATACCATGAACAAATATAGGTCTTTTAATAAACGAGGATGATGAAAACTATTGGACAAAAACCCCTTGTAACTCTACCAGATCTATCTTAGTAATAACATATCATCTGAGTGAGTTCATCTAACTTATCATATCTACTTTAAATGATTCAAAATAATTTATATAAATTTATTTTTTCCTTCAAATCCTGATACACCATTTTAAGGGTATCCAAAACCTTTTTTGAAACAGAAAACTTTCACAACACTTCATACGGCTTTTTAGACGCATTTAGATCAGCAAAAACCGTCCCAATTTCATTGTTTAAAAGATTAAGCATCAATAGAATCTATTAAAAACCCAGTCCATATTTGACCAATTTAGATTAATATTTTGGTCTCAAAACCATGATATTCTAAATATTTTCTATAATATTTTACATATAATCCTTAACAAATGAAACTGACTTCTCCCAAAACAGATGAGAAGAAAAATTACCAGTAGTTTTCTTTTGAGAATTTTTTTCTCTAAACATGAATTTCTTTATCACTTCATTTCTATTAGATAGGTTTCTTCACAAGTATTTGAAAATAAGATTTTGAAGAAAAAATATGAAAAAATTTAAGAGATTCTGAAAAGAATATTCTAGGGTTATAAAGAGTATGATGATATGTTTCATTTTGAAATTTATAGATGATGGTTCACATTCTTGAGCAAAAAATAAAAACTAACCATTTTAGATTTTAAATTTAGAAATTATATTTTTACACAATATAACAAATCTAAAATAAGATGTTATGTAAAAAAATAAATTTTTTATGAAGAATAAATTTAAAAATAAATATATGTTATATGATTAAACTGTTTATTTTTCAAATTTTTTTTATAATTTTAACAAGTACTATACTCTTAATAGATTAAGAGAGATATAAATAAAACAATGTTTATAATTTTTTTTCATATTTTAGAAATATGTTTATAAACATCAAAAAGAAATTACATAAACAACACGATCCAAATAGTGATAAAATATTTATTAAATAAGTATAAAATATTTCTCTCATCCTATATAAAACATTTAATGCAATTAAAACAAATATATAAAGGTGGAAATGAAACACTTCATGGATTATCAGTTCCAGTTCTATAAATTTTTCAATAATAAACTACTTTAAAGTTGATCACTCCTTTGTTAAAATTTGCATTTCTATATTCATTTTAGACAAACAATTAATGATTTAATGATTTTTTTTAGTGTTTTATACCTAAAACCCCTCAAATTAAAGTACCTTTTGGTGCCCATATTCTTTTGAGTCTCACCATGTTAGCAATTAATGTTATAGGTAACCAAATATGCTTATTTTGAGTATAGATTATACTATTAATTTTAGACAATTCATTCAGACTATAAACATGATTAACACCAAAAATTAACATTTTATAATGTAACAATCATTTTCATAATTTCCATTAATACCAAAATAAAAATATTTAATATTGTAAATTATTTTAATATTTAAACCTGGAACAAAATTGTTTATATATAATATTGAATTTTCTCCATTAATTCCAATTCAAATTTTCCATTAGGAAATTTAATTTTTTCCAAGAATTTGATTCAAACATTTTTTTGATTTGATAATTATACCAAATTTTTTTTTAAAGTATTAAATTCATCCAATAATTATTTCATTTTAGTTTCATTCAAATCAAAATAAAACTGAGAAGAATTAGATCTTTAATCTACAAATTATTTCATCAAACTCTGCTTATGAGTTAAAATAGTATCTTAAAATTTGATAATTTTATTATTTTGTTTCATTAACTATTAATATTTATCTTAATTCAAAAAAATTACTTATTTATTTCATCATAAAAATGTTTTTCAGAATTATAATTTTGTGAGTAAGAAGATTGTACCTCATCATCATGATCCATAAGACATGACATTTTGATTTTTATGCTCTAAATAAAAGCTTAAAGTGGATTCATAAATTGAACACATATAATTACAAAAAGTAACCTTAACAATCTTCTTACCTTTAATTTTATAATTTCATTTCCATTATTCTTAGAGAAAAGTAAATTTATTCTTTGTGTGGCCTTTATTTTTTTATTTCACAACAATAATGTTCTTCAATCTCTTTCCATATTTTGTTTGTAATATTTTTAAAATATTTTAGCAAGATATGATAAAAATATACAATAATATAGATAACATAAATGATATGATTTATTCATATTAGTTTAGAGATAAAATTCTTTATATTTGATAGAAATATGATTTTCAGCTTTTTCCTACATCTCAGCTTCATACATCCTCAAAGCTGTGATAAGTTATTTCATTGAAAAATCATTAACTGGTGTGGACTGATGTATAATAGTAGATATTACATTCCAAATATAAGGTAAGACTATAATTACTCTTAATTCCATATCTAATTGCATAATTGGATCTCCCAGGGGAGGAAAATTATTGGCATCTTCTCTTAATCTCTAATTCATCTATGTGATGTTCTCATCTTCAAAGATTCTTAAAATATCAAACATTAACTTTTTAGTATTTTATCTCGGTTCTTTTGATATTACTAGTTCCTTCATAGGAAACAAAAATAGTATTCCACAAATCATATAAAACAATAAATTGAGAGACTTTAAATGTAATTAGTTCCTAATCCACAGATATTAACATTAATTTCTTTTGAATTAAGATCATATTTTTTTCTTGATCATCATACCATTTTTCTAGATATTCCTTAAGAAACTAATAATTCATTGAAAGATTTAAATAATCTAATATTATAATATTTTTCAAATAAATAAACAAGAGATCATTCCAACATCCATAATTATCTCCATTAAAGTAAGGACCATGTATTATTGAGATACCTTCTATAAGATTATTCATTTTAGGTCTTTTATTTATCCAAATATTTATGTTAGTCTTGTTAGATCAAAGAAATACCTTTGATATTGAACAATAACCAAAACATTGGTGTGCATGATAGTATCAAATATAAATACAATAATCAAAAATTTTCAAATTAAATTTTTAAAGGGGGCCAACCTTTGATACCACTTATTAGGTCGAAATGTCTTTGACAAAGACATGGGGGTGAATTAGGATCTTTTAAAAATGTTGATGAATTCAAAATAACCCTCTTAATATATAGATATTTTTTTCATTCAATATTAATGTGAAGTGGGAAGTGGATATAAACAAATAAAATAACTCAATGATGTATAGTAGTTCGAGAAAACTAATTCCTTAATCCACTCCACTAACAATCCATCCACAATCTTAGTGATTTTCACTAGTAATTACTTTTATCAAGGAATTATACAACTGATTATAAGAAGTTGATACCTTTATAATAACGAGTTTACAAGGCCTTTAGTCCTTTTAAGAGGAACTAAAAATTCATTACTTAGTCTGAGAAGTTGACACTCCACCAACAATTAAGTTTTAGCATTCAATACTCCAATAAATAAATTGAGATTTATTTCATTTAGAAAATATATTTAGATCATAGTTGTAGAAACAACAAACATATGTATTTGATATTTAATAATTCATAGCTGTCAAAAGCTAATATTTACCATTTCACAAGATTTCTTTAGACTATGATAGATAAAACACCAAGAATAAGAATACACATATCCAAAGTGTAGCTCTGAATTTTTTGTGAGACTACCTAAGAGGATTTATCAATATGATATAGAAACATCAGAAAAAAAGAGTGGATCAAATAGAAAAAACATATATATCCTTAAATTTTAGCTCTGAATGAAACATCATACATATTATTTTAAAGAAATCTAATTTTTATTGATTAAAATAACTATATATATATTTAAGATGAATATCTCAGTAATTATCCTAACAGTTGAATAACGTCACGTCAAAAAAACTCAAAAAATATAAAAAATAGAAAATATTTGAATTCTAAAAATTAAAAGAGATTCATAACATCCCTTAGAACTATAAATGATTGAATCTATTGAGTATAATCCTTTGAATCAGTCATGAATCATATTTTAAGTGATTTTTACTCCTAGTGAGACCATTACAGAAAACATGGATAATATCTAAAATTTAAAACTCCATAATTGAACAAGTTAAAAGAAAAGTTTCAATTCATAGGGATAAACTCCCAAAGTACATATGACAATGTATGATTGATTAAAATATTATGGTTAATGAAACATTCATTTTTTTCTTACATGTATGGTTTCTTCAAAATGTAGGGCTATTGATAAATACTTTTACAATATTGTAGGGTTCATGATATGTATGTTCCATTCTAAAAACAGTGTTCCCAAACCATACATTCCACTTAAAAATGTATGGTAAGAACATTTTTTCCAGATTATAATAAAAAACGTCTACAGTACTTAATCAGATATTCTCTCATGAATTTAAAAATATTTGAATACTTCCAGAATAGAAATAAATATTTTAATAAATATCATATATAAATTAACTTAATATAAAAATTATTAGTAAAAAAATGTGGGTGTTTTTTATCATGAAAATAAAAATTAAATTAATAAAAATTGTTTGATAAACTCAAGCTCAATTGATAGGATCGACATAGGGGTAATGAAGATAATAAGAAGTCCCATCGTATTGAGTTTGGGGTAGTTGAGACTTATCTTAGTCGATCTTAGAGAGGAACTATTGAAGATAATGTTTTATCGTAGTGTAGTATGATCCATGAATACGATGGAATCATCTGGGAAGTCAAAATTTAGGGGTAGCTCCTCAAGGGTAGGATGTATGACTAGGAATTCTTCTAGTGATTAGACCTTCTAATATTTTTGAGTGACAAACCAGATGTTTTACTTCTGCAGGATTAATAACCAATGTTTCTATCACCTAGACCGAATGGATTGATTGAGGATAGAATTCTCCAGATCAATGTGAGATAATGATTATATATCATGGTTATATAAGTAATGTCATAAATTTTTAATGATAAGAACAAGGTGAGGCAGCTCCTCTCGATGGGATAATACTTGGTATCTTTTTAGAGCAGAATGTTGCTGAGTTAGTACAAGTTTTTCTCTCTACCCTTGTTGTTATTCTGAGTTATCAGGGCACTGAGGGACCATCCTTAGGTGGCCACATAAAGGAAAAGTGGGCTCCCTAGGATGGGTGGAGTCAGAAGCATATGAGGAAGTTGATACTTCTTGATGTCCTAAAATATGGATTGATTGTCTTCGTCCCATTGGTAAGTGGTTACATTCATCATAATACTTAAAAATATATTACATTCACTTACTAATTTATCATTGAATCATCAGATGTATGCTAGGTGTCCCTAGAGGGTTTTCAACTCCCAGAGGTTGTGTTAGGTAGGAATGATTTAGATAGACTTGATCTTTTCAAGATAAATATCAAGATCTCTATAACTAATGATGATTATGATGAACTTTACAGTGGATACCCTAGAAATACACATTAGGTGGTTCATATTTAGGTGATGGTAGATAAAGAAAATTGAAAATTTCTCAATATATTTAATTTGTTTTTGGAATTTGTAGGATTTAACCAAAAAATCATCCAAATAGAACTTCCTTAATGTTTTTATGAGAGACATTAAGATATGTTTCATGACATACTAGTACGTGACCCCAAAATTATTTAAATTTAATGAAATCACTTAGTAATAAAATTTTTCCTAAGGAACTCATAAATATGATGCTTCTTCATCCTTAAGGGACATATGGATATTATTATATCCATAATATCCATCTATGATGAATATATCTTAGAATATATTCATTTCATTTATTAAAACCTCTATCACTGAATAGAGAAAATCATCTAGTAAAGTGTGGTGATTAAGGTCTTGGAAGATAAAGAAAACATTGATATGTCTATTATTCTTCCTAACATGTATAATGTTGTCTAACTAATTGGGGGTACTGAACTTCTATGATGAAGTTGGAGTTGATAATCTGGTGAAATTCATCGCCAATTGTGGAATAATGAGTAGGTTTCATTTTTCTATGAGGATACTTAAACCCATGGAGGCTCACTAGGAGGTGAATGAGATGAACATAAACCTATGGATCAATCCCTATAATTTCATTATAGCTCCATATGAACATATCATGGGGCTAATTTATGAAATTCGCATATTTTTTCTAATCCTCTTAGTATATGAATACTCTAATTAATGTTAGATTAATGTCTTCTTCTGTTTCGAGATTTACCTTGGGGAACTAATCAATAGTGGTGGTGAAACCCACATCAAAGGTGGTCGGGGTTATCCAAATCCTATTTATCATCCATATCATTAGGATCATAATAAATATGTCACTCCCCTATACATAGAGATTGTGGAGCAGTACTTTCATCTAATTAGGCGTGGTGGGATCCTCAATGAGGGTTTTTTTTTCTTGGAATAGACCATGGAAACAAAAGAAGATGAGAAAATCCCTTGTAGTTTCCAACTATGTGATCCAAATTTGATTTCCAAATAGTGATGATGGGTCAACCTATATTGAGTCACCCCTACTCTCTAGATTTTTTTACTATCATGGATTAGTGGACAATGGGTGAACTTTTTGGTATGAAATAGGAGTTGGGGTTTATGGTATCAAAGGATCTTATCTATTATAGGAATATTGGGTGACATATGGACATTCCTTCTTCCTGGGTATTATGAAGAAGATCTCAATATCCAGGGTTATTGTTTATAGATAATGTATTTTAAGGATAACTATGTCCTTTGAATACATCCTTGGATCCATGAGGTGGATATCAGATCATCAGGGGATTTTCTATCCTTCCATTCTAGATTTTTTCCACTCCATTTGGTAAAAACTATCATCCAATAATTAGGATACACATTAATTATTGGTAGTAACATCACCCTAGAGTACCCCTAATAAATCTTTGAGGGAGTATTTGAGACATTTATAGTATGAATAAGGTTCCATTTTGTGAATATAAAGAATGGGATTTCAAAACAAATCACTGTAGGTATTATCCTATGAGATGAACTTGAACTAATTGTTTTATACAATAAAAATAAAGTATATTTAAATCATAATCATTTCATGTTTCTTTTTCTTGGTCTTATCATACCACTGTAATATTATGTTGAAGGGAATTGGGTCTGCTTTTGTGATCCCCAGCCTGTGGTGCATCTGGGTTGGGATAAAATAGAACCTAGATCCAGTGTTCACTAGGAACTAAAGTATCTCTATTATATTAAACTATCCTATAACATACAATTGGCATATGTGAACTTAAGTTGTTGCAAAATCATCTTCATCAATGAATGAGATGATAGTTTGGAACTCTTCATGTTCATACTCCTCTATATGACAGTACTCAATGGTCGAATCGACAATATCGAATTGGATATGTCTCTCTAAACAATCAATAAGACCCTCAAACATTTACATTGATAGGTTGAGTGAATCAGGGTCAAGTGCCCCATTGTTATACTGGTGAGATGTTTTAAAACATCATACTTCGAGGAATAGGGCATACTGCTGACATTAAAGGGCCAATATTTAGTATGGAGTAAAGTGGGTGGCACTGGCCATGGCACTGGGGCCTTGGATAGTTCTTTCTATGTTCTTCTATTGATTTAAAGAAATGGTCTAAACACTAGATAACTGATATTGGACCTTGTCAAGATGCAACTATGTTCCATGATACTACGATTGGGCTGCACAATCAACTAATATGTCTGGTTGCAGAGATGTACCCAATGGTGTTCTACAAATAGACCATGCCTAATTATCCCTATGTTGGGATTACTATCTGATCTCAATGGAATCAATATCCCTATTTAAAGTACCAGATATGACATTTTAATTTTTTCATGGTACTTTATTCACCATAGATAACATTTTAAAGTGTTTACTGAAGGGGCTACATGGATCTCCTCATCATTGGGAAATATTTAATGATCCACTAACCCAACAACATTAATGGACGCATATTCTTATTCCTTATTGGTGGAATATTTTTGGTCAAGATGGATTTGTGGAGATTCTACTAATTTGGGGGGAATTAAGTGGAAGAGAGTGTAGATTGGTTTTTCTATTGTCATGGGACTCTGATTATCTTGGATCCTCCATTCCCTATTATTTTGAGATTGAGAATTTTCTGATGCCAATGTTGTGGTCATATAAGTCAAAGTGATAGTAGGAGGCTCTGATCTACTAAAACATGCAAAATTAATGCAGTTGGTGTGAGATACAATCTTATGAGGAATTTAGTCACTATAATTATGTTTACCCTGTCTAAGAACATACATCCACTCATATAAGCCTTTTTACTCACTATCAAAGATGGAAAAGACACATGGAACATATGCAGGGAAATCAAAAAACATGATTAGTAATTGGTCCACCTAGTCGTAGAGATAATATTTAAATATAATTAATTATTTCATATTATGTCTAAGAACATTTTTGTACATGAAATAGTTGGCATAATCAGTGAGCTTCTCCTATTGGGACCTTCAAGATTCAAGAAACATTAGGATTTTCTTATCCATAACATAGATTAATTACCATGGTACATGACCATCCATTAAGATTTAAGTCCTTTTTTTGTTCTATGAATGGAATTGTAAGTTATTGACCCTGAAGGGGAGCTAGAGTAGTATTCTCATGGTGATGCCTCACTTGGTGAGGCATGTACCTATATATGTTCATGATGGTGAACTGGATGTGGGGACTGAGTCTGTATAGTGATAGATATAAATACATTTAGAGTATTTCAGAAAGGAGTTATAATAGGTAATAATAATGACCGTATCTTGCTCCACTACAAGTATTATTCCATACATTGATATCTTTCATGAAACTTTGAGAATCAACCAGGTTTTCATTGAGAGATGAGTGTAGGGACCAACTTTCCTAGAACATTACACACAAACATCTACAATAGATTCTTCTAATAAATATACACATAAATAGAGTATGTAAGTCTCTTAAATTGGTAAATAAATTCATCAACTCACTCTTCGACTATCTAATTTAATTTGGTGAGGTTAGTGAAACTGGTCTTGTGCAAGGTGGATCTGAACTGGTAGAGGAACTTCCTGTAGATATCTTCCCAACCATTGATGGATCCTAAGGCCATCTAATAGTATCATATGAAAAAATGTACTTACATGGTTTAGAGAAAACACCTACGTTTTCAATATTCCTAATTCTTGATAGTTTCAAACATTGGTCCATGTTATGAGGTGAAATGGTCTAGATGATGCAGTAGACCACCTATCCCATTAAATGGGGTGAAACTAGGATTAGAAAACTCCGTGGGTGGTTAAATGTTCTCCACCCAGGCCGAATAAGTATTACCCTTAGGGTCAATCGAAATATATAGTATCTAAAAATCCACAAAACTAGAAGTTATTGATGTTATCATATCATCATAGAGAGTGTTGGTAGTCACCAATGCATTAACTAGCCTACAGTATTAATTGAAATAGAATTCATGGTCCCAAGGTAGTAAGTTTCACTGCTCAGGTCATGTAGGTGGGTCATATCTAGGTCATTTTTGACTTTCACTAGCCTCTACATTGATGGTATGTATGGTATATTCTACATAGAACCAAGGTTTCTGTACATGAAGGATTGGATGTTCAACTGGAGGAGGGATAGATTCTCCTAATGAATTTTCCAACCATGCGAACTACTCAAGGATGAGTTCAACAATGAGACTCTGGTTTCCATTAAGCTCCAATATAAGAGTTTCCTACTTGGAATCTAAATTTTCTTCTATCTGGTATTCACATGGGATAACTATTTTGAAAAACCCATTAAAATTTTCAACGTACCGAAGATCAGGTTGTATTTTCTTATTGGTTGGACATTTGAGGACATAAATCTATCTCTTATAATGCGTACATGCTCCTGATAATGGATCCTCTTGATATTGTGTCTCCTATTACGGTGGATTCTTCTCATCATGGACTAATTCAAAGAAATAATTCCTCAAATCATATAGGGATTGATCGTGATGATATTCATGGTGGTGGTGGTTGAAGGAGAACTTCGACCATCATTAGGTGAGAAAACATGATGATCTTGTTGTCACTGAGAAAGGGGTTTAAAGTAAAAGAAAAAAACATCCACTATCCTTTGATCTACACATGTATATATTCCTCATTCATGTCCTACTAAAGAACTATGAGAATCATAACATGGGTTTTTGAGAATCTCTGATGGCGCCCATATGAGTTGGGGAACTAAGCCACAAGGAGGGTTGTAACATCATCCATATAGTATTAATGATGGTTAGACTCATGATATCTAGGTCTTAATATCTAGGAAACCTGTCATATTTTAGGTGTTTGAATTTTCGATAGATATTATGGTGGAGGTAGGATTCATGGTTCTTGTTGGGGAATTATGGGATGGAAAAGTGCATATTCAAAGGTGGCTAAAACACGAATGATAGCTGGTGACTGGCCATAAATTTCTTAAGTCTTCCTATTACTAATCAACCTAAAGGAAGTCCTTTTCTTTATCAAATCAGACAGTAATCGAAAATTTATTAGAAATTGGGTGTGGTAAAGATGTAAGCTTGCCCTGTTGATGATTTTCTGGTTAAGGGGGCATCTCATGGGACAATCATCCTTGGAATGATAGTGTATTATAGAATAAGTTCCATATTAATGGACATGATCATATAATATGAGGTATATGTGGGAAAAGTTTTATTGGGAAGGATGTATTTACTCTATGGATCAGTATAATTTTCATCTTCCTCTAAGGGGGAAAATCCAGACCTTGATGTCTCCCCTACTTCCAAGGTGGAGGTGTAGAGAATGGAATATAATAGTGGAATGAGTACTTTCACTGAGTTCCCCTAGAAGGATGCCAAGATATAATCTACATGGAGGTACCCATTGATTAATTTCGGGAACCTATAGACCTCAGTGTCTAGGATAGTTATCCTAAACTGATGGGCACCTACCCCCAATCTTTGGTAGCGAAGGAACATGTGTTTCCATCAATTCATCCATTGCCTCTGATTCTAAGAGGTAAATGGAGACAAGATATATTCCTCATTCCTACCATATTTTAAGTATAAATTACCCAATAATAATCTTATTTGGGTCTTAGTGATTCCATTCATGTGCATTATAGCCATCACCGTGTGTAGTGCCCACATGACGGTTGTCTACACTTCTAACTCATGATAGATTTTTATATTAGGGGGAGTCTTTGGCATAGAGTGGGGCTATGTAGTTAAAATTTTAAACATGGGATGTATAATTATAGTTTCCTATTGTAACTATATGGGGGATATTCAACCAATATTTCTTGGTTTGTGGTTGGGGCCTTGATCTGATTCTGGAGAAGACAATCCCTTTTGTAGTGATTATGAGGTAAATATGAGGTGTGGTGACTATGGTAGGGGCCAATGGAGCTGATTAAGTAGCCTCTTATTTGGAATTATTTTCATCCTACCCTCAACTTCGATGTTAAGTATTTGGGTTGGGGTTAGTGGAGTAGGGATAGGGTCATCCTTCTCATCAACCTATGGAGTTGGTTGATGTTGTCTGTATTGCTTTGTGGGAGTCCTCTTGGGAAGCTCCCAGATAGGGGTCATGATGGGTGTGACATATATGTACCCTACCTCTTCATGTAAGGGGAGTGATATATTATAAACTTCTAGAGAGAGGTACCCAAAAAGTTTCTCCATTGCGATGGGGGGGATATACCCCTTCATATCCCTAAGGCTAGCGATATCATCATCAATGTGGTGTTAAAGATTCCATGTCATATAGGTCCATGTATATAGTTGGGATTAACCTTCCAATTTTTAACAATGAACTAGGGAATTGATGACCCTATGATATATAAGATCAAAAGGGGAGATAGGGTGTGGGTTCATGGTAACCATGGGAGTGGTAGCGTCTGTGCTAGGGGAAATGTTGTGATGGATTTACTCACCATTAGAACTCTTTCCCCCCTCTCTTATTAGTAGTGGTCATCAATAATTTCCTAAAACATGAGACATGTAGGAAAAATGAGCTCAAACTTCATCACCATTATAATAAAGGAGATTCCCATCATTATTAATCATCTCCAAGGTAGAGGAAGGATCCATGTCGATGATAACTATAACAGGGAATTGACATCATTTTTTATTTTTCCCATGCTCTAGGAGAAGAGTTTTATGCATAGCCCACCATTTGGTTTGGTGAAGTATGACTATTTAAATACCTAGTTATGATGATATAAAAATATGGTCTTGTCGAACATTACTCATATACTCATAGTTCAAGGATAGGGTATTCACATATGGTTCACCATTTTATTTTATAATGCTTTCTTATAGGGAATGTATTGGTGTGTTCTTTTGTTTCCTCTCTTGGAGTGGTTCACATCATTGGATTGACCATGGAATATCAAGTGAGGTGGACTTCCCCACATTCATGATGTCGAAAAGTGGTGAGCATATACCACCATAATTGATGATGTTGGCTCCATGATCAGAACAGGATGATGGGATGTGAGTTCCACTTTTTATGGATCCCACATTTCACAAAAGATTCTTATTTTTGAAATCCATACCTTGAGGTGCATTTTGAACCCATTTCACTATGGATTTTCCAAAAATCAATCATGTTTTCAACAACTGACCCATAACATGTGTTTTTTGGTATCAACAATTACCATGGATTTTGTTGTTGGACTACCCAAAAAATTTAAATGGAATAATTATATTTGGTTTGTAGTTTACCACCTTATAAGATTAGCTCGTTTTATAAATGTTATATAAGATTTATCTCATGACAGAATTACTTTGTTATAAATCAATGAAGTTGAGATATTTCATGGAGTACCACTACCAATCATATCTGATGAGGATCTAAAGATTTCCACAATGTTTTGGAAAATACTTTAATGAGCTCTGCATACAGAGTTTATTTTTAGTTCTTCATATCATCCTTACATCGATGATCAGTTTTAGAGGAATATTTAAAATCAATAATACATGTTAATTTCTTAATCTATGAATTTAAATGTTGGATGGGATAAAAATAATTCATTTGGGTAACTTTCTTGCAAAAATAGCTTTCAATCAAGCATTCAGATTGATCCTTTGGAAGCCATCTATATAAGGATGTGTAGAACTCCAATGTGTTAGAAAAAATTTGGATAAACAAATATATTAGGACATGATATAGTCGCGGATTTTTTAGAGATGTTTAGATCCATTAAAAAACATAAGGTAATTTTAGAGTCGATAAAAATTTTATGCTAAAAACCATCTATGAGATCTAGAGTTCGAAGTTAATGACAAGGCGGTCCAATGAATATCCCCTAGGAAGATGGTTATGAGAATTAGAAATAATGGAATGATAAGACATAGATATATCATTTCCTTCAATGTTTTTGTTCACATCGTAATGTAATCTTATCACTTGGAGCTTCCACTAAATCTATATTGTTCATGATGTGTTCTAGGTATCTATCTTGAGGAAGTACAAACCAAATGAATCACATGTACAAAATGAAGAGTTTGTAACATTGGATAAAGATATAACTTATAAGTAATAACTGATGTAAATTATTAATCTTATATATAACGTTCTAGGAAATAATACCACTCATCTAGTCACAGTTTTATGGCGTAACCATATATTTAAGGAATCCACATGGGAACCAGAAGATGTTGTGAGGCAGAAGTATCCTTTTTTTTATATTTGAGTGAAATAATTTTGAGGGTGAAATTATTTTAAGTTGGTATATTGAAACACCCTATGATTTTATGATATATTTCTATTTAAATAAATTTAATTTCTTCAATAGCTTTTGATACAAAAACCTCATGTCTTATTGAACAATTACATAGTATTATGTTATAAACTAGTCGTTAAGTTGAAAGAGTGTATATGAATAACAAAATTTCAAAAACAATAGAATACATGCTATATATAATGAAAATATAATGATAAATAATAAATCAATTTTTTTAGAGTCATTATATGAATTAAAAAAACATTTTCTCCTCAAAATGGTTTTATTGTTTTATTGTGAGAAAACAATATAATTCATTTCTTATAATTTTTGAAAATTTATTTGAAAAAATGAACTGAATTTTTCAAATACTCATGTAAAAATTATATTAAATGAATTTTTTATGTTTTTCTAAAAGGTTTTAGTTTTCATTGAATAATGAAAAATATAGATTTTTATAAGTGTAATTAATTTTATTTAATTAAAATAATTTAAAAGTACCATTATTTTTCATATTTGGTATCAAGGATATATAATATCCATTTGATTTACTATAATCTAAATAATTCCATTAGGATTAACATTTAAAATTATTTTTATATAAGTTAATTTTTGGCTAAAAAACATTTTTATAGAAAACTTTTATATCACAATTAGTGGGATTAGTTTTAAATAAATTTCCTTAAATTATAGTAATTGAATTTGATGAAATGGATTCTATATTTTGAATATGTATTTTTAAATTTAGAAAGTATCTACCTTTTATTTTTAGGCATTATGAATAGAAACTGTGGTATAACTTATCACCTCAATAATGGTAAATCAGATAGTTAAGGTTAAAAATAAGACACCATATATTTAAAATTTATCTAACACATTCTTTATTACTATTAGATGACATATTTTCTACCAAACCCATCCAATATTTGAATATATAATTTTTTTTTCCATATTTCTTTGATAATTTCATTTATATTATTTTAATAAAATGATAAATACAAAATGTCATTCTATTGACATTAATTTAACATATATGTTCACATAAAGATAATAAGATGTTATTAATGAATCTAAAATATTATTCCAAAATTAGATAATTTACTTTTATTATGATTTTTATTTTTATTTTTATTAATGATATAATTACCTTAAATGGATACACAACTCTGATATGGTGCTTGTGAATATAGTGGAAAAAATCAATGAAAATAATTTTGAAACCATAAAAAGTAATGTATTTTGGATTATTTATTATTTAACATGACTTCTATAATTAAAAATATTATATTATTGATGAAAAAAAGGATTATATTCCAATTCATTCTTTTTTCTCATGTCTTTAAAGTCAAATTAAATAAAAAAGTGTCAAAAATGACATTGATGATATTTAATGAAAAATAATATATTATTAAATAATTTAAGAAACATAAAAATTTTGAAACAGAAAATGTAGTATAATAAAATGGTTCAACATTTCATCTTATTTCTATATATGAGAAAACAGTTAACTTAGATGTAAAATTATAACCCTTTAAGACTGAAAAATTCATTACAATGGTTATGGTTAAAAAAATTTAATGAAGGGGTTAAACCAAAATAAAAGGTTTAAAATTAAACATAAATATTTCAAAATTTTATTAGTATAAGGATTTTTATCCAAATCCTATGTTATATTTGACTCCGTTTCTATATGGTTCTACTTTTGGATGAAAATTAACTTATTATATTTTAATATTTTCATTAATTCTATGTGTTTCCTTTCATTCACTATAAAATATTATTACCTCTATTATATTCTACACACCACCTAGAGTCATTTAGATAGAAAAAAACCAATAAAAACATCTTATAAACTCATATATAAAAATTATATTGGTTTTTTATTTCCAAAGATCTTCCCTAGTTCCCTTATGAGTAGATCTAAAGTAGATCTTTCAAAGAAGAGGTAATCATCTTCACCAATGACATTGTTTTTTGTTATTATTTCACCACCTTAAATTATTTAATAAACATTAAAATATAATAAAAAATATCCCCCATATAATAATATGATATTATATTTATTACATAATATTTATCCATCCACTTCTCCATTAAAAGGGAAACAAAACCATCACTTGTGCATATGGTGGACAACTGCCTCACGAATTGAAGTAATTCCACAAAGGACAAAGGCCTTTTTATTTTTTCATTACGTTTTGTGTAATACCTTTTATAATTAAGTTTATTTGCAACCATACATGTCCTGTAGGACCAATAAATAAGGACTAATACATATCCACTGAAATCATATAGACCAGACACCTAATTGAAATCCCACCGTAGCAGTTGCCCAATTATTTCTCCAAAGCGTCCGACCTATAATACGACCCAATAATGACATCCCATTGCAGTTGGGGTTATATAAAAGTGTAAAAAATCTTATAATCATGCATCAAAATCCTAGGTTCATGTCCCAAAAACAAAAATTTTATTGGGGGCCCTATGCATTCTCGGTGTTGGTCCAACGACATAACACTGGCAGGGTGGCAGATGATGCTGATGTGCCACACAAGACCAATGGATTAAAAGAAGGATTCAAGTGAAGTTGTGAATTATGGTAGTCGCATCAGGCTTGTAATGTTCACTGGAGGTCCCAGTTATGGTATTCATACAATGTTGGTAGACTTAATTGTGTCAAGGAGTCCACAATCAAAGGCATTGGCAGCTGGCTATCATGGATGATATCGTTGGTTGCTTCAAGTGGCGGTAACATAGGTGAGAGCCCTCAACCCTTGGTGGTGCTGATGGAAATGACATATTACTTGATGTATAAATTATAAAATAATAAAGCAATTTTTTTTCAAATAACCTTGTGTAGTCCCAAACGGGGTTAGTGTAGGAATCAACCTCCAATAAGGCGAATTGATGTAATTGTTTTCCATTACCACCTCACAAAGAATGTTATAATAATGGACATAATGAATATATGTGATTTGTATGAAATAATTTTAATTATTCTAGTTTAATTATCATCTACTTTATTATCTTTCCACTCATTAAAAATATAACATCCCTCGTATGTACAAATGAAATACTATCTCCACTGGAATAGAGTGCCCTTTATTTTTTGCACTGTCATTGGAGACGTGGGATGTGAGAATTCAAAAATGAATTGGATATAATAAACTTCTATATCTAGACATATAACTATCCCAAATATTTTATTCCTTGGTTTATAAGAGCTGAAAACGTTTTATCTTTCTAGGGTCTACTAACATGACTTTATTTGAAATGAAATTATAAATTAAGTGAAATTCTTGTATCCATAAAAAACTTTTAGTGATTTTTCATAAAATTGGTGCTCTATAAAGGTTTTAAAAAAATAATTACTTATTATTCACGGTCTTTTAAGGTTAGAGAATATACCATAGTGTAATCCATAAACACCACAAAAATGATTCTAGGTACATTTTAAAGAATAAATTCATCAATGAAACAAGTGAATTTGAATGACCAAAGGGCATGGACAAATATTAATAATTAATTTAGTAGCACCTAAATTTTTTTATTGGAATATGATCTCAATTAATAGATATTTAGTGATAACAAGACCATATAAAAATCGTGGATAAAATTTTTTATCCTTTCAATTGATCAAAAAAATCAACATTTTGGGGAAGAATATATCAAAAGTTTATCATAACCTAAATAATGTTTTGAAATTCATGTTTGTTTTAGGGCCCACAACTAAAGTTAGTGGGCTATAGAATTTAAATTTTCTATCACTATAGTGATTCAACATTGTCATCTATAGTGATAATATTCCAAATAGAGGTCATAGAATATCATGTGAATTTAATAAGAAAAAAATTTAAATGAATAGAACTGAAAGGTATGGGCTCTTAGATTAAGATGAGAGATCCCTGGCTCTCTTAGGTTTTACCCTTGGTCTTTGGATTATTCATGTTTTCTAGTAGTGTATCTCCGTGGGGATGTCCGTTTGTGGGTTCCAAGTTTCTCTATGGTGGCACATTGTTCTAATTCAGGCGACGGTAGGGTTGTGTCTCTAGGCATACAATCTAGCCTTCTAGGACTCTAGTGGTCTGATCACAGTCATGGAAGGTCCACATCATGGATTTAGCCTTTCATGATGAAAGTGATCCATTTATCTATAGCACAGTCAGTGGCATGTTCTAGTGGTGTTTATGAGTCATCCCTAGTGTCCCTTGATGGTGATGGTTCTCAGTTGATAGTGGGTTCTTCTTTGGGTGTCCAGACAGGGAGTAGCATCTTGTAGTGAGTTTGATAGTCCTAGATTTGGTGTGGGGTTTTGTTGGACCTCTTTCTACTATTGAGATCTATATGGGGCTTCAGTAAGTATAACCTAGTTTTTTTCGTGTTACCAAATTGATAGTATGAGAGGGTATGGATTTTTCCATCAATACCAAGCACCATGCATTTCTTCATGGTTCTATTCTTACTTTGTATTCCTATAAATTTTTGGGTGCTAGGTTAATCTCCATATTTTTCTGGGAGGGTCTATATTTGTGATTTAGGTTTTTTGGGATTTCTTGGTCATTTTTTGGCTTCACGCTTCTGGGAATTTAGGTCATGTTTTGAGCCTATGTGACTTTGGGATTTCAATATATATAGGTTACCTCTAATCATAACTTATGAATGATAAAATAAATAAAAATTTAATCATTTTTATCTTTTGAGAAATGCTTGCCTCATTAAAACTGGTGGGGTGTTTTACAAATTCTTGAACCTAATGATCATTACCCAAAGTATCCATTATTAAAAACCTCTAGATCAACCACACACACTTCAATAATTCATGTAGACATTGGTCATTAGATTTCAAGTGATAGCGTATAGATTTGATGATTCCTTCAATTCCCCGATGATCACTAGGACTCCATTCCTACAATCCATGAAGATATTCTTGGATCATACACTTGGAAAGAGTCTTCGTACCTCTATGATATAAGAGGATATAAAATATCTCTATTCTAAAAATATATTAATAGTATTGGAATGAGAGTATCTCACCTACTTATATAGTGGGATGATCAAATACTCAGAATGAGCTCCTGAACCCCGAAAATAAAACAACCACTAAATAAGTAGTAAATGACCCATTATGACAAACATACTATTTCATAATTTCATTTATATTTCTATCACTTATATGTAATAGATAATAAGTATATTTCATGATAAAACTAAGTCATTAACTCCAATAACAATTCCCAAAATGTTAAATGTACCATTAATGTTAAAATAATATACATTTATATAATATTTTTCCACATATTCAATTATCACCTTATGAAAAAATTTATTAAAAAAAATCAACCCAGTTATTTTATAATTGAATGAAAAAGAATTTATCAATTTTTTGGTGATTTTTAATATTTTTAGAACTCTTAGAACCAGTGGTGGGTCTCACCATTTCATGAATACATATTCTTAAAAATAAGGAAAACTCATGAATATGCTATTGTGTGTTACCCTATAAGACCTTATCTCTACAGCAGTGAATTACTATTCCTAAACTAGGAGAGAAGTCTGAAAACTCATCAATTACCCTATGGAGAGAAGTAAAATTCATATCAATGACAAAATTTCCTATGAACATTCACAATGCAATATAATCTCTTTTTCTCATGATATCCCATAATTCAAGATGAAGAGATTGTGTCATCATCCATTAATTATTTATTATTTTCTGATCTAACTGGACATCCTTAACTTTAACTACCTTGGATGATGATTTATAATGGTACTAACATTTTGATCAAATTGGCCTGAGATATCACTTCCTCCACTCGAAAGAAAAAATTCTATCTTGACAATTCAACCAATTCCACACCACCAAAGGTGCACCCAAAACAAGCTACCTCACCACAACATTAATGTAATTGTTTTGGATTGAATCAGAGTAAACAATTTAATGGTACACATTGATAATGAAATCTATTAAGGAGGATAGAACACATGTTTGTAGATAGTAATAACCAATGACACGTGAAACCTATAGTGTTCTTATTTGAGGGTTAGTCCTCATGATCTAACCTAATAGAGTCCATAAAATGTAATCTTCATGAGAATAAGTCTAAATTATGACTTATCATGATATGATATCCCTGAGAATATTACCTTTATCCACTATCATAACATGAAATATTGGATTGTAATACTAGTAGAATTATCCTAATTTATATTATGATAAAAAATTAATTTCTAGGTGAGATTACAAGAACTATAAAAAATCATTGTGTATTTTAAAATTCTTCTTTAGATGCCACAAGATCCTCAATGAACACAATATTTTTATACGTGGATACCGCTAGCTTGAAGGAGCCTGTCTTTTCAACACCTTATCCTAATTGTGATATTAGAGAAAATTGACCTATAGAAAGACTTGTATTTCCTCTTGTAACTAGTATAACTGTCTCTTCACATACTAGGTACGTACCGTTTGTATTTCATCAAGTACACTTGGATAGTTATGACATCTTCCCATGTAGTTCTCCATGATACTACTGATATTTTCCTACCATAGAATATATACTAGAAAAATCATTTCTTATACACATCATGGACTTTTTTATTAATCCATTTAATAATTATATGGAATTAATCTCACCACATTAATATCATCCTATGTCCTATACATTTCTTCATGGAGAGATGGATTCCATGGGATAATGGTTACAATTCACTCTCAGATTTTTTGAACTATTCTTTTTCAATATATTTTCAGTATAAATTTTTTCCACTTGGTCTAAGAAACTGTAAGATCGACCTTAGTAGAACATATTCATAATAATGTAGGTTTCATATTTATATCAATAATTACCGATTTACTTTCATTCTGGCCTTAACCAACCATAAGATCAATAAATGTTTTCATTTTTTATCGAGCATATTTCTCTTTTAAAACTATAATGATCCAAATAACCCCTTGTATACACATGGGAAAAAATCATACCAAATGAATATTCTAATATCTTATCCCTTAATTTAATCCTAAACAAGATTTTAGTAACGTGCACCCCTTTTCTAGAATTATATAGTGCTTCCATCACTTTCTAGTTACGTCGTATAGAGACCTTGCACTATTGGTGGTATTGAGATACAATGCCTAATAAAATGTTCATAGAGATTATCTATGAAAATTTAAATACTATTTATTTTAAGAATAATGTCATGGTGTTATACTACTACAGAACATGCATTTAACAGGACTAAATATGGCCTTTAACATCACTAGAGAAGCGTTGAATACCAGATCGAGAATAAAGCTATAGTCTTTTATATGCAGTGATAAAGGTTTCCTTTATGAGTGCTAATAAATTCTTATAAAGGGCTCATTTATCATAATTTTTAGAAGAACTAATAAAGGACAACAATTATCAATGGTTTTATTCTGCGCTAATAAAGGGGACCTTGATCAGCATTTGTAAAAGCACTGATAAAGGGTCTTATTTATGTGTGTTCTAAGAACACACTATAACACCAGTGAAATGTGCTGTGATAGAAAAAATGAAAAAAAACTACGTGATATAAAAAAAATAATGTACTAATACATAATTTAATTTAAATTAAATTCAAAACATAATTACATGAAAACAACACAATATTATAGACATACCCAACAATTTTTTACCCAATTATGTGAGTACAAATTATTACATACATTCAAGAAAATGAATTTTTCTTTTTATTTAGATCATGAACAAGACTCATTCTACTATCAAATAAACTTCCCCTTCTTGAGAAAAATAATGCACCTGTATGAGAAAAAAATTCTTATATCAATAATAATATAAACAAATAAATAAAAAGAAGCTATTAATTTTATACTAGACATTGATTCATATGAGGGAATTTGTGTATCAAATTGGGTTGAGGTTTATTCTTACATGTCACACCATTTATTGTTCATATTCAAGAATTTTCTCTATTAAAATTAAATAAATTAGTATAAGATAAACCCCCATGGGTGTTGCATAGTGGCTGAGTCCTATGGCAGTGTTTGGGAGGTCTTGGTTTCGAGCCTCCCCATGTAAATTTAGGTAGGTTTTAATTTTTTTATTACCACTCCCTTGACCAGTGTAGAATAAATAAATATAAGATAAAAATAGTAAGGAATTAAATTAAGTAATAGCGTATTGAATTATGAGAAAACAATCTAGGCTCATTTTCTTTGTTTTTGTGATGTGATGAGTGTTTTAAACTAAAATGACACCTATATTTTGAAAAGATACACATGGAGTCAAACTAATCACACAATTAGTCAGATTGAGGTGAGGATAATTCCAACACATTTAAAATGACTTATGGATCATGTTCCAAATGTATCAAAAAAATGAGAATGTGTTTTCTATGTTTTGAATATGTCACTTATCTTTTTCACTAAAATTTCATTTGAAACTGGAAGCACACAATTTGGTTCATTTTGATCACATTATGTATTAATTTGACATTAGACTTATTATTACACATCAAAAATCACTTATGGATCATTTTTATGAATTATTAAGACAATATAAGTGCATTTTGTTTGTTTTCAGTGAGTGAAACTCTTTGAACTAAAATTTTGATTTTAACTAATAACAGACACATTGACTGATAATGGGAAAATTGTGTATCATATTTAGGTAATGTTGATTCCTAAATTTAATAAATAACTTATATATAATTTTCATAAATGATCAAAATAAAAATGAATGCAGTTTTTTTGGTTTTGAGTAGTTTAGTTGTCTGTTTTTCTAAAACTGATGTCAAATTTCAATAAAAAGACGCACTTGGAGTCATACCCACCACACCATGTATCATATTGAGGTGAAGATGATTCCAAAACGTATTAAATGACTTATGGATCATTACAATAAATTTTCAAAATATTACTAATGTGTTTTCTCAGTTTTGAGTACTTCACTTTCTTTTATACTAAAATGTAATTTTATATTGGAAACACACACTTTGACACATACCGGTCACAACATGTTTTATATTTTTATGAGAATAATTAATACACATGAAAAATGAATTATGAATCATTTTACTATATTTTAATGATAATCAATGTGTTTTTCCTTATTTTTCAGTGAGTTACACTTTTTGAACTAAAATACCGATTTTAAACTAATAACAGGCACATTGAGTCATACTGGGTACATCATGTATCAGATTAAGGCGTGAATGATTCCTAAATGTCAAAATTGTCTCATATAACATTTATTATAGTATCAAAACAATATTAACATGTTTTTTGGTTTTTATTATGTCCATTTTCATTTTTATAAAATTGATGTAAAATTTATATAAAAAGATACACTTTGAGTCATAATTGTCACACTTTGCATCGTATTGAAGTGTGTCTAAATACAAAACATATAAAATAAAAAATGGATCATTTTATTAAAGTTCCTAAACAATTCAAATGTGTTTTCTCAGTTTTGAGTATGTCACTTTTCTTTTTTACTAAAATATTATTTTAAACTAGAAACACACACTTTGACTCATATCGATCACATTCTGTATCAGTTTAATGTGATACTAATTACTACACATCAAAAATTACTTATGAATAATTTTTCTAAATTATCAAGATAATATAAGTCTATTTTCTCAGTTTTTCAGTGATACTTTATGAACTAAAATATCGATTTGAAACTGATAACGAACACAATTAGTCATACTAGGAACATTGTGTACCATACTGATTCCTGGAAGATTCATAGACATAAAAAATGTCTTATGGATAATTTTATTTAAGTATTAAAAAAATATCATTGTGTTTTCACAATTTTGGATAGGCCAGTTGTCCTTTTAAGTTAAATTCATGTAAATTTTATATAATTAGATGCATTTGGGGTCATACCGGTCACACCGTGCATCAGATTGAGGTGATATTTATTCCAACATGTATAAAATGACTTATGGATTGTTTTTTTAAAGTAAAAATACAATAAAAATGTGTTTTCTTGGTATTGAGTATGGAACATGTTTTTTATTTACTAAAATGTCATTTTAAGTTGAAAACATATACTTTGACTCATACCGATCACATCACATATCAGTTTGATGTAAAACAAATTCCTACACATAAAAAATGACTTATGAAACATTTTCCCAAATTGTTAACTCAATTTTAGAACATTTTATTAGTTTTTATTAAATGAAACTTTTTGAACTAAAATATCAAATTTAAAATGATAATAGATACTTTAAGTCATATTGGCTAGATCGTGTATCAAATTGAGGTGAGGCTAATTACTACACATAAAAATTACTTATAGATCATTTTACTATAGTATAAAAAAATGTGTTTTCTTTGTATTGAGTATGTTAGTTTTCCTTTTTACTAAATTGATATCAATTGTAAATAAAAAGACTCGCTTGGAGTCATACCGGTCACACCGTGCATCGGATTGAGGTTAGGATGACTCTAACACATCCCAAATTACTTATGGATAATTTTACTAGGGTATAAAAACACTATAGTTTTTTTATTTGATTTATGTATATCACATGTCTTTTTTTCTAAAATTTTATTTTGAATTTGAAACATAATCTTTGAATCATATTGGTCACATAGTTTATCAATTTTACATGATAATGATTTATAAATTTCAATAATTATATTTGAATCAATTTCATCAATTATTAATAAAATCGAAGATTTCTTTCTCAGTTCTCAATGAGTGACACTTTTTGAACGAAAATGATGGTTTTTAAGTGATAAAAGACACTTTAAGTCATAAGAAGAACATAATATATTGGATTGTGGTCCAGATGATACATAAATATTAAAAATTACTTATGGATCATTTTCTTAATTTATCAAAACAATTTAAATACGTTTTGATTAGTTTTAAGTATGCCAGTTGTCTTTTTTACTAAAATTAAGGTCAATTTTAAATAAAAAGAATAACTTGGGTGATACTGGTCTCACCATGTGTCATATTGAGGTGTGGATAATTACTAAACATCCAAAAGTATCATAAAATCCAAAATTACAATGTTTCCACGATTTCCATTTCTTTTATCTATAAAACTACCAACACTACATATTGACTCGATTTTCATAGCCAAAAGTCCTTTCTCGTTGTTGATATCCATAATTATATAGGATGATCAGGTGATCATTATATCATAAGAATCCCCAAAATAGGAACAAGAGATTCATCCACTCTTGTATATTAAAAAAAATAATGTTTTTAGGCTAATAACATTGACATAATATGTAGTGTTGGCAGTTGGACATAGAACACAAATGGAAAGCATGGTAACATTGTAGGAAAGAAATATTTTATTATTTTGTGGCTTCTTAAAAATAGTTTACAGAAAAATATGACTTCTAAAAAGATCTGTGAAAAAACTAAATAAGTATTTTATTTTAATGACAATGAAATTAGCATAAAATTGTAGATAAAATTCTGAAAAAATTAGTTAAATAAGTAGTTATAATCAACATTTTCATGAGAGTTTTTATAAATTCTTGATGCGTTTCCTTATTTTCCTTATCACAGTTGTCGGTTCAAAGTCTAATTTCGCACAAGAATGTGCATATTCGAACAAACCACCCCAAATCAAAAAAATAATCCAACTGTATAAGAAATAAATTTTATATGGGGAAAACATAAAATAAATAAATTAGACATTAATATGAAACCATATATTATTTAAATATACAATGATTTCTTTTTTTGAAAACATCATAATTACCTCTATGATTGAGTAGTGTAGATAACTTGAAGGTTTGTGATAAATTCTAATGCATTAGGGGTGAAATGGTTTTAAAGGAGATGAAGTATTTGGAAGATTTGGTGTAGAAAGGAATTAAGTATAGACAGAAAACCTAAAATCAAACAAAATAATCCACATATACAAGAAAAAAATTATTATGTAAGTAATTAATTAAATAAAAAAATAAATTAAAAAAATAAAATAAATTAAAATATGAAAAATAAAATAATTTTATGGAAAATGATTTTACTGAGAAAATATCAAGAGTACCTCTATGATTGATCATAGGTAATGTAATTTCCATTCCTATAAAGGAAGTGGAGGTAACATGTAGGGAAGTGATAAATAAAATACCATATGGGTGAAAATGTTTTGGGGGAGAAGAATTATTTGAAATTTTTTCTGAATAAAGATAATAAATAGAGATATAAATAATCTAAAATTATCAAACTCTATAGAGAATTATTAAAATTAAATCAATATTTCATTATATATATTTTAAGTAGAATAGATAAGGTATATCATAACATAACCTTTACATCATCCCAAAGGTTTTCCTTAGTTATAGTTTGTTATTCCAAGGGATTAGTAAAATCATCATGTATATAGGACATTGTCTGTATGAGGATTCAAACTTTTAATTTAGATTATGTTAATGTCGTAGATACCAAATAATATTATGAGAAAAAACATATTATTTAAAAAAAAACTTTTAACATCTAATTGAACTCTTTTTCTTTTTAAATATTTTTGGGATTTGATTCCTCTATTGAGAATCCAAGTCCCCTTTTTGTGGTCCAATATAACATATAAAAAATTGTTTACATTAGGATTGGCATGAATTGATTGTGATATACCAATAAAAGGGTCATTATTGAATGAATTTCCTTCTGACACAAAATTTGTTCGAGTCCTTAGTAGGACAATTGACCATTTTTTTTTCTGGATCTAAGACATAAAATATTGTAAATTCTTGTGAATCCATTATGAACGAATAATACTTTTCCCATTGCATAATGAAATTCACCTTTATAAATCCAATTTCAACAACTTTCACTGAACTCATATTGTCAACCAATTTTTAATATAAAATAGGCACGTTTAATGTTTTATAATTCAACTTGTATATGTATTCTATAATACCAAAATATGACATATTTTCATTAATTAGATTTCTATCTTTGGAACCATATATGTGCATTACTTTTTCCACAATCATGACACCATTGTTTTGTGTTGTACCACAGTCAACATGTTCTTTAGTTATAACATATAACCATTGGTTAAAAAACTAGTTTAAGATAAAAAAATTTTATTTAGTCCATTCGATAGCCACTTAATTCGTTAAAAAATGAATTCATATTTTCCAATAACTCTTTATAAATTTGATCTCTAAACCATACTATGAACTATTGATTAGGTGTATTTAGTATCCATCCTTCAACCCTTGATGGATTAAAATATCTAAGAATTTATTTGAGGGATTCAATGTATGGAACAACATATTCACTTTTATGTAAAATTTAAACATGTTCTTCATCCCACTCTGTCAAGGTAATTGTAACAACAACTCTTCTGAAAATCGCTTCAACCATAAGTCATCCCCATGACGAGACTCTGGGAGACTGATGTTGTCAACATTTAATAGGTAATCAGTATATAATTCAATAGATTCCTCAATAATATATCATTCTATAACATAACCTTCTGGATGTAATCGATTGTTGACATACCCCTCCAAAATATTCATATATCATTGACTGGGGTAAATCCACCTTTAATGGACATGACCGCATAGTTGAACCACTCTAACCAAGTGAACCATTAGGTGGATCATTATATCAAAGTATTATGGTGGGAATAACATCTCTAATTCACATAATATGACTGCCAAATCCTTATTCATGATAAAAAACTTCACCAGGTCTATAACATTACAACACATGATTTTGAAAAATAAGAGGAGTCTGGTTATTTTATAATGTAAATTTTGAGAAAGAATGTGATGGAAAGAAAAAGGCATTAAATCCTACATCTAAACATGATAGTAGAGGGATTTTAGTACATGTACCTTTAAATTAGTCATTGATATGTCATTCTTGATATTTTTTGAATACCCCTCTATAAATTTTACACTATTAAGGAAAATAAAAAATTGAAATTTTTCTTGTCTGGATAGAGTGTAAGTTTATGTAGGAAGAAAAGCCATCCCTTTACCCATCATTGGTGCGAAATCTACCCTTATCCCAAATTAAATCATGTCCAACCTATCATTGATTCCATATTTCATTTTTCTAAGAACATTTATTAACATTCCAATAACACTCACAAATAATTTTTTTTTCTATATACATGACATAAAAAATGTTTGAATTATAAATAATGCCAATACAGAAATTCTAATAAAAATTATCGCTTCTTACAACTTGATTTCAAAGGAATTTTTTAAAATGATTTATCGAAAATAGTGTCAATATATTTTACTTTATTGAACATTTGATCAAAATTTGTTGGAGATGATGTTTTACCTTATTTGATATTCCCATCAAATGAAATCATCCATGATCAATGTTTATGTCATTAAGGAAAAATATCCGATTTCCATAAAACACAGTATTCAATGAATGTTTCATCTAAGCGGACATTGTATGTTTTTCACAAATGTGACACCCTAATATTACTTTAATTCTATATATTGATAAATTTTCATAAGTTGGGATGTCATTTATCATCCAGTGAACATGGACCTCATTCTGAATTACTCACTTCCATGAGCATCATACATTGTAACACATGTAACCCACGTTAATTTCAGATCTTTGATAAGTGGAAAAAATATACATCCATATCATTACCTAGTTTCTTTAGTCCATATATAACTAGATACAACATAATGTATTTGTGTTTCATGCATAACCATAAAAAAGAGTTATAATTTACCAACATGACAAGACACATACTATGAGTATTAATTTGTAAACCAAAAGGATATATTACATCTATATATAATGCAAGATGAAGGTTCCTAAACTCATTTACAAATTCAAGATACTCGTAATCAATTTTATTCCACTAAAGAGAATCTCCTAGATGGTGTAGTTTACCAAATTCAATTCATATAGATTTATGCCCTATCAATTATCTTAAGGTTTCCAAACATCCATATAGTTTTATAAACCATTGAATGATAGGAACATACAATACAGATTTTAAAGGTCTTGATTCAATTTTCTTGTATCAATACAGGCCACACATAGATCATTTCATTAGTGATTATTGGTTCTTATGAAAAAATATTCAATCATTTGAACATATATGTAATTTCTTTAGAGATCATTCCTATTGAAAATAGAATTTTTTTTAACATCATATATTCAATATACTTGTTATTTTTCTTCAAGTATCATATCATTCAAGATACCAAGTAGTTATTTAATGCTGGTGTCACTCTACCCACTTCCATATTTCAAATTATATGACTTCAATACAACTGGAAATGTTGTTTATTTAGTACAACTGGTATACAATGGTTAATTTGCATATAAATATTTAACTTCTCAATCATCTTTGGACAATAATGAATGCTATCTTCATTTACCATGGCCATTTGATCCATGTGATCTTCATCATCATGTACACCTGTATTCATATCAAATTATACATAAACCATACTATCATCCAAATTAGTGTGGACATTTGGTTTTTCAACATGTTTAGCCCAAAATTTAAAGATATGATCTATTACCTGAAAAATAAAATTATCTTACAACTCTTTCAGACTAATTTGTTTCGAAAAACAACAATCTAAATATGGACAAAGAATTTGATAATGGTTGTATTAATGATCTATTTCAAACATGGAGAACTTTTTACCTCAATATTCATAATATTTTGTCAAACGATTAGTGTGTATCAATTTTATATTTATATCCATCCTATTGGGTTAATAAAATATAAATTTTCTAAAAGAAATAAATAAATACAAAAAAGATATTCCTTATCAAAAAATTGAAAGATATAGATAATTCTAATAAGGGAAACCCAACATTTATTATTTCAAAAAAAAAATTAGTTTTCTTTGATGAAAATGGGTAATTAAATTTAAAGAAATGATTACACCATTATGGTAGGTGTCATCAACTAAATTCATTAAAAGGTAAAATTTATATAAAACTATCATTCTCATCATCTCATCTCCCAAACATTTATCATTTCATTTCTTTTATTTGACACACATACTTCTTCTCTTGTGAGAATGCACTTATTTTTCTTTAAATACGGTAAGAATTTTTAATCCATGAGATTACTAGTGACCATAGTAGTACACAAGACATAAAATATATGGGGTGAGTCTCAAGTAACAAAATGAAATAATAACGGTTCCGGATATGAATGTGATGAGGATGACAGTTGTACTACATTGTGTTCTATAAATGGAGTAATGCCTCCCATTTTTGATAATTACACCATTGGAACTAGTTATTTATTCATGGACTATTGATGGTGATATTTGGGGAGAATAAATATTCTTTTATGTGATTCAAGGGGTCTCAGTAGGTTTATTTTAGGATAAATGAATATTTGGTACCACTATGAATTATATATTTATAGGATAAATCAAAGTTTTAATACTTGTAATCCTACAATTAAGAATAGTCCAAAATCTTTTATAAATGTATTATATAAAAAATAATGTAATTGAAGAGGAATTTATAATTGATGTCACAATAAACTATTTAGAAAATAAAAAACCTTTCATATTAGAAATTGGTTATTCATATCACCTGATAAGAAAACCCAATTTTTTGAGAGCTCGATCCTAGAAAGACATCACAGAGCTCATTTGTAGAGATAGATCCTTGAGAGACATCACAAAGACCTTCCCTAACCTCCATGTGCAATCCTCAGAGCACACTGCCGGGGAGTCAAAGACTCACTGTGCGCCGTGAAGAAGAAATCCCAATTTGCCGAGAGAAAACGTGGAGTACGCAGAGCTTCATGAATCGAGAGCTCTAAATGAATAAATGATGAGTTAAGAAAGGGAAAAAGGGAGTACAACCTCCCCGATTTATAGGTGATGATCCCTTTTTCTTTGCGGCGCATCTGACTGCGCTGAGCTTCACGATGCTCTCAGCCCACATGTCACCCCTCCTCCATCTTCACGAGCCTTCTTCATGATTGACCAAGGAGTTTTGGAAATTTTCTATCATATTTTGACCTTTGTTTTCTCCTCGACACCAAGTCTGGGGGGGGGGGTGGAATTTGTTGGTTCCAAAAATATATTTGGAGGAAAAGGATGTGGAGCGAAAACCAGATCCAAAAAGGATTCCTCAAGAAGGCCAATCGTGGGGCCTCGTAGCCTCGCGCTCGACCCAAAACTCCCCCCACTATGAAGACACTATGGATCAAGGAGGGGGTAGGATCTATGATCCAATTTTATGTTCATAAATCCACCGAAGAGGAAGGAGGTAGGAAGCTTTGTGATCGGATTTGACGTTTGCGGAGCCGCCATGGAACAAGGAGGCAGGAGGCTCCATGGTTACGAAAAAATGCCACATGTATTCATGCTAAGCGAGCTCTTCTATGTGGAACCTCTTTCCAATAAATACCTGGCCCCCCTCGAGCCCAAAGGATGGATCCTCCGACCTTTCTCCTTTTTATCTCTCAAATCACGAAGCAATTTCTACTCTCTGAACCATGAGCTATTCAAGGTACTTGAGCATTACAAAGTGCCTTTACCTTTGCTTAAATTCAACCCCTCTTCAAAGAGGGATGACCTTCGTGGAGCCCATGGGCCACCATGAAGGAAGGTGATCCCCAAGGGGACTCAGGTCATCATGGAGCACTTATGATTCATGAAGTACCCTCCAAGCACATGTAACCCACATACCAAGGCGTGGTCACTATGCTTCACAAAGCACACCGCTTCGTAGTGCTACGCTTTGTGAGGTACCCTTTCTTCAGGAAGCTCTGCTCCGTGAAAGCCTTTCCAATTCACAAAGCACCTCCCTTATGCACCTATTCCCTATTCCTAGGCTAGTACACTTCACTTCGTGAATAATATCCCTTTGCGAAGACCCTCCACAAAATAGAGCAGCAGAGCTTCATGAGGCTTCTTCCGGTGAACCCTGTTTCTCCACAACCCCTTTTCCTGTGCAACCCATCATGTTTGCACAATGTAATTCCAATGTCCCATGGGTGGTGCTTCATGTTGCATTTCTTTGCCTTATGATTCTTCGCATAGGCATGCTAACATCTATTTATTCTTCACATAGCCACACTAATGTGGGCCCTTCATTGTATCACTACACAACTCCCCCCTCACATGACATTGTTGATGCCCTCCATTCCCCAAGGGTGGGTGGGTATGAGTTATATAATTCATAGGGTACAGAGTGAACCCGCCTCATCTGAGCAGTAGGCCGTTAAGTTGCCAAGCACCATTGTCCTCAGCACATGACAATAAACTGTAACCTCACCCAGTGCAATCTATGTGGGGTCCCCCACCTTGGAAATTCTTTACATCCACTCATCATCATAAGAGTGTTATCTTCCTCACATGGAATGAGATATTATTTTTGGAGTAGTGTCTATTCGCGGGGAAGGGAAACCATTTTGGTGTAGGCCCCTAGCCTTTCTTGCGAGAGGCAATATCCCTGCTCCCTCCTCTCTTCTTTGGTGCCAATGACCAGGGGGGATATGGAAATAGGAACTCCCCCCTCTTCCCTACCAAATCCCTATCCCATTGGGATTTGTCACCATGATTGCCTCAATCCTAGAGTAAGTCCCTATCTCCATCTCACTGGGCTGAAAACCACATGTAAGCCCCTATTTCATCTTTGGGCTACAGCCACGCATAAGCCCCTGTTTCATTTTTGGGTATCTAACCACATGTAATCCCCACTTCACCTCCCATGGATGTATCTTTCACAACGTTATCGTCATGTATTTGCTGCCTCTTGTTTCTCACACTGAGCATGACTCACATGGGCATACAATAAGCATTGAAAATGACATCCTCTTCATGCTTCTAACCACACATAATACCTAGTGTATCATCTGGTCGTTATCCTCTATGCACAACCCGATCCAAAACACCTCTTCTGAAATATGTGGACTTTGATCCTTTCCATGTTAAGGTACGTAGGAGGTCTCCCTGAGGATCAATCCCAACAACCATTGGTACCGACCCCCTTCACGGAGGTCCACCAACACCTCTTCAGAAGTATGTGGACTTTGATCCTTTCTAAGGCAAGGTACGTTGGAAGCCTCCCCGAGGTTGAAGCCCAACACCTATTGGTCCCAACCCCCTTCACCTCGGTTCACCAAAAACTCTTCCGAACTATGGGGACTTTCCCCTTGATAAGTCTAGGTACATAGGAATCCTGCTTGAGGTTCAAACCCAACGCCTATCAGTCCCGACTACTTCACGTCATCCCACCCCCCATATTGCATGTTGTTAAACCGTACACCCCTTTTTGTCCCTCATGACACTAAACTATCCCCCAATCAGCAGTAAGTTGTTGTAACCCCATCCCACGGTAATCCATTGTCACCCCATCCATCAGTATGCCATTGTGATCCACAATCAACGGTAAGCCATTGTGTCCCCCAAATGACAGTTAGCCATTGTAGTCCCATTTGTTGGGACCCACATCTCTGTTCCACCCCTGATAATTTGGCCAACCTCAGGTTGCTAACCACACGTAAGCCCTATTATATCACTAGTTTTCTCTCCTCTTTTCACTCCCTGATCCTATACCCCATTATGAACTTCGTGGACTTTGATTCCCTACCACAGGGATGTGTAGGAAGTCTCTTCGAGGCTCAATCCCAACAATACCGTCACCTTCATGATGTTTTCATATCATTCTCGCACCACATCATTTAACTCTCCATAACCATTCAGATTCTTACCTGGTCCGCCACATCTCGGTGAAATCATGTCACCCAATTTCTCACTGCTCCCTAAAGAAACTGTGTAACTAACCACGCATTAGCCCCATCATCATTGTTTCCTCTAGGGGTTTCACCCATCTGATCCACTCCTGTAAGTGTTCTGATCTGTCTGATGCATCTCCGCTAGATGTTAAACTCGTGGCATACCTTGTGTTAAACACGGGAAGATGATGAAAACCTTATAGATAAGCCCTTGGTATATAATTCCCCACATTCTATGTGGGATGCCTCAGGCTTCTATACCCTCGAGAACCCCTATAATAAGGCACAGAAACCAAGATGCGCTACTATTCCAGCATCAAGAGATTCCAGTGATTTCCAAACTAACTACTCCCCCAACTGAAGCTTACTACCCTGACCAGACCCCTTAGAATGTCCAAACAGAAGCAGCGTAATTAACCAGTGTCCATGAAGACATGGCACTAGGAAGAGTTTCACGAACAACGTCTTAATCTTATTGGGAGACCCCAAATAGGTGACGAGTTCTGAGTAGAAATCCACAGAAGGAGGAATTGATATCCCATCAACCCATTTCGATCAAGGAACCAATTTCCTTGAATATGTGACAGATTCTTCCCACATTTGGAAAGTGGGAATGAGGGGCCACAGAGCTGCGCTTACTCCCCCAAATAATGGATGTATGCACACGCCCACACGAAAGTGTTAGAAACAATATTAAAATTAATTAATTATAGTTATATATCAAATAACATATACAATAATTATATACATAACTATATAAATCTTCAAGAAGAGGTGATGGAAAATTAATTACGTTGATTTGTGACGTGGTAGTCCACCGTACACACGATCAACAATATTGTTTCCCATTTAAGGGAGGTGGAGATGGTTGTAGGTCATGATATTAACATAAACACATACTTGTATGTTTATGACGCCATTTTTATTATATATTTGTGGTTTAAAAAGATTTAATGGAGGTGGAAGAAGATTAAAAATAAAACACTGGGTTAAGGAAATTACCTCTTCTATGGAAAAGTTCATTTGGTGTTTCCCCAAAATCTTTACAAGGTTTTATTTATTAACAAAGAAGGATTATAGGATGAGGGGATGGAAAAAAATAATTTATTTGGTTAGGTATTATCTGAAATAATGGGTTTTCCATGTATGAAATAGAGGGGATAATGGGAATCCATTTATAAGTGGGGGAGAATACACACTTAATATTTTTGAAAAGAAATAATTAAACCTATGTTTTTTTAATAAAAAATTCCCCAAAATGGAAAATTTGAGAAACTTAGATGAGATTAGTAAAAACTAGATCTATCCAATTTTAATTGGATTTTTTTTTATTTTTCACCCTTATTTTTTGGTTTAACCCCTAGTAAAACATTTTTTACTTTAACCACAGTAAATATTTTTAATTGATTTCACTATTTATTATAGAAAAAATTAATCTGAACTTATCATATAATATATATTATGCTTATTCCATATACATAATACATTTTTCAAAATTCAACTCATAAAATCGGCTGAATTTAAGTCAAACAATGGGTTTTCCAAACAAATCCTTTCAAAAGTTTAAAAAGTTTTTATATCAAAATTCATTATTAAATTTATTAAAATAACATAAATTAGTTAAATTTAAATATAATTTAACTAATTTTAATTTAATGTAAATTTTAAATATGTTTTCCTATTTTAAATAATTTAAATGAAAAGTAGTTTTCAATAAAAATATGTATTTCAACAATTCATAAAAAAATGTAGAAATTTTAAAAAAATTTACCAAAAGATAATTTGGACAAATAAATTTCATGAATTAATGTTACCTTTTAAAATAAAATCTATTAATTTGGTAAAAATTCATTTTAAATGATGTGAAAAAAACACAATTAATTCTCTTTTTAGAAGAATTTAGTTTTTCTAAAAAACATTTAATTTAATTTGAAATGGTCTTTATTTTTTTTCTAATAAATAGATAACCATTGAATTTATATTATATAAGCGTAAAAAATATCATAATTTAGTTATTACTATTTATATGAACTAATTTAATTACTAGGTTATAGCGGTCATGTTTAAATAATAATATTTTAATTGTGTACCATGTTTCTTTTAAACATGGTGTTTCATGCATCTTACGATACAAAAAATTGAATTTATTAAAAAAATAAATACATCATAATGAATTATAGCGTTACATAATCTATTAATCTTGTTATTTCATGCTATATATACAATCCAACGTGATGTTCTTCTGATAAAATATTGGGGTGTTTATTGACACTCATAATTTCACATCACACACTTCTCCATAGAAGGATGTATGTCATGGATGATTTGATGATGATGATACATTATAACATATGCTAATGATGTTTGGGATGTGAAGACACATGTTTTACCACAACATAAGGAGTGTTATTATTGTTTTTATGTTTAAAAAAATAATGACAATGATAATAAATAAAATAAAATAATAAAAATGAAATAAATAAAATGAAATAAATAAAATGAAATAAATAAAAAGGAAATGTTCCTTTGGTTCAAATAGGTGAATGTTAGGAAATGGTTAAACAATTCCATATTCCGTATTCTTTAACCTCATAGTACCATTAGTTTATATCACCTATTGTACATGGGATAAATATCAGACACTACCAGAACCTAGAGTGAATGACATTAATCACACCGCAACTCCCCATGCTGATACTTCCATATGGAATGACATCATATTAATATCCCATGCCGAATAATTTTTCATGTAAATATAAGAATAAACCTGGGGTATTATTACCTTAAAAACAACAAAACCATATTATTGGATCATTTCATGAGATGAACTACATTGAAACTCCTTGTTTATATAGAGAATAAGTGGTGTTTTGGGATACATTACAAGATCACCCATGGTTCCAATGATGTCAATCACGAAATCATGAGAATATTTTGGTCCTGGGATTATTCATGGCCTTTATTTAGACACATGATTCTACAAACTACTATATTGATGGGATTGGAGTGTGATTCATAGTCCACATCCATAATCTTGGATCACCTACTCATGAATGAGTATGTAGCATGTGAAACAGAGGAGTGAAATGTCCTCTTAGTTAGATGCATGGATGAACATCAGGCTAATATCCATACAGGGGAGGATAATCAAACCAGTGTAGTTAATACTGAAAATAGATCATGAAATTAAGAAAAATGTGTGATTTCACCACCATAAACAAGAGAAACTATGAATATATTGAGTTTTTGAGATTAAATATGCCTGATTGAATTCCATAGTGCATGTATGAAACTTCAGATATTAGATAATGTGAATACGTGAGGCATTCACAAGGCTACATGATCATTCATGAAGAATGTTGAGAGTTTTAGTGTTTTCAATATATATCTTGATGAAACATAATCCTTGGATCCAAGGCTTGGTAAGTTGATATTATATATGGCGGAGGATATTTATCAGAGATGCCAATATTCTTGGCATGTAGGTGTAGAGTGATACTTCATTTGTAAATATAAGGGGATCATGAGTTAGAGAGTGTCACTATGAATATAAACGGAGATCTCTCTTTTTCCTTGAAAAATGGAGCATTGCGGACCCCATAAGGGTTATATGAAGAAGGTCGTCGATAATTATTCATGCACTCACGTGAAGAGCCAATCCACAACTTAATACATTATCTGAAAGAATGAGGCACTTTGTAACCTATCATGAAAAAGGCTATGGAATTGAATAACCCATCACGTAAAACACTACAACATTTCATTACCTATCATGTGAATGGTTGAGACACCACAAGTCTCTCTCACTTTGAAAATAAAATATCGCTTTTCCTATATATGTTTTTAATGAGAAAGATGTCAACATCACTTTTCATGAAGGAAAAGTGTATTTTATCGAACCATTGAAGCATACATGCTATAAAATACCAAAATAACATAGCAATGTATGTGCGAGTAACTCATATAGAGATTCCCAATCATGTAACCTTCATTGTGTCACATAAATTGCCTTAAATAGGTTATCAATGATGGTTTCCTATAGTTTTTGATAATTATGATATATACTCAGGGATACATGATCACAAGATGTAATTCAGTTAAAGAAAATAACATTGGAAAATCTATCTAGGATGGGATGACTTGCGCTCACTGATATTCATGTGACACCCTCTTTAAAACTATTTGCTTCAAAACACCTTCAATCAAATTGGATTATGTGATGAATTTATTCGATGACTTACAACAATAATCCATGCACCCTTAGTCATGGGTCACCTTATCATTCAAACCCTATCTCACCAAAACATCATGTGAAATAGGGTGTTATTATTTTCATATACCATAGAAATTCAACAATGATCATGTGACTAATCTCTAGTTATATAGAACATCATCCTTAAAATTTGGACCCTTTGAAAATTTCCCTTGAGAAGAACCTCAAATATGAAACTCAAAACCCTTGTTTAGTAATGACTACACACGACTTGGGATTTTGGCCATGTACCCTTATCCGATATGGGTTAGAAAAGACCCTATTGATTAAGTGATAGACTCCTAAACCTTTGATCAAGTTATCACCTTTATGAGATGGACTGATTGTCTTCACATCATGTGATGTCTCTTTATATCCCCAAACAAGAGGAGTTGTGGCCCACAATAATGCTCCCACACCATGGGAAATTCAGCCATTGTTTTCCAAATCCATCTGGAAGATTAGTTTTCTCATGAGACACCCTCATAGAAAACCAATTGGAAAAGGCCGAAAACTCAATATAAAATAAAGGATGAAAATATGAAAAAGGAAAAGATGTTATGTGGTCATTTATTTTCATGTGACGGTCTTAGGTGGTTCATAAGACCCCCTAAATCCCCCTGTGACAATTTCCTCACCCGATCACAAAATCAAATATCTTCACGAAAAGGTGGCCATACACCCTGGGTGATCACCATTGACCATGAAAGGCCCCACTCCATAATAGAACATGATTTTTATGGTCCCTAAGACATGTCATCCTGATCCTACATAGGCTTTCTTTACAAGCCACCATAGTCTTACGAATGACCTCAAACAATTCATCTTTGGTCACACAAATGCCTTTCCACGGGTGTCCTGATATCATGAAGACTCATAGACACGTTTTCATAACCTTTAAAAGGCCATTTAACATGTCCCCATGGTTAGGATAAATCAATTTGATCATCTAGGATTAAATAAACAAGGTTATTATGTCACATTCTTGTGGTCATTGAATATCATGTTATGTCCCCCGGATAACCAACAATAGGATCATGTGAATCATGTGATGAGAAAAATATACCCATAAACTCCAAATAACTTTTTGAGATACAAATGCACATGGTGACATATAAATTGGGAAGCGATTCCTATACCCCCCCCTAAAAATGGAAAAAAATCACTTGAAGTAATGCAGAGATGAAGACAAGAGCGCTGGAGAAGACTTCTCAGTGCAAAAGGAAACCTGATCGCAAGATCTTACACTAGGTAAAACCAAAGGAATGGAATAGAAGATAAAGAAACATGAATATGTGCTTCACATGATCTCTTCATAGAGAAAAAAAATATATTTCAATGTGTCATCCAAATTATGATAATGGGTTCCCATATATCAATTGATACATGTGAAACCAAAACAAACTAATCTTTTGAAAACTATCGGGCATATAAACAATAAATACTAAAAAGAGTTGAAAGACTTATGAATAGAAAAATATGCTATCTTGTGAATGCATTGTGAACCTATCATTACCTATCAAGATCATGTGATAGTGACAAGACATGACACCAAGATATCATGAATCTATCCAGGCATGTAAGCCAGATCTTGAAAAGCCCTTCAGGCATGTCAGCCATGTCTCAAAAAACCCTCACGAAATGTCATCCTAGTCTCGTGGTGCCCTCTAGGAATGTTAGTTAAGTAATGTTATGACCCTCAGACATGTCACCATGTTCATACAATAATAACCTTACAAGTATATGTTGATCATGTGAAAAACACCCATACATGTTGTTTAGGTATTGCGAGGTCCTCTTAACATGACAACCAAATCATTAACATCCTCCAGACATGTCATCCATGATCAGGATATGTCTTCTAGAAAATTTATCCTGATCGTATGATGTCCTTTAAAAAGTCTATTGGATCTTGTGATGTAGTTTGGAAAAGTCAACTGGATCATGTGATTTTATTTGGACATGTCCATTAGACAATCAGGACATGTCCAAAAATCTTCAAACATGCCAAGAAAATGATCAGGACATGTTAGGATGACACCCTGGGACATTATAACCATGACCATGGGACATATTTGGCTATACCACTGAACTCAACTATAAGAAAAAATATTTTTATTATAATCCTTATACTTTGGACACCTCTATGAGGCCTAATCTCTAATGGGAATCTACCTCAGTTTATGTCCCTCCATTCCCAAACTGAATAATGAGAACTCCAATTCTTTCTATAGACAATATATATTGGATTCAATTCAATGATCAGAGATCCAACAGGCATACACATCAGTGTATATCCCTCCATGTATATGATATAATAACCATTTTGATCCAATATATCCCATGGGAATATCATTCTTCCTCTTATATTAGTAGATCGAGAAGTCAATTGAACTATAAAGACTCAAATTCCTACTACAAGAAGGATATGCATGACACCATCATACTACCTGATCTCTATATTAAATACCCCATTAGGGTTTCCTCAATATATAAGTTCCTAATCCATATGGAGTGAGAGTGATTACTTACTACACCTTATTTCACACTCCTAGTATTTCACATGTGGGATTAGGGGGTTTCAATGGTCATCCCACTTACATCATGAACCTCTACTATCCAAGGAAACCATAGTGAATAAGTCCCATTTAGCGACATGATATGATAGCCCCCATACAAGTGAACGTAACTTTGGGTAAGTCCCTAGGGCATGATTGAACTATAATAAATTTGTTTGTTTCCATAACCAAGATATGTTGGATTCCTTTATAAGACTCTAGATCAACACCCAGTGTCGATGTGGAATCATATATATCATTTCATCATGAAATTAAATTTCATAGTACCAATAAATTATTTGGGTTTTGATTACATCTATAGAAGGAATAGACAAAATTCTATTTAAATGATTAATCCAATCCATGAGATATTAATCACCGCCCTGGATGGCAGAAAACACCAGAGTTCCTAGTTATATGGATTCAAAAAATAATCATCTACTTGTTACTATGAAATAACGGGAATGGCCAGATAACCTTAGATAGATACAAATGGACTCATTAATAGACCCCTCTTTACATGCGAAAGGTTTCAACCCAATATCGTATTTATAGGTTAACTTGTCCCATATCTGGATTAAGAAGAGATTCTAGAACATATCTTAAACCCCTAATAGTGTGTCAGTCTGGGAAAAAAATTCTACACAAAAGGGTATAATGATCCCAAACCCCCATACTTTCAACCAATGTGATATTTTATGTGTTATTGGACTTGAGATACTAATTTTCCACCTGACTTTGGAAAGACGGTCCTTACTCAGTTACATATGCAAGAACCATTGGGAGTTTTTATGAAAAGGAAAACATGGTGAACATGATGTGATGAATTCTGCATCACATTCAACCCCCCTCATAATCAATATTTCGGCATATCCAAACCCCCTTTACCAGAAATGGTGAACTTAATGTGAATCTCTCAAATGATAAAAATGATCCATTGAACAAATAAAATCAATGTTCTTATGAAATAATTCCATCATCACTATGATAAGCCCACATAAGAAAAATGGTTATATCCGGAATAATAGAAGACAACCGCGTTACCTATGTATATATGATTGATCACATATCATACTTGTTATGGTGTATTGATCAGTGAACTTATTTCCTATTGTCTTCATGACTAAAAATATCAATATTACCCAAAACACCCTAACCCGAGATCATGTTTTCATATTGTGACCATTTTGGAAAATCAACTATGGCTAAACCCCTATGAGTCACAGATTTATTTCAAACACCCGACACCTTTAGAGTTAGGTAGTAAATGCAATGGTCTGAAAGTACCACCAAAATGGTACAATCCTGACCTTGTCCGCTACATATAATGGTCTCTAAGCATTAAAATTGATGACTATTATTTGTCTAAATAGAGACACTATAAAACTAGAGATATTTTTTTCCAGAGTCAATTTCTTCAAAATCATATCCTTGGAGTGAAACAATCACAAACTATAGTATCTGATGAAGGTGGATAAAGGAGATAGTTATAATTCCATTCTAGTTTAGGGGAAATTGAGGATGACTCCCATCAACCACTAACACTAGAATTATCCCAATGGTTCCAATCTGTTTATTACATAGGCTTCCACCTAACAACCTTACCCCTATGAAGACAATGTGTAGGCACCACAGAAGAAATGTTCAGCACAAAATTCTTCAGATATTTGAGAGTAGTCTCATATCCATACTTCTTCTAACAAAGACCACCATCATATTCAATCTATATCCAGTAAGAAGGATCAAATCCCTGCTCACTTGAATCATGTCTACATGTATATTCTTACAACAGGTATGAGGGAGTCACATATACATACCCCCACATGAATCCCATCGACATATTATGATGGAAAATCGAGGAAATGAGTGGGATTATATTTTCTCTTCAATTGATGATATATACCAGTACATATTGGAGACTAAAAATTTAAAGGCAAACATTCCTGCACACACATTGCAAAAATTTCGCTATATTCAATCAATAGTTGAAGAATTATGTTGGTATAATTTTGAAATAGTACATATTCAAGGAAAATCACATAGTCATATCCCTAAAACATGGGTATCATAACACTTTGATCAATATAAACAAGTAGTTACTCTAGAGATAGAATGCATTCATTCTCTTATCCCAGAGGATTGTTGGAAAATACAAAAAAGGGAACACGAACCAGAGGGGGCTCATATTCCTGTTCCAATTAAGGATCACAAAGCGAGAGAGGAACATGCAATGGGATAGGCATACATTCATGTCAAAAATTACCAGCGGCATACTCCAAGGGCATGGGTCCGGTATCAAAATCTGATTCCATTCAGGCACACCATGTGAGTGAATCACATGCCTCAGGACATGCTCATATTCCAATCGAAAAAATTTCCGACATACACTAAATGGATATGATCATTCTCATATCCCCCCTCCAACCACAGTTCACCAAGGGAGAGAGTCACATTCCTCAGGACAAGATCATATTTTTTCTGTGAAGATACTTGGAATATTCTAGTAGCTCAAAGAATCAAAGCTAATATCCATACATACATCAATGAAATACTATTACAACATCCATAAGAGGGTATTTAGTAGGAGGATCGTGTCTATCTCCCATCCATTGGTCATTCAGCATATTCCGATGGGGATTAAATATTTGGATTGGGATCATATCCTAGATTAATATAAGGTTGATAGAAAAATTCTAATAACCACTAATAAGAATTCTCATATTCCATACAATAATGAAGAATCTCATTGGAATACTCTAGTAACATTGTAGAATCATGATGATATTTCTGTAGAAATAGATGTTTATCAATATATTTTGGTAACTATTATATAATAGTCTCATGTTCCTATTCAATCCCAAAACATTGTACTTCATATTCTAGCCACAATGAAGAACAAGCCTCATATCTCTAATCTACTTAAAGCCAGTGTCCTTGAGGATGTTTGAAAAATATTATCGACACCTCAAGGGTCCTTTATATTTTATACAGAAGAAAAAGGTGACCATTACCTTGATAGTAATCCTCATGGTCATGTGGAGATGGATCACATGGATTCTACTCTTGACATCCACCATGGTCGACCTCCCCACGGTGATATCTCCTTCAAACAAGGAAATCCTCCCCTTTCCCATACAACTCTATATAGAGAGGTTTTCAAAAGTTAGAAACCTTAATATAGAGAGTTTCTTGAAATAGAGGGGTTAACCATATATACTTCCCTATAAAATACCATAGGAACTACACCATGGTCATCATAGGACCTAAGGAAGTGACATATGTGTTCTAACCAAGTGGTGTTATGTAAGTCTAAGGAAGAGGAAGCCGACATTGACATATACAGAGAGTTGGCTGAAAACAACCTCCCAAACAAGTTTTGGACCCTCTATAGTTTTAACAATGAGATCCCAAATGTGATAAAGAAGGATTTAATTCCTTACCTATACCAAAATATGTGGGCAACTCATCATAAATTGAAATATAGAGATATCCCTTATCCAATATAAATGTATCAACTTCAGACCATCAATACACTCGGTTTTCATCTGGATATGGACTCCTTTTACGCAGCCCTCAATCCAGGAGTGGAAGGGAATTAAAAATTCCTATATAGTGTTTTTCTATGTATCATGAAATCTCTCTATTTACTAATTTAAAGAGCACCATAAGATATACATATCCGAGGATGGATGAAATATGATTCATTACACTTCAATAAACCAAAATAATTGTATGTGTAAATCCCTAAACCCACACTTCTGGATTTAGTACTAAAAAATGATATGTATTTTTTTATATAAAAGATTAAAAAAATACATATTATAATATACATTTTATAATTTTTTCTGGTCCAGGGTCTAGAGGATTAGACAAACAGTACATTAAATCAGAGTTTACAAAAAACATAAATATAAATTTAATTCATTCTTCTCTAGATTTTTATTGGCACTTGACATCTTCTTAGTACATGTAGTCACATGGGGATATAAATTAAAAAGGGGTGTGCTAAAAGTCCAGTAAGAGGATAGATAAGAACAATATCAAATGCATTGAGCATAATCAAAACTTAGGCATAGGCTCATGAACATAAGAGGAAGCATTAATAAAAGACATGAAATGGGGAAAGACATAAAATATGAAACATTATGTCTTAGTGGTTAAGTAACACACATACTTGTGAAAAATTATAGCATCATGTTAACAAATAATTTCACTTTTACTCATGAGATTAATCACTTTACCCAATGCATTCGAGTGATGTATAATTTCAGGCACACCCGTTACATTCAAACATTCATATTGCGCTATATAATTCTGGGTGCACCCATCACTTAATAATATTAACATTATCATGAATCTACATTAAAAATAATTGAAACATGAACATAAAATAACCCATTGAATGAAATTCGGTTCAAATCGTACATTCATAAATAATATTTTCCCAAATCAAAGAGGTAATAACATACTTGATACAAGAACCATCAACTTTGAGTGACAAGTAAAAGGTGTGTTCTTGAAAGAAAAGTTCATTTCGAAAACATTGGGTTATTCATAAAATCAACAAGATAACATGTATATCACAAAATAGTAAATACAATGATGAAAAAATTATTTTGAAGGAGTAACCATTCCAAAAATGAAGTGAAAGAGGGAGAACCTGAAGATAGAAAGTTGGGTACGAGAATTTCCCCTTACCTTGTATCCGAAATATTTTGTCACATTAAAGACCTGTATAACCACATTAGTTTCAATAATTATAAATTATAGAACCTTTTATATATGAAAGTGGTTATTTATGGTTTCATTAGGTTATTTTATGAGCCTTTTTATGAGTTATAGGGCTCAAATCCATTGTTTGTAAATGTATGTTTTTATGGTTTTCTTGAATGGTTCACATGTATTCAGAAAGGGAAGTTCGTGTAGAACATGGATAAACATCCATAGTTGATATTATATGTTATTAATGATATTGAATTAGTTTATATACCATGTTGGTGAATCATTAGTTAAAATTTAATGATGATCATTTGGGAGAATTTGGGGGATTTTTCGACCACAACGAACTAGTTTTTCGTAATCATTTAGTAATATGTACATATGCTAGTTCAAGAACATTAAATAGGATATAATACGTATAATATAATCTGGATCAACCAAAAAAATGGTTTCATGACCAGATATATTGGAATTAAATAAAATTTAAATCACAACGTCTATGATGTCGGTAAATCGACACATCACGGACAATGTTTTTATTCCTTGATTAAGTGAGAGAGGAGAAGAAGAATGATGATGAATTTTCCATGAAAAAGTGAAAATCCAGAATATAAAATATTTTTAAATCTATCATGCCTATTTTATAAGAGGAATATGAGGAAAGAAAAATATGATAAATGAACTTGAAGAAAAGATGAGAAATTCCTTATGAAAATTCAGCAGTCTAATGACAATGCATCATCGTTTTAGAAAACAATAAAAATTGAGTGGAAAAGGGTCACCCATCACAAAAATGAATAAAAAAAATTAAAAATAAAGGATAAAATTTAAATTAGAACATGGTATGGAAACATGAAAGTTATACCACATAAAAGGGAACTTGGATGGAAAAAAAATGAATTAGATAATTCTATTACCATGTAGAGTAACTCCAATGAGTTGAAGGTTTAGACCTTTGGTGCTTTAGGAAACCTTGGGAGGACTAATAGGGAGGTAATAATGCCACTAATTCGTTGATGATGAATTTGGAATAAATTGAATGAAGGAATAGGTTTTTATTTATAGCAAAATTGAGGGAATATTTTAATAATTTACAAGGGACGCCTCATTAGTGGTATTTGTAAAACCATGGAATTGCCCATGGTATTTTCCTATGGTATTATCCACTTTGGAAACCTCAAATATTATTTTACTACACACAAGTCGACCAGAATTATTACATATTTAATGATTTCATTAAACACACCGAAACTCAAAACTATATTTTTACAATTCACCGAAAATTCAATGGTTTTAGAAAAATCCTAAAAGATCACCTTAACCATTTTTCGATGTGTAGATTAAAATATTAACTTAATTTTTTGAAAATAATTTTCTAAATATTGTTAATTTAATTTTCAAATAAAATCATAGTTAATTAAAAAATTATCAATTTTAAAACTATAACTACATTTATATTACAGTGAAAAATTATTCAAGATGTAATTATCTTAAATCCTCATGAAATAATTTAATAACCGAATTTACTATTCATTACGGTCATATTACTATTCATAATGGTAAGTTACTATTACCAAGAAAACATGTTGGTTCCATGAGACTCCAAATAACTTACTGAACACAACTTTGTATGTTAGATTTTGGAAATTCAAAACACAGAAGTGACAAGATTATGTTTAACATCTTGGTTATAAATTTCACATAGTACTCAGTAGTTCATTTAAGAACATAGTGTTTCCTATTAAAATAATGGGTTGTTACATTATTCCCCCCTTAAATAAATTGCCTCTTTCCAATATTTTATTGTAATAATAATTAAGAATTTATATATTGATAATTCAGAAAAAAAATATTTTCTTATATGTACCTAATTAACTATAAGTTTAAAATTAAATTTTAAAACGACAACGTCTAATCTCCAAAGTTTTCTCGACCATTCCTCAGATACTAATTGTAATTCCCTAAACCCGTACTTTCAGATTTAGTACTAAAACATTCTATGTATTTTTTTATATAACAGATAAAAAAAATACATAGTATATTATACATTTGAGGAACTTTTCTAGTCTAGGTTCTAACGGATTTGAAAAATAATACATTAAATCATAATTTACAGAAAAAAATATAAATATTAATTTAATTCCTTCTTCTCTAGATTCTTATTGGCACTTGACCTCTCCTTAGTACATGTAGTTACCTAAGGATATACATCAAAAATGGATGAGATAAAAGTGCAATAAGAGGATATATAAGAACAATATGAAATGGGGTGAGCATAATCATAACTTATGCATAGACTCATGAGCATAATAGGAAGCATTAATAAAAGAAATGAAATGTGGTAATGCATAAAAAATGAAACGTCATATCATAGTAATTAACTACCACAAATACTTATGATCAATTCTATAACCATGTTCAAACATCATTTCTATTTTACTCTTGAAATTAATCACTTTACCCAATGCATTGGAGCCATGTATAATTCTGGGTGCACCCGTCACATTCAAACATTCATATAGTGTTATATATTTATGGGAATACCCATCACATCATAATATTAACATTATCATGCATGCCACATTACAAAGAATTTAAACTTGAACAAAAAATAACACATCAAAAGAAATAGGTTTCATATCATACATTCGTAAACATTTTTTTCCTAAAAGAAAGAGGAAATAACATACTTGATTCAAGATCAACCAATATTGAGTGGGAAGTAAAAGTTGTGTTCTTGAAAGAAGAGTTGTTTTTGGAAAACATTGGGTTTTTTCATAAAATAATGTAGATAACATGTATATACCATAATATAAAAGATAAAAATAAAAAATTGTTTTTATGTAGTAACCATTAAAAAAGAGAAGTGAAAGAGGGAGAACCTGAAGAAAGAAATTTTGGTTCGAGAATTTCCCCATACCTTGTATCCAAAAGATTTATTCACTTTAAAGTCATGTATAACCACATTATATTAATTAAAAAACAAATAAAAACCTTTTATAATTGAAATTTGTTCAATATGGTTTAATTAGGTTATTTTATGATCCTTTGTATGATTTATAGTGTTCAAATCCATTGTTTGAGAATGTTTGTTTTTATGGCCTTATTGAATGGTTCACTTGTATTCACAAATGGAAGTTCATGTAGAATAAGGATAAAAATATAGAAAAGATATTATATGTTATTAATTATATTCAAGGAGTTAAAAATTATCTTATATTGAATTATTTTATGTATCATGTGGGTGAATCATCAGTTAAAATTTAATGATTATCATTTGGGTTAATTCAGGAGATTTTTTAACCATAATGAACTTGTTTTGATTAATAATTTACTAATATGAAAAGAAGTTAGTTCAAGAAAAATAAATAGGATATAATACATATTATATAATCTAGTTAAAGAATAAACATGGTTTCATTACCAGATCTGAAGGAATTAATGAAAATTGAAATCACATCATCTCTGATGTCGGTAATTTGACACATCATGGACAATGTTTTTATTCCATGAATAAGTGGGAGAGGAGAATAAGAATGATGAATAATATTCATTGAACATGAGAATATCCAGAATATAAAATATTTATGGATATATCATTCCTCTTGGATAATAGGAAAGAGGGGATAGAAAAAGAAAATAAATGAACTTGAAAAAGAGTTGAGAAATTCCTTACGAAAATTCACCAGTCTAACAGTTATGTATCATGGTTTTAGAAAACATTAAAAAGATAGAGGAAAAGGGTCAACCATCAATAAATTAATCATTAAATTTTAGAGAGAAAGGATGAAATTAAAATAATAACATTTTATAGAAACATGAATGTTATACCACATAAAAGATAACTTGTATGGAAAAAAGAAAGAAGTTGAGAATTCCCTTACCTTGTAGAGTAAATCCAAAAACTTGATGGTTTAGACCTTGGGGGATTGAGTACACCTTATGAGGACTACTATGGAGGTAAAAAGGCCAAATATTTTTTGCGGAGGAATTTGGAAGAAATTGAATGATGAAATGGATTGGTATTTATGGAAAAATCGAGGGAATATTTTAATAATTTCCAAGGGACAGCTCATTAGTGGTATTTGCAAAACCATGGGCTTGCCCAATATATTTTCCTATAGTATTAGACATTGGGGAAAAATTACAGATTATTTTATTGTAAAAAATTATACCAAAAATATTACATCATTTATGATGTCATTAAACACAGAAACTCAGAATTGTATTTTCACTATTCACCAAAAAATTCAACTGTTTCAGAAAAATCCAAACAATTCACCCTATACATTTTTAGAGATGTAGAATTCAAAAATGAACTCCATTTTTCGAAAATAATTTTCTAAATATTATTAATTTAACTTTTAGATAAAATTTTTCTTAATTCAAAAATTATAAATTTTAAAACTTGAACTGCTTTTATATGACATTGAAAAATTAATCAAGATGTCATTGTATTAAAGCCTTATGAAAATAGAATAATAATAAAATTTAATATTCATTAGGTTCATATTAATATTCATATAGGTATGTTACTATTCACCAAAAAATACATTGGTTTCATTAGACTCCAAATAACTTACTAAACACAACCATGTTTGACAGATTTTGGAAATTCAAAACACATAAGTGAGAAAATTAAGTTTAACAACATTATTATAAATTTAAAATAGTACTCAATAGTTCATTTAGGAACATAGTATTTCATATTAAAATCATGGGATGTTATAGTATAACTCCCCATAAATGATGTCCTGTAATTTTATAAACTCTTATGGTATTAGGGGACTGAGTAGTAAACTAGTTAGTTTCTCACAACAATGGAATTCCCCTACTTTAACAATGACCACACACCAAAAATAGAGGGATAGGGATTGTAGTAGATCATTGAACTAGGACCCTCTGAACAATGAGGATGAATTTCAAAAATGAAAGTTTAAGTTACAGCCATCCCAACAACTTCCCATAGAAAATGACTACCAGAAATGGTTACCATTACACCTATTTCATACATGAGCACAGATAATCCATATAAAATATGTAGAAATAGTGGTTTACATTACATCTATCTATGAAAAATCCCAACCCACTAGGATAGATAATATTTACCAATACCTCCATCCCATGTACCATCAATCCCCGAGAGGATTCATGACATATTGGAAGAAGATACTTATCTTCCCTGGCCTATAGGGATGGTAGAATTTATATCTTAATCGACATCACTAGGATTATCACACTCCTAGAGGGTCATGGATAAATCTGAGGTGGTTCAAGATCAACCCTGTCCTATTGGTATGGTGGAGTTTTTATCTCAGTGATCGTCCCATGAGTCAATAAATACCATAACAGAGTCATAAAATACTCAACAACATGATCAAAAAATTATAATGGAAAGCCTGAATATTCCCTAGCTAATAGGTCTAGGGGATTTTTCATAATCATCATCATTATCATTGAGATAATCAGTCTTTTATAGTTCATTAGGTAAACATCAATGATCAGAATCCCATTCATTCTTCCCACTATAATAAAAAATCTTGAAACATGGGGTCCAGTTGAAAAACCTGACTGGATCCATCACCAAGTTCACTATTTATAGACCAATAAGTGAGGATCATATGAAAAAGGAAATCAAACCCTATTAGAGGACTAAGACAAAAAAGGTATAATATGACAAGGGGTTAGAAAAATGACCTTGATGCAGAGAGTACAAAATCAAACTATTGCGTAGAAAGTAATGGGATAACTACAACCACCCAATACACCTTATAACATTTCATCACTATCAACACAATAGATAATGTGGATTGAGATGAAAACATAGAGGGATGAAATATGAAAAACATACCTCGAGATAATGGTGATCTGGATATACCCTATGAGGTTGTGCATATGTGGAATCAAAGGATGATCCTAAACAATGAACCTCCAAATATTAAGTTACCACCTTTATAATGGAACACTTAAAATGATAAAGGGAAACATGTGTTAATATCCCAATAACAATCCAAGAGAGACAAAATTCCTTCCATGAAGGAACATGTGGCACAATATGAAAATGAGATTAAAAATATCATTAAATTCAATGAGGAGTTACGCAAGGACCACATAAACACTGGGTTTTTTATTCAGGATTAGATGAATATCCCTCCTCCCACACATCAAGAAAGATATAATCCACATATAAGAGTAGAATTTGATCCTCAAGATGGCTTGAGATCTAGGAAGACAGTATAAATAAATGAGGAAGTTTAAGATGATCATGACTTCCCCCCATTATGATGGAAACCTATCCCTATATAGGGTGATAATTCAGTATTATCACATATATAAAATCAATAAGATATGATAATGGTTCCACATCATAAAGCCACACCCACTCCTATAGATGGGAGGCATCCCAGAAAATATTACCATCAAAATTGATCAATGTTGTCATGTCCATGGATACATGAATGAAAGCATTGGATGGGTGACATGCACCTATTTAGCTTGAGAAAAATCCATATTCTGAATGGGTGGATTTTCAATTTTACCCATACAATGTTGTAAATCCAACATTTATAAGATTTAATGGTGTAGAGGATCCATAATATCATCCCACACATTCCTTGTCCTAATACTGCCTGATGAATGACCCTCAAGATCAAAAGGAGGTGACCAAGCTAAGGTGTTTTGTGTAGACTCTAGTAGGGACTCACTTTATTTAGTACAACAATCTTCTATAATGACCTATTGTAGGAAAGGAAGGCCTTCATCAAAAATTAATTTATTAGTTTATCTCCATGCTAAGAAAAATGGAAATTTTCAACCTTATAAACTATAATCAATGTGAAAATGTGTGGGTCTCTCACTTCATAGATAAATGTAAAATTTTAACCTATTCACTCAAAATCCATCTATCACAGGAGAAATTTATGTATGTCTATGCTAAAAATATCTAAGAGGAGCTATAGACACCCATGATCTAAATGAAGTATGTAGGAATCTTTTGTGATTTTGTATAAATAGAAAAACTTTTGAAAGATTCCATTAAGTGGACCTAGGCTATGTATTGGCTCGTTCACTTGACAATGAGGAAAAGTAAAAGAAAGTTAGAGAGTACCATTTTTACCATTAAACATTATAAGTTCCCATTGAAACACCTAAACAGGCCCCGAATCACCCGACACCTCCCCTCGAGTGGAAAAAATAGAAAAATATTTAACGTCCCGATTCAGGGTGCCACTCAACGGGTGCCCCGAACCCTGTTCTGCACATGACCTAAAGCGCATTTCCCCAAACACCAGAGGCTACCGACTAGAAGCGAGGGCCTAGGTCTGATAGTGGGGAAACTATGACCTCATTTGTCAAATTGTAGCGCAGCAGAATACAGAATAAAACATACATCAAACATACAACGAACAACGGAAGAACTAAATCGTACACAACTGAAATAAACAACATCAGTGGATATAACCAACAGTAGATAAATAATGATGCTACATGTCTCAAGTTATAAGAAAATAGCCAGAACATGTTACACGATCAATACAATAAAACTGAAGTACATGTATAACAAAACAAAGCAAAACAGCTGGCAGCGGCATCGCGAGCCTAGGCTCGGTCCCATGCCCTCATACTCCTCAACAGCAATCATGTACCTGTATAGGGACTCTTTCCCCTATCCAAACTTATAGAAACGTAATATGTTTGGGCTGAAAATCATGACCCAAACAGGGTGTGAGAAATATATCTCAGTAGGCACCCACCCAAGGCCCGTGCCCAACTGCGTGTAAGCATGCAACAACAGTGAAATAGTAAAATGCAATAAAGTAAGCAGTACTCACAAGTAACCAACTTAACAGTTAATTTTACATTTTTATATTCATTTTAATCATTTAATTTTAAAATATCATCATAGTGAATATTCTAAGTAAACAGACAAATTTCCATAGACACGTGAACTCCCACCCTTGGGTAAAGAGAAACCAACATAGGAATTTTCCCACATGCACACAAATATTTCCCACAGGTGTATTTAGTGTCTCCCATAGGCACACAATCATCTACCCACAGGCACTGAAGAAGTTGCCCACATGCTAAGTAGAACAACGCCCACAGGCTAATCACAACACTTCCCTCAGGATAATAGGTAAAAGGTCCATGAACAACATGTAAATATGCAGTAAAAATCAATTCCTCTCGAGGAAATTCTACAATTACTTCTTTTAAGGCATACCCTCGGGTCTCCTGGCCAAATGGCTAAATAGTAGAACACACCCCCGGGGTGGTTTTGGATCCAAGAAACGATCCCAAACAGAAGTTTTACAAATTATTCAATTACCTTTACAGTTCTAGGTAGTTAATAGAGCCACGAACTCAGCCACACGACACCCCAACATGGGTTTGTGGCACAAAAACACACAAAAAACACCACAGTTGGGAAAATTAACACAAAGCCACCTACCTTATACGCTAATGAGCGGTATACCCGAACGTCGACTCCAGAAAGGCCTACAAATGGCGTAGATCTTCCGAAGAACAAAACACTCTTAATCCCAAATAACTCCTGTTGGGAGAAGAATTGGTAAGCAACATGCTAAGAGAAGGGAGGGCTTACCCGCGTGGTTCCAACAAGATCTCCCGAGGCGGAATTGGATTCCAGACGCTCGATTGGCAGATCTCCAAATGTCCGGCCATCCACTCCCTCTCCTTCCTCCGGTTCTAAGCCTTCCCTGTGAACAGGGGAGGCTACTGCCCGATTTAAGAAAAACACAAAGTACACGACGTGTACTCCCAAGTACACGGTGTGTACTCCCTTCATTTAACTATTTCTCTGGAGGCACCGCTATACTTTTCACCCATCGACATGAGTACACGACATGTACTCCTGAGTACACGGTGTGTACTATCTCCCAACTGGCGGCTGTTCCACCGCCTTACTATTTTGGCCTGCCGATTAACTACACGGAGTGTACAGGACCACTACACGACGTGTAGTCGGTTCCTACACCCTTTGTCGCTGACATGGATACACGCCCCGTGTACTCATCCCCACACATCCAGAAGTACACGGCATGTGGAAAAAGTACATGGAGTGTACATTCAAAATTTAGGATTTTTCTCCATTTTCCATATTTTATTAAAAACACTTAAGGAAAAGAGAAAAGAAGAAGCCTGTAACTCAAAGATAAGAACCACGTTCTTACAAACTTCCCCCCTTATAGTAATTCTTCCCCGAATTTCCCTTCCAAGGGTAGTGAATATATAGCCGTGAACAACTCCAGCCACTGAGCACGTACGTGGGTCTCCCGCTCCCAGGTTTTACCTTACACTTAGCCATACTGCCATAACACCCGTACGAGTGGAACTGACCGGCCTTGGAGAACCTTCATGCTCCTATCAACGATACGAATCAGATGCTCCTCAAAGGAAACATCTTCCTCCCGCTCAACCTCCTCAGGATGAAATATGTGAGACATGTCTGAATGACAGCGACACAACTGGGATACGTGGAAGACATCGTGCATGTCTCGGTACCACTGCAGTAACCGCAACTGATAATCAACCATCCCGACTCTCTCCAGAATCTCAAATGGCCCCACATACCATGATGAATGTTTACCCTGTCTCCTGATCCGCTTGTGTCCCATCCTCGGTAAAACATGTAGAAAAACCTGATCCTCGACCACGAACTCCAAAGGTCATCTGCGACTATCGGCATAAGAATTTTGACGAGGCTGTGTGGTAGCCATCCGCTTCTGAATCAACTGGACCTGCGAAGAAGTCTCCTACACGAGCTATGGCCCCAGTAATGCTGCCTCACCTGCCTCTAACCAGCACAAGGGTGAACGGAATGGCCTACCGTATAAAGCCTCGTATGGTGCCATTTCAATAGTCGCCTGGAAGCTATTAGTATAGGAAAACTCAACTAAGGGTATATGATTACCCCAAGAGACCCCAAAGTCTAGAACGCATGCATGAAGCATGTACTCTAGAACCTATATCATACGCTCTGACTGGCCATCGGTCTGAGGGTGGTAGGCTGTGCTCAGAAGAACCTGTGTACCCAGTTCCATCTGAAAAACCTGCCAGGAACGAGACGTGAAGCGGGCGTCCCTATCCGAAATGATGGAACGAGGGACCCCATGAAGGCGTACGATCTCTCAGATATACAGCCTTCTGAGCTCGTCAACACCGAAGGTCTCCTTGATCTGCAAGAAGTGTGATACCTTCATGAGTCTGCCCACAACAACCCACACGACATCATTTCCATGAGGGTACCTCAGTAAACCAGTCACGAAATCCATCCTGACATCATCCCATTTCCACTCTGGAATGGGTAACTGCTGTAACAGCCTAGCTGGTCTCTGAGGCTCCGCCTTCACTTGATGACAGGTGGAACCCCTCGTAACAAAACCAGCTACATCCCTCTTCATACCTGGCCACCAGTACTGACGTCTAATGTCATTGTACATCTTGGGAACACCGGGATGAACTGCTCAAGCTGAATCATGAAACTCTCACATCAGCTCCTCGCGTATATCCCCTGGAACCCACACGCGTCCATGGAAACACAGAACTTCATCATCGCCTATCGTCCAACCAGGAGGAGGGTCCTCACTTTCCACCAACTTCCGTAGAACTAGGCCTTCTAAATCAGATAGCTATATAATCCTCACTCTATCCAGGAGGGTAGAAGTTACAGCTAAAGAGGAAAGATAATTCTGCCCCTGATTGTCGTACACCTCCAGATGCATCTCAGAGAACAAAGCCATGAGCTACCACTCGCCACTGGCCTCCTGCACTGCCTGTATCTGAGTCTTCCTGCACAGGGCATTACCTACTGCATTACCTTTACCAGGTGTATAGGCAATCTCAAAATCAAAGGACTGTAGATACTCGACCAACCTTTGCTGCCTTAGATTCAAGTCACGATGTATAAAGATATAATTGAAGCTTTTGGGGTCGGTGAAAACCAAAAAATACTCCCACAATAGATAATGTCTACAACAGAGAAACACATGAACAACTGCTGCCAACTCGAGATCATGTGTCAGGTAATTCCTCTCATGTGGCCTCAATTGCCGAGATGCATACGCAAAAACTCGATCGCCCTGCATCAACACTACTCCCTACCCAATACCTGATGCATCGTAGTAAACTATATAGCTCTTCCCCTGCTCTGGGAGTATCAGGATCGGTGCTGATTTCAACCTTCCTTTCAGGTCCTGAAAGGCTGCCTCGCAAGCTTCCGACCAAACGAACTTCACACCCTTCTTAGTCAAGCCCATCAACGGCGCTACTAAGAGGGAGAAGTCCTGTATAAAATGCCTGTAGTAACCATCCAGCCCAAAGAAACTCCGTATCTCAAACACATTCTTAGAATTATCCTAGGAAACTACTTCTCTCACCTTCTCTGGGTCTACTGAAACTCTTTCCTCTGTGATGATATGGCCCAGGAAGTGAATCTAGTCCATCCAAAAGTGGCATTTTGAGAGCTTAGAATATAGCTGATGCTCTCTCAGTGTACTCAATATGATCTCAAGATGGGTGGCATGGTCGTGTCGAGTGTGAGAGTACACCAAGATGTCTTCCACGAATACTACCACAAATGAATCATGATACGGATGGAACACATGATTCATCAGAGCCATGAAAAGTGTTGGCGCGTTCGTGAGTCCTAACGGCATAACTGTATCCTCATATAGACCATACCTACTCCTAAAAGCTGTGATAGGTATATCAGATGGTCTCACGCGCTGCTCATGATATCCTGATCTCAGGTCAATCTTCGAGAACACTTGTGCTCTATGAAGCTGATAAAAAAGACCATTAATCCTTGGTAAGGGATATCGGTTCTTAACCATCAACTGGTTCAGCATCTGATAATCCACGTAAAGTCTAAGGGTACTGTCTGCCTTCATCACAAAAAGGACCAGAGAACCCCAAGGAGAAGTACTGGGTCAGATAAATCCCTTTTCCTGAAACTCCTCTAACTACCTCTTTAGCTCCTACAACTCAGGTGTAGCCGTCATATATAGAGAAATGGACACCAGTTCTGCTCTTGGAACAAGCTCATTGGAGAAATCCACCTCTCGCTCCGGAGGTAGACCCAAAAAGTCGTCCGGGAAGACATCCCTGAAATTACAACAACTGGAGGGAAATCCGTCTGACAAGTATATTGATCATCCAAATATAAGTTCGCAATCTGTGCTGTGACTCCACATCGCCCACGATGCTCTGGTCCAGCTCGACTCGCCTGAACATCCCATTCACCCTTGTATAAAAACTCTCTGCCCTTGGGTGACGTGAAACTCACCCTACGACGATAGCAGTCTACAAAGGCTCGGAAGGGAACCAACCAGTCCATCCCAAGAATCACGTCATATCTCGTCATCTCTAGGACATAGAGGTCCCAAAGGAAGTGACACCCACCAACCTCAAGGGGGAACTCCTTGAACTGATGCACACCAGCCGTTCTAGTTCCCAACGGAGTGTCTAGCGTCATAATAACAGAAGATGAAGAAACATAGAGACCAATGCTCTCTACAACGGGTACAGATATAAAACTATGCATATCACCCGTATCAATAAGTACTGAAGATAAAAGAGAAGCTACTAAAATAGTACCTCTGACTGCAGAAGGTTCGAGATCCTGCTCATGCTGGGTCTGTTGCACTGCATATGCCTGCCCAGTGACGCGGCCCTGCGACACAGCTTGGCTACCCTGAGCTGTCCCGCCCTGCTGCCTCTGATATCCTGGTGTCTAGCTACCAAGGCCACGATGACCATCTCTGCCTACACGCCCTGACGTATTCCAATTTACGGACTGGTAAGAAGATTCCTGTCCCACTCCAGCTCGCGGAGTCTGCACAGTTCCCCTCCCACTAGCCATCGGTGGAAACGACCTACAAAAGCGTTGTAGATGACCCATCATGCCGCAAGGTCGGCACTCCACTGGGTCTCGTGGACACTGTGGCCTCTTCTGCCCCTCTCTACCACACTGGTAGCACATAACCTGGCCACCTGAAGCATTCTTCTGACTGGTACTACCGCCCTGAGAGAAGTCCGCCTGTCTCTTCCTCTTGCCAGCAGAAATAGTATCAGTAACTGGTGCTGAACCGCCCTGGCACACACTACAAGATTCTCGAAGGTTCCTCCCAGTAATTAGCGCCTGGTTCAAAATTCCATGTATAGTAGGCAACCTGAAATTTTTTTCTAGCGTTCGGATGTCATAATGAAGACCATCCTCAAAACGCCTGGCCATCAGTGTCTTATCACCCACCGGCACGGGTGAAAAGCGCTGAAGCACGGTGAAACGAGCAGAATAGTCCATCACCAACATAGTGCCCTACTGCAGATTCATGAACTCTCAAGCTCTATCTGCTCTTAGACTCTCTGGGAAGATGAAGTCATAGAAGACTGCCTGAAAATATTCCCACCCCATGTCTCTGTGATGCTCTGACTGGGTGGTAACATCCCACCACCTCTTGGAGGAATCACGTAGCATGTATGTCGTGAGCTTGACCCTCCACCCTGGAGGTGTCTCAAGATGCTCAAAAATAGTCTGCATCGACCCCAGCCTGGATTCCATAGCCTGTGGTCCTCCATCCCTTGAAAACGTAGGCGGATGCTGCTGCTGGAAGATACGTGTCAGCTCGACCATAGATGTGGCAGCCTGCAGTGATCCCTGAAAGGTCTGTATGAACCGCATAAAGCCTTAATGGAACTAAGCCTCCGCGCCTATGTCCGGTATAGCAGTCAGTGCCACATCTGGCTCTGCTAGAGGATCAACTGGTATCCCATGGCCCACCATTTCCGGAGTATAGTCGTCGTCACTCTCTTGGCGAACAATGCGCGGTCGTCTAAGCAACATGACACTACAAGGTCAAAAGCACGCCTTAGATTAAAAATTATTAAGGATGAAATAAAGAAACCACAAAGGGAACAAGAAGAAGACGGTATTTCAAAATTTACAAAACAAGACTACACAGCGTGTATACTGACTACATGGAATGTACTTGACTTCCCTTCCCCTTCCTGGGTCCTTCGACACGGCTAAGCTACACGGCTCCCGTTAAACAAAACTACACAGGGTGTATATAATCTACACAGCGTGTATGGTGTTATTTTCCAACTTCCCGTGTTGTTTGTGACACGACCGACTACTCGACTTGAAACAACACGGCATGTTACACCCGCACACGGCGTGTACACCACCCCGCTTCCCTAGCCACACAGATATATCAACACAGTCTGTCCTCGGACAAGACTACACGGCGTGTCCCCAAAGGTACACGGCGTGTCCATGGAATGGTGACATCGACCTATGTTGTCAGTTACACAACCGAGTCCCCAGGTCACACTACACGACATGTTCATAATTGACACGATGTGTTCTATAAAGGGGTTCACCGACCCGTGTTGTTAGTTACACAGCCAGACTCTGGTTCAACACTATACGGCGTGTAGATATGGAAGACGAAGTGGTTTTCCAAAGCACTTCCCTACCCCGTGTCGCCTCCCACATGGTTTGTGACACGGGAAGAGACTACATGGCATGTACTCAGGGTACCCGGCCTGTACTTAAAAAGTTTATTTTTCATCCTGAACAGAAGGCCATATACGACATTTTTAAAATACTACATGGCGTGTATAATGGGTTTCCGGACAGTATGCCTCAGAAACTTCCCCGGAACCCAGAAAACACTAAAAAACAACACCTATGTGTCAAATTCCGACCTGTGAGGGCCCATACTCCCCACGAATCAAGTTTTGACATCTTATTCATGTTATAAACAGTCAACAATTTGCCAAATTCCGATCAATGGGTACCATAGTCCCCAAAAACAAGAGTTTGGCGTCCATTTTACAAACATGCTCACATAAAATTACCCTATCACATAGCAGGTATTTTATCAAGCAGTAATAACAACAACATGCTTTTCTAGCACAACAACTATCACAACAACATGCAATTTCTAATGTACCTACATGGCATAGAACTATGCATGGCATGTGATCTCTAGCATGTGCCTAAATGATGCATGAGACGACATAAATGCATCTCATCAGGTTGCAATGGAATAGAACCCATAGATAAAATATAATAGTACAATCACAAGTGCATCACCCAATGGTGAAATCATATCAATCGTAAATAGAAAAATCAGTAAAATTGCAAAAATATGAGGTAGACTAGCTTTTCCCTGTACACGGGTTAGCTATGCCCGAGCACTGCTTATAACCTTCTACTGTTCGTCCTATCCCTAACTAAAGCTCCAAATAGTAAGTCAAAGAAAAGAACTTCCCTCTTATACCACTTTGTAACATCCCAATTCTGAGTGCGACTCAATGGGTGCCCCGAACCCGGTTCTCCACGTGACCTCAAACGCATTTCCCCAAAAGCCAGAGGCTGCCGACTAGCAGCGAGGGCCCAGGTCTGATAGTGGTGAAACTATGCCCTCATTTGTCAAAGTGTAGTGCAACGGAATATAGAATAAAACATACATCAAACATACAATGAACAACAGAAGAAGTAAATCATAAACAACTGAAATAAACAATAGTAGTGGATATAACAAACAGTAGATAAATAATGATGCTACATGTCTCATGTTCTATGAAAACAGCCAGAACATGTTACATGATCAGTACAATAAAACTGAAGTACAAGCACAAGAAAACAAAGCAAAACAGCTGGCAATGGCATCGCGAGCCTAGGCTCGGTCCCATGACCTCCTACTCCTGAACAGCAATCATGTACCGGTGTAGGGACTCATTCCCCTATCCACACCTGCAGAAACATAATCTATTTGGGCCGAAAAGCATGACCCAAATAGGTTGTGAGAAATATATCTCAGTAGGCACCCACCCAAGGCCCGTGCCCAACTGCGTGTAAGCATGAAACAACAGTGAAATAGTAAAATGCAATAAAGTAAGCAGTACTCAAAAGTAACCAACTTAACAGTTAATTTTCCATTTTAATATTCAGTTTAATCATTTAATTTTAAAATATCACTACAATGAATATTCTAAGTAAACAACCAAATGTCCATAGACACGTAAAGTCCCACCATCGGGTAAAGAGAAACCAACACAAGAATTTTCCAACAAGAACATGGATATTGCCCACATGCATATTTAGTGTCACCCACAGACACAGAATCATCTTCCCACAAGCATGGAAGAAGTTTCCCATAGGCTAAGTAGAACAATGCCCATAGGCTAATCACAACACTGACCTCAGGCTAACAGGTAAACGAGCCATGACCAACATGTAAATATGTAGTAAACAAGCAATTCCTCTCAAGGAAATTCTACAATTACTACTTTTAAGGCATACCCTTGGGTATCCGGGCCAAACAGCTAAACAGTGGAACACACCCCCGAGGTGGTTCTGGATCCAAGAAACCATCCCAAACAGCAGTTTTACAAATTATTCAATTACCTTTACAGTTCTAGGTAGTTAATAGAGCCACGAACGTATCCACACGACACCCCAACATGGGTTCGTGGCACAAAAACGCACAAAATACACGACAGTTGGAAAAATTAACACAAAGCCACCTACCTTATACGCCAACGAGCGGTATACCCGAACATCGACTCTAGAAACTCCTACGAATGGAGTAGATCTTCCAAAGAAAAAAACTCTCTTAATTCCAAATAACTACTATTGGGAGAATAATTGGTAAGCAACACGCTAGGAGAAGAGAGGGCTTACCCGCGTGGTTCCAACGAGATCGCCTGAGGCGGAATCAGATTCCAGATGCTCGATCGGTGGATCTCCAAAGGTTCGGCCGTCCAATCGCGCTCCTTCCTCCAGTTCTAAGCCTTCCCTATGAACATGGGAGGCTACTCCCCGATTTAAGCAAAAAAAACAAAGTACATGGTTTCTACTTCCAAGTACACGGCGTATACTCCCTTCATTTAACCGTTCCTCTGGCGGCACCGCCATACTGTTCACCCGTCGACAAGAGTACACAACATGTACTCCTGAGTACACAGCGTGTACTGTCGTCCAACTGAAGGCTACTCCACCGCCTTACTGTTTTGGCCTGCCAACTGATAACACGATGTGTACAGGATCACTACACGACGTGTAGTCGGTTTCTACACCCTTTGTCACTGACATGGATACACGCCCCGTGTACTCATCCCCACACGACCATAAGTACACGACATGTGGAAAAAGTACACGGTGTGTATTTCAAAATTTAGGATTGTTCCCCATTTTCCATATTTTATTAAAAACACTTAATAAAAGGAGAAAAGAAGAAGCCCGTACCTCAAATATAAGAATCAGGTTCTTACAAAATCACCCTCGACGAGAAGCGTTGTGTTCTAGCATCGAGTGATACGATGTATTGGTGGGGATACTATACCCTCACATTAGTGGTAAGAATAGTGGTTGATTAAAAAAATACAATCCATAAAAATATAAACAATATATGAATCCTAACATCAATTGAATGATAATAATCAGTACTAAATCATCACATATAATAAAAATTTTCTATATCTAGTAACATATAAAAAATTATTTTGTGTCTATATACAATAAAAAATGGGAATACATGGAAATAGTGTAGCTAGAATATACAACATGATATAGAAAATGCACAAAATACCCAAGATCTATCTCCAATAACATCATGAGTATATTCTTGATCCTATACTCTCATACTATATCCTAGTATAGAAAAAAATCAGGCGTCCAAGGTTATACCCATTCCCTTGTTCCTACTTATATCCAAGAAGTATTCCTAGGTACCAATTGGTAGCATAGACATGGTGTGAGATAAAAATTGCAGGCCACAACCAATGGTGTCTATAAATAATCTAGTTAGTGTATATATGTTATAGCAGCATGCATGTATGAAAATAATAAGATGTAAATGATAATGTAAAAAAATCTCGATCGACATGTTCGAGCAACCTCAAACGCAGTATAAGAATGAAATGTAACTATATACCAATGTAAAAAATCTTCAAATACAAATGATAGATATACTAAGTATTAGACCTATGAGGTTAAAGACCATATACCATTGTACAAGTCATCCTCTTCAATTCAATGGAGCTCATCTATGGAAAACATGGTATAATGTATTCCTACATGTGCGAGGAACCCAAGCCCCATGAATAAGGAATCCTAAACGAGTCCATGGGTCATCTCTAACTATACTCGTTGGAGCCTTTTGTGGGGACCTAAAAATGAATCCAGGATAATCAAATAAAAATGGATCCAAGGTAATAATCAAAGGCGTCCAAAGAAAAACAATTGATAGTTTCATACCACGATGTTTGTTCTATACCAAGGTATCCATGATCAAATATATTATATAAGGGATCAAGGGGCCATGTTACCTTCCATTCACCTGTCAATTTAATTCATCACATTCATTTCATAATTCAATTCACCCACAAGTGAATATTATAGGGGCCATGTTAATGTCCAATACACCTTACCAATTATTCGGATCAATATTCATATTCCAAGGGATCATCCATCCACTTTAAAATTTCCATTTAGTTTATTTAAATTATAAATAAACATGGTCTAAGAGGTAATAAACCTTTAAAATACTAATTTAATTCTACTACATCATCCACTCGTGGGTGGAAATCTCAACACAACTAAAGGGGTGGCATTGTCATAGGTAGTCAAATGAACCCACCTCAAGGGATGGTATAGGTTGAAGTTCATGACCTACAACCATGTCAGGGGGGGCAATAGAACATTAAAAGATGTTTTAAAACTTTTAATTTGAGGTATTATCCATTTTAGAAGCAATTCATGGAGGGTCTAGATACTATCACAACGATGTGAATTATAAACATCACAACTTTTAAGGGAAAAGTTATATACCACATATCTTAGATAGAAAGTATACTCATTATATATTATTAGGATTTAACTTGATACAAAATAAATAAATTTTAAAAATAAAAAAATACCCTAAAATCATGGAATGTTATCACACATTGATTTATTATTTATTATTTTGATATAAATATACAAAGGATTCAAGATTACTAGAGAAATTACCATGGATGATCTTATGAAATGAATGACAACAATTTTCAAGCTTGAATTAAGATGTTATAAAAATACATATGAGGAGAATAAAATGCTTCAAAAACGAGAGAGGATCAATTTTACATGGATAAGAGATGAAGCAGGGGAAGAAAAATTAATGGATGAAAGGAAAAAATGGCAGTTTGACTAATTTTTAATGGGTGTCGGGCTGGCTACTTGGTTTGAAAACCCATTAACTAACCTTGTTACACCACTGTATAAGTGGAACACCCCTCACATGGATAGTAATGTGTTTTGAGAAACTGTGTGCTGTCTATGCCTGCTCACTATCCAAGTGCACCACCCTCTTATACGATTTGGAGCGCAATTTGAAAAATCATACACTAACCATAAATTTTAGGTATGAAACACACATGAACCATTTCTCCTGGACATGTGACCTCCATCATGTGGGTTTTGAAACAATTATCATCTATATATGTTTCACACTATTTAGAAACATGGGTATTACTAACCCTAATCCAATGATGCAATATCACCTGTTTCTCTAAAACAAAGATCTCTAGGCCTCGAACAAGCCTCTAATCCTCCCAAAAAATTATTTGAACTTTGAATAAAATTTATTCAAAGGAAATAATAGGATAAAAATAAAATTTAAAGGATTATCACCTCATCAAAATTCGTGGGTGTTACAACCCCCCTCTTTAAAATAACTCTTCCTTGAGTTTCCTTGAGTGGTGTTGACCATCATCTGAGAATAATTTCAAACACTAAGCACATATGCCAGCCACTGACTCCTATGTCTATTTATATATATGACCATACTACCATATAACCCCTACTAGTGAATCAGTCATTCCTTAAAGAGCCTCCATGCTCCAATCAATGACATGCACTATATAATCCTCATAATAATAATGAATCACCAATTGGGTTTCTTCAGGATCAAAATAAATTGATTGGTCAAATGATAATAATGAATATGAAAAACATCAAAGATGTCATGAAATAATTTTTACCTCTATGGATTTTAACTGATAATAAAATAATCCAAAACTCTCAAAAAAAAACAAAGGTCTACCAAATCTTGATATAATCTCACCCTACTACCTAATATATTGATGCCCTAGTCTAATTGAAACACATAAGAAAACTCAACCCTTTAACTCAAACTCCAGAGTTCATCAATGGTGATTATAAAAATATTTGTTCCCAGAATGATCTCTATCCATACACATTCTATTTTTACCCACTTTTATGTTTTGTGAATGAGATGATGTCCCAATTTTGCTACATATCATTCCTCTAACTAGCACAGGTGTGAAATACATGGTCTGCTATATAGGGCCTCTAAAAAAACCCTCTGTATAGTTTTCAATAAGATTTTATTTTAATTAAATAGATAAATAGGTAGGCGTTTATCCTAAGAACCAATGAAATCAAGGATGCATACCCATTTTATGACTACAAACACCTATATCATATTCAGGGACTACCCTTCAGTCTAAGGGTGACAGGGTGTTCTTATAAATAAATTTGTATCAAGAGACTTATGCAACCCCATCTATAAGAATGATGTAAAATTAGTATCACTATCTGAAATGATGGTACATAGAACTCTGTTAAGATATAATATCTCCAATAAATATATCCTCTTTAGCTCATCGACCGAAAAGGTCACCTGAATTGGTATGAAATGGGAGACCTTTGTCAGCCTCTAAATAATCACCCATACAACATCACTGCTTTGAGGTAACCTTCATTAACCCATCATGAATTATATGGTGACTTCATCCCATTTACACATAAGAATGGGTAATAAATTTAATATTCAGCCCGGTCACTAGTGTTCCACATTCATCTACAGACAATTAGAACATTGAATAATTAAATTATCTATCTCTCTTTTCATCCTCATCATCCAATACTTGTGGTATAATTAATGGTAAATCCTAGTAATACCGTGATTTACTACCCAAACTAGGTCATGAAAATCATACATAAACTCCTCTCTTATTTCCATGAGTACCCAAACACATCTATGGATGCACAAGATCTCATCCCCATCGACATCCCAACCAAGCGATGTGTGCCTCCATGGAACAGTCTCCCACATGACTAAACCTTGAAGATAAAAAGATTCATTTTCATTAATTTATATAGAAGTGAATAGAACACTGATAATTATGCATGTATAAGATTCTAGAGATAATCCTATAACTCTAAATGTATCTTAGAAAACATTTCCATCAATTTCCACACACTATTTTACTCTTGAACTAATTGTGTATGGTTATTTTAACTCAAATAACCAGCAACAACATTTCCCCTAATAGGCATATACACAATGTCAAATATCAAAAGACTATAGTTATTCAATACATCTTCACAATCTGATATTCAAATTATTCTTGGCAAATAAATATTTGAGGCTTTTTTGATCTAGGTTTAATATAAATCATTCTCTTAGTAAATAGTGCCTCAAATAACACAAGTCATGGATAAATGATACTAAATCGGGATCATGTGCTGTGTAATTTCACTTGTGAGGTATTAACTAATGATTCCAATATGCCACAAATAGATCTCACTATATCTAAATGGTCCCTAAATTGATGTGTGTTGCATCATGATATACTGTATAGATTTTTCCAAGCTCTAGCATAATCAGGAATGGAACCAAAGTAAGTATCCCTTTATTCTAATGGGAGGATTCATTACACACTTCTGATTATGTAAACATGAAAAATTTATTGTTCAATCCTATGAGTGTTAAATTAAGGAATTATAAATGATAAATAATGATCCTCTAATATCTAGGTAGCCCGATGAAACTGTGTATTTCAAAAAAATCTTGGGATACTCCAACAGAACCATATATCTCACTTTCCCTAGGTCAGTAGAAACTCCTATCTCTAAGATAATGTGACCCAGGTAGTGAACCTTTTCAATCAATAAGTATAATTATGTGGTCTTAGAATATATATGGATCTCTCTCAGTGTACTCAAAATGATATCAAGATTTTTGGCATGATCGTTTTGAGTACTTGAGTACACAAAGATACTTTATATGAATACAACCAAAAATGAATCCAAATATGTGTGAAAAAACTAATTCACCATAGCCATAAAATAATTAGTTCATTAATGATAAGAAAAGGCATTACCAAATACATATACAAGCCATATCTACAATAGAATGTATTATGTGGTTTTATTGAAGATCTAACACGATCCAAGTGATAACCTAGTATTAAACAGATTTTGAAGAAAACCCTTACTCTTTATAGATGATCATAGTGGTCATATATAGGTGGTAGTGGGTAATGGACCTTATCCATTAACAATTTAAACTAATGGTTGTCCTTATAAATACTAAAATACCCATATAACTATTTGGAAAAAATAAATGGTTAACCACATAGAGAAGTAATAGGACGTATAAAAACCTTAGCTTCTAAGTCCTCCAACTGCCTCTTGAGATACTAAGACTTATTAGTAGTAATCCTATAAGGATGAATGGATACTGATGCTACACCTATAACTAAATTAATGGTAAATATTAACACTCCTCCAGGATGTAGCCTAGAAAATTAATTAGTGAAGATGTCTTTGAAATGATACACTGCTGGATGGAAATCTATACATCTTGTTCCTAGATCATCCATTAAGATACAAGAAATTTGGGTTGTCACTCTGCCCAGATCATTATTTTATAGTCTAAATTGAATCTCCTAGAAATCCCACTTTGCCTCATGAATATAATTACCAACCTTAGGTGATGTGAAGGACACCCTCTTGTGATAAAAATGAACTTGTTCAAGGTATGGGACCAACTAGTACATCCCTAAAATGATGTCTAAACCTGTAATCTTGAAGATGAATAGGTATAATTAAAAATGATTAATGTATATACCAAGATAAATTCCTTACATAGGAATACACTATCAAATATAATTCGCAATGAAGTATCAAGTTTCATCACCCTAAAAAGGTACTTGATATCAAGGCCATGAAACTCCATAGTTTCTAAACATATGAAAGAGTGGGAATCACTTGTGTTAAATAAAGAAAAAATTAAGTAGAGAATATTTGAATTGTACCTCATACATTATAATTTTTAACAATCTACTCCTTGGGTATCATCTTTATTGTAGAAATCTAGCCAAATCCGTGTCCTTGAGAAATGGCCTGACTGCCATGGGAAGGCTTTCTCTACCAAAGTTGTAAATCAAATTTTGGCTCCCTTTGATGCATCCAATTACTTATATTTTATTGAGTGTTGTACTCCAACTCCCATCCTTTTAAGGATGAATTGAGATCACTCTTGATAGATGAGCTAGTACAGTTCCTCTACCACTAGATATTGGTGGTAATGTCTAAAAAACCCTATAAAGATGACAAATTCTACCATAGAATCTACAATCAACAAAGGATCTGTCATAATTGACCCCCAGGTGACCCTACCTTACACATAGATAAAAAATCGCATTGATACCTATCCAAAAACAATGATTATTATTTCCACCTAGAGAAGGCTGAAAATGAAACTTCCTTCCACTAGATGAACTGCTTCCCTATTAGGGGTACTAAACTACCATGGTATGCACCTGTAGATTCTCTAAGGATATTATTTGTGATGGGGGTGTGGTTATCTATCATAGTGATGGACGTAAAATAAAACGAATTTACCTAATATTATATGTTGTATACAAGTCCATCCTCAAAATGTCCAACTCTAAACTTCTCATCTTCAAGGAGAGAAAAAAATAAAGTGTTGAATCTCCGTAAAACCAGTGCAGTAATCCCTAATTGAAATTGTTTCCCACTCTAGGTGCATAAACTCTCTAGTTATGTCACCCCTAGTGTCTTAGGAAAAAATATTCATATAAGGATATCAGTAAATTCCTCCGATCCATAACTTAATGCTGGTCAGCCCAAGTAAAAACATCCCACCATTGCATGGATGACCCTATAAGAATATATGTTGAAACAATGACCCTCATCTCAGGAGGAATATATAAATGGTCAAACATGGATAACATGACCTTAATCTATCACTCAATGTCATGAGGACCAACTTCCATTGAAAATGATGATGGACCATGCTGTTAGAAATTATCATATCTATACTGACAGAGTATGGTCCTGTCTTAGGGTTCCGTGCATGTTTTGCATGAGTTATAAGAAACCCTCTGAAAACTAGGCATCAGTTCCCAAGTAAGGTATAACACGAGGTTCTTCAAGTGTCACTAGGTAAGGTAATACTAGAAGATCAGGTCCCACTACCTCGAATGCATGGTCCGTTCCACCTTCCAGGTGTGTGACTGGAGGTTTTCATAGTGGCATATCTATGAAATTCCTTGAACAAACCACATAAAATATCAAACAATAGAAAAATTACTTGATAAAGGAACAGGATATGCATAATCCTTCCAATAAAATATTCACACCCATATTGCTACTCCTAAATCTTGTTCTAGGTGATAAAGGAGATCATATAGGGTCATAAAAGATACTCCAAACTTCCCACTAGTATGGTTGTGGAAGGAAAAGTTAATTTTCCAAAATTAGGGGTTCCAGTATATGGAGTGTAAATTGAATGTTCTAAAGAGAAAAACCCTTTTAGTTGCAATTGAAATCCCTATTTAAGAGAAACAATTCTAGTTAACTTCGATGAATCAGTAATATAAAATTTATATTGATATAATGGTAATGTTAGATGAGTTTCCATTCTCTTGTTATAAAGACCTAATCATTAAAAATTACATTTAGCACATAATGTAATTATAACCAAACATTTACATTTAGTATCAGAGTGTAACTAGAATATTTATAATAGATTGATTATAAGGATCATCATTCCAAATTTATAGAATTACTATCTTTACAAATTATTTTTTTAATTCATCAAATCATGAAAAACAAATGTTTTAGATAATGTAACCCCAATTACATAGCTCAAACATATAATGTTAGGTTATTTAGGGTGAAAACATCAATATGTATAGGAAATGTTTTTTAGGTTTATATAGAAATTTCAAATAATCAATTATTTATCCCTTTCCTACAGAATATGTTAATCATTTTATTGATATATAAATTGAGGAAATATAATAAGACAAAGGAACTACATTAAATAAAATATACATGGAATGATATATTCATGAAATAAAAATATTCATGTTCCTATAATGATGTAGGATACTAATGTTCCATTTCTATATAAGTCCAAGGGTAAAAGTTAACCTCATAGTGATTATAAATATCTCAAATATTGCGAGTTACCTAATTTTTAAATAAATATAACCATAATTGAAAAAATAGAAATTCCTATCCTAGGAAATTTTTCACTTCCTTGTATATGTGTTAGCTACTCACAAGAATTGGCTCGTCATTAAATTTTAATACATTTCTCATCTCTTATCTTCTAACTAAAATAGTAATAATAAATGAAAATGGTGCTATGATACAAATTTCTATCATCCTGGACCCAATTCACTCATATATAACTAATCCTGATTGTCAACATGGCCTTAAGAGTGCCTCCGCATATTCCAAATACATCCGAATAGAATCGAGGGTGTTTGATGGGATAATGGGGACACTATACCCTCATGATAGAATGAACAACAATTTTATATAATAGAAAAATAAGTGTAAGAATGATAATAAAATAGAAAGGCATAACATCTGAAATGAAAATAATTAACAGGAGAACATCACAAACAATAAAAAAATCCATTTCAAGTAACATATACAAGATGATGTCATGTTTGTAAGCTATAAAAATTATGAATACATGGAAGCAGAACAGAAGGTGTATATAGAGTTCTATAAAATAAGGAACCAAATACCCAAGAGCTATCTCTAATAGAATCACGATCATATGCTCATTTCTATTCTCTTGTACAATATCCTAGTATATAATAAATAGGTGTCTAATGCTGAATTGTTTCCCTTCTTCTACCCATGTATAAGAATGATTTCTGGGTACCAATCATCAAACCAAATAGGGTCTGATATAAAATAAATATGAAACCACCAATGGTTTATATGAAAAGTCTAGTCATTTCATATACGATAAAGTACTATGCATATATGACAATTATAAGGCTGTAAATGATAATGTAAAGAAATATCTATCCCCCTGTACAAGTTACACCAAAAGAAGTATGTGAATGAAAATTAATTGTATATGAATGTTAAGAACCAACCACAACCTATGCTGGATGTATCACGTATCAGAAATACGTTGGATAGGACCCTATACCATTGACCAAGGCATCATTTTCATGTTGATGGAGCTAATACATAGTAAACTTAGTACAATGTTGACCTAAATAGGCTAGGAACCCATAGTCCATGGATGAGGCATCCTTATCTTCTTTGAGGAATATCTCCAACTGTACTCGATAGAGACTTGGGTGGAGACTTAAGAATAGATACAATGTGGTCTAATTAAGCTATAACTAAGGTAATAATTAAACGAATGAAAAGTAAATGAATAATTAGTTCCATACTATGATTCCATTTCCATACTAAGGTATCCATCATTGAACATTTTATATAAGGGATCATGTGGGCTTGTTAGTGCCTATTCTCTTATAAATTTAATTCATCACATTCAATTTATAAATTAATTTACTCAAAAGTGACTAAAAGAGGGTCAATGTTTGTGTCCATTCCACCTTACCAACCATCTAAATTAGTATTCACAATCCAAAGGATCATCTATCTATTTAACAATTTCCATTTATTTAATTTCACTTATAAGTCAACATGATATAAGAGGTAACTGACCTTTAACAACAAAATAACATTATTATATGGCTTCTACTCATGGTTGGAAAGCTGAATGAACCCCCAGGGGTGGAATAGTAGTAGGTAGTCAAATGAAATTACCTAAAGGGGTGGTATCAGTTAAGGTTGGAGACCTCCAACTATGTAGAGGGGGAATAAACCATAAAAATATGTTTTAAAACATTTAATTTTAGGAATTAATCCTTTCGAGAAGCAACACATGAAGGGTCTATCGTGTGAAACTGTGTCACTAACTATTGACCTCAATAATTTAAGGGAAAAAGGTATAAAGCATCCACCTTAGATGGTTACCAAACTCCTTAACCGTTATCATCCTTTAACGTGGTTTAGAATAGATGAAATCAGATAAATAGAAAAATACAAAAAAAATAGGGAATATAATCTCACATGAATTTAGAATATCATATGATAAGATAGGCATATAAAGGATTAATGAGGAAAAATTACTTACTAAGGTGGATACAATGTGATGAATGATCTACGATTCCAATCCAGAATAAAGATGTTATAAAAATAACTAAACGGATAATAAGAGGCTTCCAATGTGGGGGAAAATAAGATTTTAATAGAGAGGATAACAAATGAGTGAATTAACCTTAAATAATCGAAGGAAAAAATAGTCATTTAACCCACATTAAAAGGGAACATAGTTTGAATGCATGGTTGGATAAACCGTGTGCCAACCATTCCCCACTATTGTATAAGTGGAACACCCCATCACATAGCTAGGAAATCATTTTGAAAAACCATGTTCCACCTGTGTGTGCTCACTATACATGTTCTCCAACCCCTCACATAGTTTGGAGGATGGTAAGATACAATGGGTGCTAACTATGTGTTTCAACTCTATAACACACTTGAATTATTTTTCCTGGCCATGATTCCTTCCTCACATGGGTTGTTAAGGTATTCTCGTACATATATGGGCCACATGGTTGTTCCGCACAATTACTACTAAAAATAAACCAACATTTTGACTCAACATATTTCTCTAAAAAAAAATAGAGCTTTGAGCATTGAAAAATCCTTCGATTACCCCAAGAACTTATTTAAACTCTTATGAAATATAATTGGTAGAAAAAAAAAGAGATTAAAAACGAAAATGAAAAGATTCATACCTCATAAACATAATGTGGGATATAATATAAAGAATTATAATAAATGATATGTTGTACTCTAACATGATGGGATGAAGTTGGTGAAGGGAAGATTTGGGGCCCATAAAATTTAGAGAAGAAAATGGTATATTTAAAGACTATTCAAACCCATATTAAATAATATCAAAGATACAAAAAAAGTTATGTTGATAATGAAAGGAAATATTTTTAATATCAAGTGGTATATCATTTTTTATTGAAATTATCTCCATGGAAGGTTATTATAAGATTTGGTAAGAAAGAAAAAAATGGGCCTTAGGAATATCAAACCCTTTGAAATTATAGAATGAATTAGAGATATGGGTTATCATTTGGGAATTACACATATCCTATCTAATATACATGATGTGTAACTTATAAATTAATTAAAGAAGTACATTATAGATCCTAAAAATGTACTCTCCTCTAATGTAGTATAATTGAAAACTAGTTATCCTATATTCAAGATCCTATCTAAATTCTAGATATTATAGAATATTTTTGAAGAATCAGATTACTCAGACAGAATAGGTACTTTAGAGAAATTATAAGATAGATGATGTGACATATGAAACTGAAAAAATGATGTTGAATAACTACCCTAATATATTCATGATGTGAAAATTTTGAAATTTTTATGGTGAAATTTCTTAAATGAGGGAAGAATGTTTAACCTTGATTTTTTATTATATATTTCTTTTTAAATAAATTTAATCTACTTAATGGATTTCGATACACACAACCCCAGTGTAAATAAACTGTGTATAATATATCATTTTAACCTAGTCATTAAGTTAGTGAGTATGAATAATATTAAATAAATAATAAAAATTATATAGTTTACATATTTGTAAAATAAATTATTAGGTTATAAATTGATTATAATTAAAATAAAAATCATTTGAAACTAAAAGAAATTTTATTTAATTTTTTTTATTAATGAAATGTATTTTTATTCTATAAAATTTAATTATTCACTATTATATAATGGTTTTAAAGATATTTATATATTATACATTAAATATAATGTCTTATTATTCATCTAATATTCTTTATAGGCATTGGATATGAATAAATCAAGCTTTATGATTAAAAACTATATTTTTCTAAAAAAAGTTTAATTAAATTATGCACGCTTAATTTAAAAATTATTTTTTATAATCCTAGAAAATTCATTTAAAATTTATATTATTTAAAAAAAATTCAAAAAATATTATATTTTATATTTTATACTCTTCTAAAAAAATTTCTTTTTGATGAATAATAAAAAATATTGATTTTTATTAAAATATATCCCTTAATTTAATGAATTTTATAAGATAAATTTTGTGTTAAAATGGTTTTAAATGCTCAATTATTTAAATTATATTTTTATTAAACCAAATTATTTCATTGAAATATATATATATTTTTAATTTTTTAAAAAATATTTTTTTACCTAATAAAACTTTTTCACTGGAAAACCATTTTTTCTTTGTGATTACTGGTTTAATTTAAAATTAAATTGACCCAATTATGTGAATTTAATTTTATAAAATTGATTAAATTTTTTTAATATGAATAATTAATAGTATTAAATATCTTTAACATAATTTTTTTCATAATTAATATTAAAGTACTAACAACCAGTTACCATAGTTTAGGTAAAATCATGTTCGCTAGGGGATACAATAAACATATAATGGTTAAAATGGAATAACGACTTGTATAATTTATATTTTATGGATATATATATTGACCGTATATCAACTAATGTTTAGAAATAGTTCATTTTTATTCCTTGTTCAACAAAACTAACTTGAAATTATTTTAAAACATGAAATATTACAAGTGTGCCAGTCACCTCAATTATAGAGTGACACCTTCTCGCATCGCTTATCACACCTATTAAGTAATGTATATCTATAAAAAACTTATAAATTATATTAAAAAAATCATTATCCACGTTCTAGATCTTTTTTTACCAAAATACCAACCCTATGTTCTTTAATAAGAGATCCAAATGAGGTTTTTCATAGTGAAGGTAATTGTCCTCACCAAAATATTTCTTTATACTTCTTATTTTACCGCAATCATTTATATATTAATAATTAAACTATAATAAAAAATTATGTAACATATATTGATATGTTTTTACGTTAATGTAATAACCTACATCCATATCCTATTCCATCAAATGGGAAATGAAGCTGTTGATATTGTGTATGGTAGACTACCACCTGACAAGTCAATTAATTCATTTTCCATCACTGTATCTAAAAGATGAATATAATGATGTATTTAAGGTATATATATATATATATAATTTAGGAAATAATTATAATTATTTAATCATAATACCATAACTAACTTTTTACCTTCCAATCCATTGTAAAATGATAATGCCACTCTTTCATACATGTGGACTACCACATCCAAAAAGTGATGCGATTCGTTCTTTATATCTGATTGACAGGGTTTTTAATAAGGATATATTTGTTGAAATTATTTTATATATGAGATAAAATAATGATTCTATAAATTTTAATTTTAATTTACCTTTATTTTGTTCTATCTGTCAAAAACATGAAAACAATGTTAATGCATACAAGCGACATACCATCTCCATAAATGTTGTAATTCATTTTTCTATCTCTAACTTTTATAGATAACAAAAAATAATAATATAATGAATATATATTATATTAAAATCATTTATTTAATTATGTATATGATGGAATCATGATCAAATTATAAGGGCAAAAACAATCGAACCAAAATATACATGAAAAATAATTTGTTATTAACCAAAATAGAGATTTAAAGAGTGAATTGTAAATAAAGAAGTGATAAAAGATTATAATTAAATAATATATGTTATTATATATATGATTATGGTTATTCAATATATATATATATATATATATATATATTGATTATACAGACGGTTCATACACATATGAAGGATTCAAACCTCAGCTAAGGGTTTATTTCACAATTTCATCATTATTTTGGATTGTTTGTGTTACAATCAATGATAATATAATTTTTTTATCTATATATCTAAATAATTTATTTAATTAACATATGGTTATTTTGAAAAAATTATAATTTTTTATTTTTAATTTTCCACTCTTTGAGTACTTTAGATATCGAAAAAATGTGTTTATTTAAAACCAACTTGTTTTTTTAACATAGATGAGATCATTTTTATTTAATATCCATATATTCCATATATTATTTCAATAATATTTCTAATATTATCTAATTATTTAATAAATAACTTTTTAACCATGTTTTATTTTTTAAAAAATGGTTTAAAAATTACATTCATATCATTTTCTGAAAAATGTACATTTTTCATTTGTAACAAAAATATGAATTGAATCCTTATTTTAACATACTCATTATTAATGGAGCTTCCCACTATAATGATAACTAAAATATTTAAAGATTCATTTAAAAATTTCCATGATTCTTTTAAAATAAAAAATAAGTTCTAATTTTTTTTTTATTTTTTTCATATGCAATTTTTAAAGTGAAAGGGTCATTTTCCTAAAGAATGATTTTAATGGGATTTTATAGTATCTATATTAATCAATAAAAATAACCCTTGTTTTATATATACTTCAATAAATATATTTTTTAATGATTATATCATTATTATTTCTTTTGATGCTTTGTGATCAGTTTTAAAGGCTATATTTTAGCATTTCGTATGCTAGTTTTGTTCATTATGAATGTTTTTCCATATTATGTATTATTATTACTCATAACTTTTATATGATGAATTAATGTTATATAGAAAGTGATTATTGGTTATTTATATATCTACTAGATTCATCATTAGTTCACATGAGACAAACTAGTTTAGGTATTTGACAAATACCTTACATGTTTTATATACAACGTCTTTAAAGAATGCCTTAATGGTTAGTTTATGGTGTCAGAAATTATGAATTCCATTACTATGAGATGAGTTATTGATTTCCTTGTGATTATTTCATTAGTTCTTATATCCATGTATAATATTCAAGATCATTTTATTATTTAAATGAAATTATTTGATAATCATTTATTCCTTCTATATTATTCTTCGTGCTGAGGATATTGTTTAAATTTCATGTTATTTTAGTTATTTAAAATGATATATTGTTTATGAATTATTTATTCATGATATCATCCACTGCATATATCTGTAATAAGAATATAAACTCACTCTTTTTTTTATGATTCATATACCCTAGATACTGAAATTTTATTATTATTAATATACAGGGATGTGATAAATGGTACACTAGAGTTAGAATATAAAATAATATGTTGTATTTTTAAATTTTTGAATGTAATGTAAAATTCATGTGTGTATCTAGTTTTATAATACTAATAATCTATTCAATCCGTTGTTATGTGATTTCTTGTATCTAATACCATTTTAATGAATTAAATACTAATTACGGCCTACTAGGGTTGAGGTATTTATATTTTTAATCAATGTAATATTAGTATAAACCTTGAGAATTAGATTTTAAAAAATAGAGATTATGGAATATAACAACATGACTGATTTTTAGGATAATTGTATGTATTGGATAATATATAAATGTTTGGTAATATTGAGATTATGTAGTTTTCCAAGAAATACATCCATGTCTGGATACTACAAGTTGAAGTGGTTTTTTTATATATTCATATAGTGGTTATAAACATATACAGAGCTGGTTTGAGTATATCTCACCAATTATTACGGTTTATGATAGGTGTTCCCTTACTAGGCACATTGGTTGACACTATCGAAGGATTTTAAGGGGTTAATTCATATTTTATTTTCAAACCATTATAAATTATTTGAAAATATTTTTATGATTTTAGAATATTACAAAAGAAACCATGGTTTAGAAACTAAGATTAGTTATGCATAAAATTTTAAATTTATGTTATGCGATTCACCAGTTTTGAAATGATACATTATTATTTATAATATTATGATATAATTTAGTGTATTCCAATATTTATAAATGATTTATAGTATAAGGATTGTAAATTATATCCATACATTTAATACATGTAGTGATTTCCCTCCTGGGGAAGATAATGAAGATATGGAAAGAGTTACAGACAAAGGTAAAAAATAATAACCAATTTGGGGTAAATGAAACTTGTTATGAGTAACAACCATTCCCATATGGAGGATCATACTGATCAAAAACATACTGAGACAATATAAGACCACCATAAGTTTCAACAAATTCCATATTTCAATGGGACTAAAAATCCATTTGTAGCTGAGCAATGGATAAGTTACTTAGAGAATATATTTATCACTTTGTGAAGTAATAAAAGGGATAATGTTTTCATGGAATATTATCATATCTCATTGTATTAGGATAAATTGTGGTAATTTAATTAAAACACTTAAGATGAAGAGGAAATATCAATCATGGAATGGATAGATTATAAGGAAATTCTTTTAAGAAAACAATTTATTTAAGAATAACTACTGAATATAGAGAGGAAATTATTATGTATAAGACAAAATCTAGAGGAAAATGTTGATAATAATAAGTCCCTCTTTACAAGGTTTTCATGGAATGTCGTAAACTACAAATATAATCCATGAATTAATACTTACCATTTATTTTAGGGGATAAATCTAATCCTTCAAAGGAGACTAATTCCCCAAACCATATAATTATATGAGGGAAAAATATCATGTTATATCAAGATAGAAAAATAATTCTCCAAGTAATTTGACTTTAAAGGAAAGTAAGATAAGAAAAGGGTGGATAAGCAGTCTATAAAATTAAATATTTAAAAAATAAAGAAGGGAAGGGTGGAATTTATAACCTGTAATAAATGTAGAAAGAAAAACCACATAACATTCATGATGAGAACATGAATTTTATTAAATTGTGGAGAGAAGGCCACCAATCTCAAGATATTATGCGGAATAGAGAATATACCAATTTACAATGCTTCATCTATAATTATATGTGTAAATATGAAAATGATTGTCTCATGAATCAAGGTAATTTTTCCCAAAAAATCGGAAGGGATAAATATAAGAAAAAACCCTTTTCATAGATATATACCAAATATTTTTATTGTAATATTCATTCGATAACATAATAATCCATACCATAATCATTAAGGTTTGATTCCCTTGAAACATAGATATATAAAAAACTAGTTCATAGGTGAACTAAAACATCTCCCACTAAGTTCTTCACAAATAGAACATTTCATAGACATATAATATATAATAAATTTTGTCTTAAATTGGGGGAATTAAAAATAATAAATGGTATGATAAAAACATAGATAAGGGTTAACTATAGAAACATCAACATAACATGATAATATGGTTATGATTTATATAGAATAAAATTTGATACCCATACCCTGAAAGTCATAGATCATATACCCATGTCATGGAGTAAATTTTGGAATCTCAATAGATATGAATAATATTAGAATCAAATAAAATGAGGCATGTTAGAATAATATTTTCATAAAACATAGTTTTTTGGTATATACATAAGCACAGAAAACCATTTCTTTATTAGTTTCTGATAATTTCACAAAATAAATAGGCTTTCCACAATACCTTAAAACATTAATCATATCATAACCCATATAATGGAAATGGGTTTCATAAACATTTTATCAAACTATAAACCATAAAAATGAAATGTATTTTTCATTATCTCATCAATTCATCAAATTATAACCCATGGAAAATGAATTTTTTTATAAAAATATCTTTCACATAATAATAAAGTATTTGTAGATAGAATAAGGATGGTATCATTGGATCATATATCTACTAAAACTTAATTATTATCATAGTGCGTCATCTTAGATAGAAAATGATTTTGAATGATCACTTGGATCATTTCTTGTGGAAGATAAACTTTCCATTATGAAAAGAATGTTTTTTAAAACTAAAACTACAAAAAAATTATAAAAATGATATTTGTTGAAATTAATGTTTTTAAATTTTAAATTAATCTATAAAACATTATGTTTTCATGATGATGAAAAATACCATTCATTATATGAACATTAAAACAATGTTTCTTTTCAAATTTTCATTAAAAATTCAAACAATACCCCAATCAAAATGTGAAAAAAAGATTCATTTTAAACCATTTCAATAAAAATTAATACTTGGTTAAAAATTCCTTTAATAAATTATGAGATAATATTAAAAACTACCTCTAATGTTTTTAAAAAACATTAATTTTTAAGAAAAATGGATTTTAGGCCAAAGAGAGAAATACAACCACTTTTCCATAAAAACATTATTTTGGACTTCTGAGTAGATAAAGAGAGAAAAATGAATGAAAAAAATTTATTTTAATTAAATAACCATTGTATTAGTGATATAAATGTTTTTATTGAGAGTTATATTAAAAATTCTCATCCTTTAAAGTGTAATCATAACCAATCCTGATAAACAAAGTGATTGTAACATAAAGAAGTTACCAATTTGGTATCATTTTAATAGTATAACCCATTAAATAAATAATTTATATGGATATTTTAATCCAGTAATTTTAATTATAATAAAAATAAAATATAATAATGGGAAATATATACACGACATGAAATAAATAAGTGGTGTATAAGGAATGCATCCCACCGAAATAAAAGTGGGATGAAAATTCATTACCCACTTTGGTAACTTTTGAGTCAAACCCATGAAAGAAAAGTTAAATGAATCTTTAAATATTAAGATAATAAATAAATTAATGTTATAAATCTATTTTTTACATTCATATTATTAAATATTATAGGTGCCTAACATAATATATGGCCCAAATAAGACAATTTGAGATGAAATTCACTTACAACTTTGGTAATATTATGAATCGTAAGCCCTGTTAAATAATGAAATAAAATAAAAATTTAAATATCATGGAATGAATTATATTTTTTATATAATATAAAAAATGGGAATTATATACATCACAAAGAATAGTGGTGTATACAAAATATGTATCCAAGAAATAATAGAGCGACTACAAATCTCGTACCTTAAGTCTCAAATTACTTCAAACACATTCAAAACTCATGTATAATCAATATAAGTTTATTATAAATCTATTATATAACCATAATTATATATATAGAGTACCATATATGATTTAATTATGAATATTTATTACATGTTTATTAAAAAATCTTGTAAAAATCATGTTTTGGCTAATAACTTCTTTTTTTCATGTATATTTTTATTTGGTATATTCATTACTTTCAATTTTATAATGGATTATTTACCTATAAATTTTTAAACATGATATAAAAATAATATATATAAATTACATATGTGTTTATATTAATCCATTAAAGGGAGAGATACAAAATGAATTACACCGTTCATAGAGATGGTAGGATGTATGTATGCATGACCATTGTTACCATTTTTTAAAAGGATGGAATGAAATTATAGTAAATAATATATAAACTTTCCCAATTAATTATTATTTAATATATATCACATATATTAGTTAAATTTAACTTTATTATATTTTATGTAAATTTTATGTAAAACATAAATCACAACGCTTCACGAGGTGATAATCCGCTATACACAAGGGTGGAGTTATCGTATTCCCATGGAATGAAAAATAAGAAGGTATATGTAATATTATAATTACATAATAATAATTATGTCATTTATCTTATATATATACATTAAATTTATCATTATATCCAACTACGAGAGGTATTTATGGATTGGTTCGCGAGGCGGTAGTCTTCCATACACACGATCAACTATTTTGTTTCCTATTTGATAGAAGAGGAGGTAGATGTAGTTTTTGAAATAAACATAATAAAATTTTATAATATTGGATATAATTGGGTTATTATATCATCATATTTTAATAATATTTTATGGTGGTGGAATAAGAAATAAAACAAAAAATTATGTTTAATAATTTTACATCTTATTCAGAGGAACTCTTTAAATTAATACCTCAAGCCTTTATAATAGGGTTTTTAAATAGAACTAAATCCTATAGAATGTGGGAAAGTAATTAATTAAGATATATTTTTTTGGGTAATTTATGAGAAAAATGGTTTTTAATTTGATAATAGGATAGAATAGGGAGTTAACTTTTATAAGTAGGAGAGAGGACATAATTGTAATATTTGAAAATAAAAGGTTTAAACACGTTTTAAACATGTAAAAAAGCTCTAAACAGATAATTGTAGAACCTTATAGGTGATAAGGTTTGATTATTTCCATAAAATTAGATTTTGAAATGTTTATACACCATTTTAAACCTTATGGTTGTAGTTTAACCCCCAAGAAAACTCATTTTAACCTTAACCAGGGTAATTGATTTTTACTGTTGTTACTATTCACATTGAAAAAATAATTTAAAATAACTAAAGAATATTTACTATTATGATTAAAAATATTTAATCCATTTTTATAAATTCATCTAAAAAAATTATAGAATTTTTATTTAAATATAATCCCACATAGGTAATAGAAAAGATGTATTCCAAAGAGAAATATTTCACAAGTTGAGAAAGTTATAATACAAAAGTAAAACTAAATTTTTCTAAAATGAAATACATTGATCAAAAATAAAATAATTAAAATAATTATTTTTACTTTTTTTATTTAATATTTACCTTTTTAAATTCTTTAAATGAAATGGAAATTTAAAAGAAAAATCTGTAATTTTCTCTATTTAATGAAAATTTATTCTTTTCAGAATATTCTCAAATATTCACACTGATACTTTTTATTTTTTTTATTACAGAAATGAATTTTATATTTCCAAATAAATTTTATAAATGTTTCAAAATTAATTTTTTTTTGACAAAAATAAATAAAAATCATTATTTTGAGAAAGAAGTATTTTTGAAGCATATAAATTCTTTAATAAAAGTTAAACACTCATTTATAAATATATTTTATTTATCTAAAACATTTTTTCATAATTTCAAAACAACATTATTCATATTCACAGAACCAAATTTTATTTATAGTTTATAACATTTATTTTTAAATAATAATATTAATAATGTATCACGGTTCATTAAAATCAGTGTTGTGTGTTACGTAAGCTATCTTTGAAATTAAATTTATTCAAAAAACATTATTAAAACTTTTATGGTGTTACATTATACCCCACATAAAATTAATTTATTCCCCAAAATTTATCCCTCTAATACAAATAAATGAGGATACTTCTACATCATCATATCCCCAGGTTCCCACATAGCTTCATCCAATTGGTGGTTTCACCAAAAAACATTGATGAGGAAAGTAGCATTATTTTATAGCACTTTATATGTGTGATCTAGGATCTCCATAGATTATTCCTTATAATAAATATCTACTTTAGTGTTTTGAACTCTTTGTTTTGTTCATGTGATGGATCAGATGTGTTATAACAACCCTGCTCTTTATTACACACTTAAATATGATTTATTACACAAACTGTCACTTATTACATCTATGAGGATCAATAGGTATAGTGTCTTGTAAAATTAAAAACATTACATATCATCTTAGGACATAAAAAACAACGTATTTATTGAAATCCTTCTTTACATGGCCACTACATTCCATCGTACTTATCATTGGATGGGATAAACTGAGGACAAGCATATGAAAAGGGTAAGCTATAAATCTTAATAAGGGAGTAAACAAGACATAACATGAAGAATAAATTACATGTTAGGAAAAAGGCATATAAAAGGAGAATAAGAGTATCATGAACAGAAAGTCATAATATATCATGATTATCATAACATGGAAATGCGACAACAACAATTAACATGGTTTTAGCATGAGCCAAGACTCATTGCACATAGAGCATGAGTAAACCCTAAATGCACTTGAATTAGAATGATTAAACCCGAATTTCTCTTGAATTATCACGCGTAAACCCTCATTGCACTTTACATATCATGATACTAATCTTTACCCAATGCATTAGAGTTCTATCAGGGCACACCTTTCTCAAACATTTCATTTCATGCATAAGTGTTCCACAAGATCATACAACATAAATTCATTAAACATCATAATATATTCCATGATAATGTAATTTGGAATTAATACATGAAACTCTTCCATTAATAAGTAAGTGTTCTAAAAGGTGTATCCCCTTGGTAGAGAAATGGGCATGGTATTTACTACACAATGATTTTGTCTTGGAAAATGGCAGTGCAATTTCAGCAGCATAATAGCATGACATAAGACATCATATAAAAGGTTGGTGATGGTGAAAAGGGGTCTCATCATATTTACATGAAATTGAATGTAATGGAATTTGGATTCATAATAAAAAATAATTGCTTGAATGTAAATGAGTTGGGAGAAATGCGTTATGGAATTTCGGCATGGTAATGGGTGTACATGGGGGGAAATAATGAGGGAGAAAAGGGGTCTCTCTTCCTTCAAACATAAATAGGGCAGTATGGGGGAGGTTTGAAATCAAACACCAACATTTATAATTGAATATGAAAGGGAATAACAATATTAAAAAACATGGATAAAATGAGAAAGGAAAGAATCCCTTACTTGGAAGTGTGATCCAAAATGCCTGGGAGGGGCTTGAGAGAGGCTTTTCATGAGCTGGGGGAACCTTTGGAGGATTCTAGAGATATGAGGATATAAGTTGGATGAAATAAAAAGGCCTTTAGTGAAGAGGAAGTGTGATCTTAGGTGGGGTTATATAGGAAATGAGAGGGAAATGTTTATTATTTAGGTTTAAGACACCACACATTAAACTAATAAAAACCACAAAAAAACCCATTTTTTCTTGCCCATGGTTTATTTCAAAAGAGATTTTAAAACATTATTTTATATGTTCAATGGTAAAACATCAAAAAATAATATATTTTCTTATGTGGAGGTGAGTCACACTCTCATGGAAATCAATTTAAAATGATAAAATGTTTTATAAGTTATGAAGGGTCAACTAAATCATTTTAAAATAAATAAAACAAACATAAAATCTAATTATTTTAATGGTAAAACATATACTGGACGAACATAAAGTTTATATTATTTTATTACATCACTATTGGGTCATTATGATGTTATAAAACACATTATATATTTAAAAGGTGTTTAAATTTTACCCAAAAATTTGACTTTCTGAGAAAAATATGAAAAATTCACCATTAGATAATTTCAATGTCCTGATTTCAAAAATAATATTCATTTTATCTATATAATTTTTAAAATATGTGAATTATTAATTTCAAAATAACAACCGACATTTATAATAAATTAATGGGTTTTTACAAAAATTTCTTTCAAACCCTAATGAAAATTCAAATTATATTCTTAAAATTTATACGATCATTTATATTTAAAAATAATTTATTAATATTATTTTGTTAAATATAATTTAATTCGAAAATCCATTAATTCATCAAAATAGATTTCTTAATTGAATATTAACAAAAAAAATACTATTTGTGAATTAAAAATTATTTAAAAAGTAAAAATAATAAAATGAATGTATATTCATTATTATATATAAAAATAATGAAAAATTTAATAGTTCTATGGTCTTATTACATAACCTTTTATAACACCCACATAGGACTAAAGGGTAAGTTGTAAGATGGTGATAGACTCTTGGGGTGGCTCAGATAACATCTCTTGGGTGGTAATCTCTGTCAACTTCCACTTCTCCCGTATGTGGTTCCGTTCGAGCTTAATGTGTACAATCTCAGCTTGGGATTGGTCAAGAGAGTATCCTAATGATGACACCAATTTTATGAGCTCTGAAAAACGAGTTTCGTATAATGCAAGTCTCCTAGATGAGGCCACTGCTTCCTTTGTCTAAGTAAATTGGAGTTGTTAAAGAAATATTTTTATACAAATCATGTGATCACCATTCAATGACTATATTCGCAATGGTAACAATTACTAACAGTATTTGGAAATCCAAAAACATAAAACCAAGTAAGTGCATATTTTATACAACCATTTTACATAATTAGGCATTTAATTAGATCTAGGTGAATTTTCATTAACAAAAGTTTGGGTCATTACAATCTCCCCCCTTAAGAAATTTCACCCTCAAAATTTCCTTTTCCCACACTAAAACGGATGCCAGTAACACTGCTTCATCACTTCCTCTAATTCCCATGTTTCTTCTTCAAACATTTTATTTCTCCATAATACCTTTATGATGGGAATTGTCTTATTTCATAGAACTTTTCCCCTACAATATAAGATCTTTACTATCTTTTCTTCATAGGAGATTCCATTCTCCATAGGCACCACCTCTATATTGAGTACATGCAATAGGTTAGGTATGTATTTTCATAACAGTGATACATGGAATACATCATGTACTTAAGATAGGTTTGGTGGGTGTACTAGTAGATATGAAACTGATCCAATGCAATCAAGGATCTCAAAAGGGACAATGTACCTTGGACTAAGCATTCCATTCTTCCCAAATCTCATAAGTATCTTTTATGGTGATATACGATGGAATAACATGTCTCCAACAAAAATCTGTAGGTCTCATCGATGATTATCATCATATCTCTTTTGTCGACTCTAAGTATCTCTAATGTGTTGCTAGATGGTCTTAACCTTCTCCACCATTTCCTTGACCATCTATGGAACTAGGTGTTTCTCCCTCCTATTTTATCCCATCATGCTGGTGTTCTACACCACACCCCATACATGGCCACATACGAATTCATTTGGATGCTTTAGTGGAAATGGTTGTTTTAAGAGGAATCAACTAGAGAGAGATTTTGATCCCATCCTCCTTTGAAGTCTATTGAGCATGATCTTAACATGTATTCATGTTTTTGGATTGTCCACTCAAAATTTCCATCAATTTGAGGATAATAAGTTGTACTGATGTTCAAATCATCATCCAGAGAATGTTGAAGACTCTTCCAAAATATAGAGGTGAATCTTAGATCTCGATCGGATATAATCAATAGTGGTACTCCATTCATCCTTTTGACATCTCTGACATATATTCGTTCCATTTGATCCAGTGAGAAATCCCCCCAAATTGCAATAAAGTGTACAACCTTTATAAGATGATCCACAATAAACTAGATAGCATTGTTTCCTTTGGATGAATTCATAAGTCAAGTGACAAAGTCCATGGTGATGTTCTCCTATTTCAATGCTGGTATGGATAATGGTTGCATCATCCCCTTATAATTATTCCTATCAGCCTTCACTTACTGACATACAAGGCACTTTGATTTATACTTAGTGGTATCCTCCATTATTTTATCCCACCAATAATGCTCTTGAATATCTCGATACATTTTTGTGTTTCCTGGGTGAATGGAGAAATTTAAACTATGTGAATCATCCAAAATTTCCTTCATTAACACTGGATTGGATTGAACACATCGTCTTGAACCAAATCTCACAATTCCTTATTAATTGACATTGAACTATGAGGATTTCCCTTTTCTAATAGTTTCCACCTTCTTCTGAATTACAACATCATCCTTTTGAGAATACTATAACCATTCTAAAAGAGAAAGTTGAGAAATATTTTGTGAAAGGATTGGTGATGTTACCTTCTTTATGATTCCCATGTCTATCTTCATTAAATATAAGAAGATTGTATCCTTTTCAATTATCATCAATGATAGAATCCCTAGGTCCTTTCAAATTAGAGCATCCTCGACCTTGTTTTCTTTCCTAGGGTGGTAATGGATTGAGAAATCATAGTCTTTGATCATATCTAACCATCTTTGTTGGCTCATGTTCAACTCATTCTGTGTGAATATATAATTGTTACTTTTTGGGGGCCATATATAATTATAACTTCTCCCCAAATAAGTAATTCCACCAAAATTTTAAAGTAAAGATCACTACAACCAACTCCATATCAGGTGTTGGATTGTTTTTCTAATGATATTTCAATTGACTTGAATAATATGAAATGACTTTGTCATTTTGTATCAACGCACAACCTGGTCCCTTCTTCTAAGCATCACTAAATACACAAATTTTTCTCCACTTCTTGGTAATGTGAGCACGAGAGAATTGATAAGCCTTATTTTCAACTCCATGAAGCTCTCTTCGCATTCATCACTGTAAGAATAATTTACTCCCTTATGAGTTAATTTGGTAAGAGGGTTGGATAATCATGATAAATTTCTCAAAAATAGGTGACAATATCCAACTAACCCCAAGAAGCTACAAATATATGTTATCAACGTTGGCCTCAACCATCCCTCTATTGCAGCTTTCATGGAGGGATCCATAGATATCTCTTTTATTGTGATGATATGGCCCAATAATGAGACCTCTGTCAACCAGAACTCACACTTTCTATACTTTACATAAATCTTCTCTTTTTATAAGGTCTTTTTTACATTTGTTAGATTCTCCTCATGCTCCTCCTTGGTTTTGGAGTATATTAGAATATCATATATAAAGAAAACTAAAAAAATTTCAAGGTAATCTCTAAAGACACTATTCATAAAGTCCATGAAGGTTTCTAGGAAGTAGTGAGTCTGAAAGGCATTTCTATAAATTCATAGTTCCCGTACTTTGTATAAAAAGAAGTCTTGGGGATATCCTCATTCACCCTTACATGGTAATATAATAACCAAAGATATAATTTAGATATGTATTGTGTTCCACATAACTAATCAAACAAGTCATCAATTCAAGGCAGAGGATACTTGTTCATTAGTGTGATTTTGTTGAGCTCACAATAATTGATGAAATGGTGCATTAACCCATCCTTCTTCTTGATGAATAGGGTTGGTGCACCCCATGGTGAAGCACTTGTGCATATAATCCCTTAACCTAAATTCTCCTATAGTTGTTTCTTCATATCCTCATGCTCCACAACATCCATTGTATACGGAGTCTTGGATATTAGAAATGTCCCAGGTATAAGGTCAATTGAGAATTCAACATCTCTTCTAGGAGGAGGAGCAGACAATTCATCGAGAATCAATTCTACAAATTCCCTTACTGTAGGCATGTCTTCAAGGATGATTGATTCCTTGTACTTAATCATATATTCCAAGTACACATGCTCATAGGGCAGTAATATCCATGTTTGAGATGATGGTGCTAATTAAGATTCATCACCCCCTTGCACTTGTGTAGAATCAGGGGTAGTTTCTCTATATATAGAGTGATTTCCCTCTCACGGAAATTTATGTTGTCTCTATATAAGGAAAGTCAATCCTTGCTGATAATTGAATCAAATTCCACCAGAAGGTGTATGATGAGGTTTGCAGGGAAGTTCATACCACAAGTTGTGATAGGGGAGGAGATATATTAATGGGTTATAATGATTTCCCCATTTTCCGTACTCACTGACATATTTACTTCCATGATTTTTGCTGGTGTTGGGATTGTTCTAATAAAATTTCGAGATACACAAGAATATGTAGAAATAGAATCAAAATGTATGTTCACTATTCTTGATTAAATAAATAAAGTACCTATCACCACTTCATTGTCGTGGTTCACTTTGACAGTAGTGATGTAAAAATATCATCCTTAGGGCCTTGGAGGTTGTTGTTTGTCTCAAAAACCCTTGTCTTAGGGAACTAATTTTCAAGGTTCCATGTTTATTTGTACATAATATAATGAAAAATGCGTTGAGGGTTGAACGAAGTATTCCTCTCTTTTGTCGCAGCTGTAGGTTTCTCTTGTCGGAAGTTAATGGCCAGGTGCCCTTCTCTTCTATACAAAAAGAATTCCCTTGTCCTGTTTAGGCAATTTTCTAAGTTCTTTTTTCTGCACCTTTGACATGTGGAGTGGTTTGTTTTCTTAGCACTGTTGGATTTATCCATCAGAACTCTATAATTTAATTCCACCTTAGGCTTCTTATCCCCATGATCCCCCTGAAATTCACTTATCTCCATTTCTAATTTTAGGGCACATTGGACAATTTAATAATAGCTATTAAAGTCACAGATCGCCAGGTCTTTTCATATGCTAGGTTTTATCCAACTAATGAAGCGGTCAACCTTAAATTAGGGGGTTATGAAAAATCCATAGGCATATCGTGCAAGCCTTGTTAAGCTTTCCTCATATGCTAGTATGGATTCATCTTATTTTTTTCTTTAGGGAAAGGAATTACCATTCCATCATAAGTCAGAGGGTTCACAAATTATATTTATCGAGAAAATTTTTCTAGAAATCCTTCCATTCCAAGAACATGATCTCCTTCTCAGGCTTCATATTTTTGAGAAATGTCCACCATTGATCAGATTCACCCTATATTTCATAATCATCTAGAATAACCTTATCTTGTTCAGAACAATGATGGATGGAGAATATATTTTCGATGGAGTTGATCCTTTTCTTAACGATTGAGGGAGTAGATGATCAATTAAAAGTAGAAGGTCATTGTCTCATGAAGCTCTTGATTGAGACTTATTCATTCTTTGGGGGGGTTAACATTCCTTTTGACCCATTTTTCAATTCAAATATTTATTTAATTGAGAGAGTATCATGAAAAAGTTTGTGATTCCCACTCCCATTGGATTGGGCATCTCATTATAACAATCATCACATTGATCTTTGCATCCGTTGTTAGCCCGAGTCCTCTTATTACTATCAATTGCCTGAAATAAAAGGAATTGTATGGGTAAAACATAAAGGGTAATCCAAAGACAAAAATTATTGACTTATAAATTACTTTTGTTTACATAACTTATGAATCTATAAGCTTCAATATATGTTATCCACGATTTACTTCCCAACATTTATACTTATGGGAATTTTTTCCCTTAACAATGGTTCATACTAAGATTTTGAATTTACCAAATCATATCCCCTAGGAGTGTCATAACCAAGAGTGCATAAAGGACCATTTTCATGTACCATGATACCTCGGGTCAAGCCCGAAACTCCTTGTGAGAGTTTTCACTCCTAGGTACATCTGTACCAAAGCCGCCTCTACCTGCTCATATCCAGACAGGGATATATTTTATGGATAAAACTCTTACTCAATACTCACCAAAATTTGAGGATGTCTTTATTATACAAAGTATTATCTCTAGGGATTCACTAGGGTTTTATAATCCTAATCCCAAAATAACAAAACCTATCCTCTAATTCCAACTAAAAAGCCCTGCTCTTTATTACACACTTAAACATGATTTATTACATAAAAATTCACTTAAGACAACTCTAAGGATCGAGAGGTCTAGTGTAATTGAAAATTAAGAACATTAAATAACAACTTAGGAAATAAAAACACATCATCTTTACTGAAAACTTCCTTTACATGACCACTAAATTCCTTTATACTTATCATTGCATGGGATAAATACGGACATGAATAAGAAAAGGGTGAGCAATGAAACCCAATAAGGAAGTACCAAATAAGTAACATAAGGAATGAAATACATGTTAGGAAATAGGAATATCCATGTATCATAAGAGAAACATGAAAATAAAGGCATGATATATCATGATTATCAAAGCATGGAAATTTGGCAACAACACTTAACATGGTTTTTGTATGAGCCAAGGCTCATTGCACATGGATCAAGAGTAAAACCTCATTGAACTTGAATTAGAATGATTATAACCTTATTAAACTTTAATTAGAATCAGAAAAACCTAATTTAACTTTAAATATGATGATACTAATCTTTACCCAATGCATTGGAGTGCTAACATTGCGCACCCTTCTTAAACATTTCATTTCATGCATATGTGTGCCACAAGGTCATACAACATAGATTCATTAAACATCCTAATTTATTCCTCGGTAAAGGAATGTAGAATTAAAACATTAATGTTTTCCATCAATATATAAATGATCATAAAGGTTAATACCCTTGATAGTAAAATGGGCATGGTATTCACTACCCAACGATTTTGTCTTGGAAAATGACGGTGCAATTTTGGCAACATAACAACGTGACATAAGACTACATAAAAACGTTTGGTTAGAGGGAGAAGGGCGTATCCTAATATTTACATGAAATGGACAGTAATTAAGTCATATAGATACATGTACCAACATAGGTAATGAAATTTGGATTCATAATACAAAATAATTGCATGAATGTAAATGAAGTGGGGGGAATTCATTACGGAATTTCAACATTGTAACAGGTGTATATGGGGGAAATTAATGAGAGAGAAAATGGGTCTCTTGTACTTCATAAATAAATATGGAAGTATGGGGGAGGTGTGAAATAATTCCCCAAAATTTAAAATATAAAATAAAAGGGCATAACAATATTAAGAAACTTGGATAAAATGGGAAAGGAAGAAATCCCTTACTATGAAGTGTGATCCCAAAGGCTAGGGAGGGGATTGAGAGAGGCTTCTTGGGAGAATACGGTGACTTGGGAGGATTATAGAGAGAGTAGGGAATATGTTGGATGAACTCCAAAGGCTTTTAGTGAAGAATATGTGGGGTATTGGGTGGTTTAATATAGTAAAGGACAGGGAATTCTTAATTATTTTGGTTTGGGATGCCTCATATTAATCTAATCAAAACCACAAACCAACCCTTGGGTTTTCACATATTTTTTGAAAAAGGAGAGTGGAAAAAATTATTTTATAGGGCCAATGACCTAAATTCTTAAAATAATTTGTTTTCTTATGTGTAGGTGAGTCCCACTCTCAAGGAAATCAATTTAAAAATTAAAACTGTTTTATAAGTCTTGAACGGTCCACGAAAGCATTGTAAAATAAAAAAAACAAAACAAAATTCACATTATATTAATCGTAAAACATATATTATCTGAAAATAATGTCTATAGTATTTTATTAGATCACTATTGGGTCATTATGATGTGATAAAACACATTATATATTAAAATGGTATTTAATTTTTACCCCAAAATTCAACTGTATCAGAAAATTTTGAAAAATTCCTTGTCGGTTAATTTCGATGTCCTGATTCCAAAAATAATATCCATTTTATCTAAATAATTTTCTAAAAATTTTAATTTTTAATTTTAATATAAAAACCTACATTTATCGAAAATTTATTGGTTTTGGCAAAAATAGATTTTTAACCGTAATAAAAATTACAAATGTATTCATAAAAATCATACCATAGTTTAATTTTAAAAATTAATTTATTAATAATATTTTATAAAAATATTATTTAAATCTAAAATCCATCAATTAATCAAATTTTTTTTCTTAATTTAATATTAACTAAAAAATACTATTTGTTCTTTAAAAATTATTTACAAAGTTATTATAATAAAATGAATGTATATTATTTATTATATACAAAAATAATGCACATAATCATAGTGATAATGAAATATTACCTAAACCATTATAAAACCTTCGTAAAACTAAAGGGTAATGTGTGCAATGGTGATAGACTCATCGGGTGGCTTGGATGACATTGCTCGGGTGGTAATCTCTATCAACATCTACTTCTCCCATATGTGGTTCCATTCGAGCTTATGTTTTTGTAGATCGGATTGGGTGTGGTTTGGAGAGAAGACCAATGACACCACCTCCTTTCTGAGCTCCAAAAGATGGGCTTTGTACAAGGAAAGTATACTAGATGGGGCCATCGCTTTCTTTGTCTGACTAAATTGGATTTTTAGAGCCCTATATTTATACTAATCATGTGATCACTATTCAAAAACTATATTAGTAACGATAACAATTATTAACGGTATTTTGAAATCTAGAAACATAAATCCAAGGAAGTGCATATTTTATATAACAATTTTACATAATGATACAAATAATTAAATCAATAGGAATTTTCAATAACAAAATTTTGGGTCGTTACATGTGTACTTCCTCAGGATAGATACATGCAACACATCTTAAACCTGATAGTGTTTCAGTGGAAGCATCAAGAGATAATCTACTGCCCTAATAGAATCATGAGTTTTAAAGGGTCTAATATACCTAGATATTATTTTAACCTTATTTATAAATCTCATTACCTTATTACAATGATAAATTATTATAAATACGTTATCACCAACTTTAAATACCAGATCACACCGGTAATTTTTTGCATAAATGTTTTTTCCTATATGTTTTGCTTCCCTTATATGTTGCTTAAAGGATCTAACCTACAAAACCATTTATTCAAATAGATTATATATAAATAGATTTATTCTTCAAATAAACCCTACTTTATTAAATTTCTATACTTTATTCCATATAGGGATTTATAATGTTCCATATTAATGTTTGAGTGAAAGTTATTATTGTAGGAAAACTGGACTAGAGGAAGGTGTTGATCCCAAAAAACTTTGAAATCCATAGAACAAGATCTGAATATATCTTATAAGGTTTTAATGGTAATATCAGACTAATAATATGTTTTATAATGATAGAAAATACTGAATCTTAGCTTCATATCCAAATCCTACCAAATAATTTACCAGAACAATGTGGTAAATCTCAGATCCTGATCTTATAAATTTGTATCAGATACTCTATAAAACCTTAACACTTACTTGGAAACCTGGTGTAGATACAAATATTCTATGATATAGATAATTTGTACTGTAATTTTCTGTTTTTTTACTATAAACCATAGAGTATTATGATATTGATATGTTTTTGGGGAGTTCAATGAAAAAAATCCTTGGTAATGTTTTCCCATTTCCATTTTGGAATGTGTAATGGTTGTATCATCCATTTAGTATTTTTTCACATAGACTTAACTTATTTTCATACCACGAATCAAGAAAAAATTCTATAATATCTATCATCATGATATCACCCCATAAATAATCTTTTATATATCTATACATCTTTTAATTATAGCTAGATTAGAGAATAAAGAACTATGGGAACCCTCTAACAACCCTTTCTTCAAAATTGGCCGGGATGGAATGTGTACATGGTTTATGAAACTTATCATTCCATCACGATCAATGTTAAACTCAGGAACATTTTATTACATCATTTTTAGCTCCATATATTCCTTCTTCACCACTTTTATCTTCATAGAGATAGATGGATGAAGTCTTATTCGAGAAAATAAGATTCATCCCCTTAGACCAAGATTTCAGCATCAATCCTTTGAAAATCCATAAATATTAGATCTTTTTTGATCCACATCATAGATAATATGGTACAATCCTTATGAATCAATGCATCATCCACCTTGTTCACTTTCCCATGGTAGTAATATATTGATTAGTCATAATGTATAATTAGCTCTACCCATATTCTTGGGTGCATATTCAAATCATTCTACGTGAATATATACTTTTAGCTTTTGTGATATTTATAGATATCACATGTTTCATTGTAAATATAATGAATCCATATCTATAATGAAAAACTTTCCATAGCTAACTCTAAATAATGAGTTGGGTACTTTTTCTCATTGACCTTCAATTTTTGTGAGGCATAATATATAAATATTTAATTCAACCTGAGAATGGAACCTAATAACATCTTGTATGGATCTATATAGATAAAAAACCATTATATAGTGTATGGTAATGTAATAATAGGTTTGGTGATTAACCTTCACTTAAGTTCCATAAAAGTTTAACAACATTCATCCGTCTAATGTAACATGGCTCCCTTTTGAGTAAACTTGGTGATTGGATTATGTAATCATGAGAAATTAACTATAAATCATTGATAATATCTATAAAGACCAAGAGAACTATAGACACCATTCACATTGGTTGGTATGGGACAATGTTTAATAGGCTCTATCTTTGATAGATCCATTAGTATTCCCCTAGTTGAGATTATATGACACAAAAATTAAACCTTTTGTAGAAAAAATTCACACTTTGTAATTTTTTCAAATAGTATGTCCTTTACTTGGGTCTTAAATATAATTATCAAGTGATCTACATGATCTTCCTTGATCTTTGAATGTATAATAATATCATCAATATAGACTTCCAAAAACTGATCATGATAATATCTAAAGGCTCTATTCATTAAATCCTTAAAGATATAGGGGGAATCGGTAAGACCAAATAGAATAACTATATACTAATGGTGTACATACCTTGTATGGAATTTTTTCTTTGGTATATCCTCCTTCTTGACCCTTATTTGATGATATCTAGAATGATGCTCAATATTGGAAAAGTATTAATCTTCATTAAGTTGGCCGAATATATAACCAATTTGGCTGATAGGATACTTTTTCATTGATTTTGATCTGATATAGTTCATAGTAATCATGTAAAAGACACATCAATCTATCTATATTATTAACAAATACAATAGGTTCAACCTAAGGTGACAAACATGGTTTAATGAATCCCTTGAAAAAATTATCTTGTATTTGATACTTTAATTCAGGAATCTACATCACTTCCATTCTATAGAGAGTATTTAGAATATGTGCAGCACCACATATGAGTTCCACTGAAAAATAAACATCATGATTTTTTGTAATAAAAAGGAAATATTTTAGAAATATATCTGAAAAATTTCTTATAGTAGTCATATCATTGACATTGTGCTTATATCCAACCATCTAAGATAAACAACACTTTGACTTGGAATCAAGACCCATACAATGGATGTGATCTCCATCAAAACTTCGTATATATCTTCCCACTAATATATGACCATGGTTTGTTTTGTAATTTCAAATTTGACTACCCTTACTCAACCATTTATATGGTTTTCATATTGTGAAAGTCAATCCATTCCTATGATAACATCAAATTCAAAGAGAGGGAGAATATCAAGATTTTTAAGAAGCATATTCCCACAAACATCCACTGAAGAATAATCATATAATTGTGCTGAGATAATTATTTCACTAGGGAATTTCACTACTAATTCAACTGATAATCATTAAGGATGGAAATTTACATTCCAAGATACTTTTAAAGATATAAGGGTATTTATATTACTAAGAACAAATTGGATAATTCAATATTTGGGCATAGGTTTTACCACCCCTACTTTGATATTATATCTTAAATCCCTTTCTAAAACAAATATGTTTATAATAACCATTATACAACTTAAATTAGAGTAATAAATCAAATAATCATGACATTATTTCATTGTATTTTTAAATCATCACACTATTTTTCAATCTATGGAACCATAGGTTTTACCTAGGTTATTCACGATCATTATCTATTCAAATAATTCATGATGGTTAGTATGGAGTTTGTGAATTTCCCAAAAAAAATCCCATAAGAGTTTCAAATCATGTGTTCTGAAAGGTTCATTAGTGTGAAATGAGTGATGTTCAAACCAAATCATAATGCACTCTTTTTAGAGCCATTACACATCAGTATGTCTGTACCAAATCCACATCCACTTGTGATATCCAGATATATATGTTTTTCATTTTAAACCACTTTCCCTATCCTTTACTAAAATTCAAGGAAATATTCCTTTAATTTTAATTACCTATAGAATTATCTTTAGAATTATACCTATGTATCTCACTAATGTTTTATCATCCTAGTGTACATTTTTTATCTAAACCTTTCATTGATACTATCTATTACAATTTTATCTTTAAAAATATAGATATCATGTATTTCTATATCAATATTCATTAAATAACATAATGATCTATTGCAGAATCATTTAGGTCTAGTGCCTCTAGACACTTGGATACATAAACAAAGATTTTATAGGTGAACTGAATTTTCTCCCACTAAGTTCTTCAAAACTAGAACCTTTCTTAGACATATCATACACAATACCATTCTTTATAACCTAGGGAAAATAAATATAAGAAAGGGTAATTTCATATGCTTAGTAAGGGTAAAAAAGGGAGATATCAATATAATGTGACCACAAGGGTATGATTAGAAGAGAATAACATTTGAATACCATGTGTTACATATCGTAGATCATAAACATGAGTCATGTCATAAAACTTTTTATTTCATAAGATGTGCATAATAATGGAATAAAATAAAATGATCCACAAAAACATAACAGGATAATAAGACTTATATTTTTGGTATACAAATAAACATACAGAATTATTTATAAACAAGTAATTTCTCATTTCCAAAACTATCATAGTGGAATTGGTTCACTCCCTGAACCATTATAGTAGTAAAGGATCACTCCTAATACTATCATAGTGGAAAAAGTACCTTAATGAACTAGGCCTAATGCCCCTTCCAATATTTTTTATCTCATTAAATATCAATATTTACTGAATTCATTAAATGGAGATATGTGTCCCACCCATTATTGGTTAAAAAATGACCACTTTCCTTGGTTATAACAGAACCACTCCCCTTGTTTATAACGTAACATCCACACTTGGTTATAACATAAACACAAACACATAATGAAACCATACGTAGGTGTTCCAAAATTTCCCAAAAACATTAATCAGATCACAACCCATATAAAGGAAATGGGTATCATAAAGATTTAACCATAGTATAACCTAAAGAAAAGAATTGGACTGAATAATCAGATCATCAATTCATCATAACATAACCCATGGAAAATGAAATTGTTTAACAAAAATATTTTCATCATAATCATAAAACACATATATAAATAATATAACAATATCCTTGTTTCATAACTCCAAAAAACTAAATAACATTAATGTGTGACATCTTGTATGGGAAATTATTTTGAATGATCACTTGAAACATTTCATGAGTAAAATAAACATTTCACTTTGAAAATCAAAATTTTTAAAACAAAAAGTTCAAAAAACATTACAGAAATAATTTTCAATGGAAATAATATTTAAAACTAATAAATTAACTTTAAAATACAGTGTTCTCAGGATAGTGGAAAATAAAATTCATGTTGTAAATTTCAAAACAATGATTTCTTTTAAATTTTCAGTAAAAAGTCAAAACATACCTAATTATGAAAGTTAGTATAATATTGTTTTAGAAAATTATATAAAATGTTAAGAATGGTTAAAAATTACTTTAATAAACCATTTCAGATAAATGATAAAATTCTTTAAAAGATTTTTAGAAAACATTGACATAGATGAAAAAAAATGTTTGTCCGAAGCTAAAAATAAAGTCGGTTTTCCGTAAAAAAAATTCCCTTAGACTCTTGAGTATATAAAGGGAGTAAAATGAAATTAAAACATTTATTTTCATGTAATAACCATTGAATATTAAAATTAATGTGTTTTTTTGAAAGTATTATATTAAGATATCCTGATTGGTAGATTATCATAAATAATCTCTATAAATAATGTGATTGCATCATAAATCCCTTACTACTTTGGTACCTTTTGAATCGTAAGTACTATGAAAGAAATAAAATTATATAGATATTTATATATAATAGTTTTCATAAAAATAATCATAAAATACCTTCATGATCATTATATACAATAAAAAAAATAAAAAACTGGTGTATAGGGAATGTGTCCCACAAAAATAAAAGTGAGACGATAATCTCATACCTACTTTGGTAACTTTTGAATCATAAGATCTATGAAAGAATAAATTTAAATTAAACCTTAATATACTAATAATAAATAAATTCATTATATATCATGTTAAAGGGGATGTATATATACGTTATAAAATAATATATGTGTATAACATAACATATATCCTAAAGAAGACTATTTGAGATGAAATTCCCTTACGATTGGGGTAATCTTTTGAATCATAATCCTGTTAAATAATTGCATAAAATAAAAATTATAATATAATGGAAATAAAATGAATAATTATATAATATATATAATTTAATCATTTATATAACAAAAAATAAAATAGTGTTTTGTAATTAATATGTGTCTGTGAAATAAAAGAGAGGCCAGAAATCCCAAACTTTGTCTCAAGAATTCCTTCATAAACGTTCGAACCTACTGTAAAGTAAATATAGTATTATAATAAATATATTATATAACCATATATATATATCACATAATATATTATTTACTCATGACCATTTATTACTCTTTTATTAACAATTCGTTGTAAAAATTATATTTTGGGTAATAACTACTTTGTTTTTCATGAATGTTTGTATATGATATTTTCGGTCCTTTTACATTGATGAAAGTTTAATCAATTTTTTTTAAAATTTATATAAATATATTATACATTAATTACATATATATTTACATTATTCCATTTAATTTAGATATTGAAAATTAATCACACCGTTCATAGAGATGATATGTCATACGTACACATGAATATTGCTTCCGTTTTCTAAAAGGGTGAAATGAAGGGTAGGTAAAAAAATATCATCTAACCAGAGTCATTATGATTTAATATTTATATCAAATATTAATTAAATACATCCATATTAACTTAAATTTAATGTATAAGTTAAAAATTAATCACATTTCTTCATAAGGAGGTAGTCTGTAATACACAAGAGTGACGTTATCATATTCCCACAGAATAGAAATTAAAAGGTATATGTAATTTTACAACTCAATAAGTATAAATATTTCATAAATAATATATATATATATATAGTTTATATCAATCATTATGTTAAACCATTAGAGGTAGTGATGGAAAATGAATTTCATTAGTTCATGAGGAGGTAATATGACGTATAGATGATCGACATTTTCATTTCCCATTTAATAAAATAAAAGATAAATGTATGTTATTACATTAAAATAATAAAATATAAACATATGGGATATAATTATCCTATTATATAATCATATTTTAACAATATTCTAAGTATGTGGATCAAGAAATAAATAAAAAAAAAAGTTTATGAATTTTACCTCTTCTTCAGAGAACCTCTTTTGCTTTATACCTAAATCATTATTTAAAGGGTTTTATAATAATCATAAGGAATATTGGATTTTTTAGGGCTATATTTAAGATATTTGGGTAAATATTGATTGAATCAAAGTGATTTTGAAGTGTGAATAGGAGACATGAGGGGTTCCCTTTTATAAGAAGGGCAGAGGACACACTTGGAATTTTTAAAAAGAAAAAGGTGTACCCATGTTTTAGACATTTTAAGAGGATCAATTTTTTTACATTATAAATAATAGAGTTTATATGGTTTAAATATGTCCATAAAATTATATTTTTACATGCTTATAGGTAATTTTATCCTTTATTGTTTTAGTTTAACGACCCTATAAACCTGTTTTAACATTAACTATAGTAATTATTTTTTTACTATTTCTATGATTCATTTTTACCACAATTTAATTTGAACTCATTATATAATATTAATAAAATTAAATATAAATATGTAATAAAGTTTTAAAAATTCCATTTTAATAAGTAGAAAATCTTATTTTTTTAACAAACCTGTATAAGGGATGAAAAATTGGTTTTCTGAAGAGACAATTTTCATAAGGAAAGATTGATTTAGTATCCAAAGTCAACATGAATTAGTTTAAAATTAACTAAATTGGTTTAATAATAACCTAATTAAACTAATTTTACTTTTTAAAAAGTTTTAATTGACATGGTACATTTTAAATATTTAAATTGAAATTAATTTTCTAATAAAAATCAATATGTTGCACTATTAACATAAAAAATAATCATTTTCAATCAATTATCAATACAAAATGGTAATATTATTTTAAATAGTTGATTACTAAATTGAAGTTAATTTTTTCAAATAAATTCTATAAAATATTCCAAAATTAATTTTATGATTTTTTTTCACAAAAAATAATACCAATCATTTTTTGAGAAAATAGTATTTTTGAAGCATAAAAATTTTTAAATAAAAATTAAATTTCTATTTATAATTTTTTTATTTATCTAAATCATTCCTTATTAATTTTAAGTTTTTTTTATTCGAATTCATATCAAAATAATTAACATCTAGATTATAACTTTCATGTTTAAATTATAATATTAATAATATAGTACGGTTCGTTAAAATATAGTTGTTGCATGTAATGCAAGATATCAAATAAATGTATTTTATTTGACAACAATTTCATAAAATTATCAATATGGTAAAGAAATGACCCGCTTATGTTATCAAAATTGTTGAGATTGATGTTCCTAAGGATGTAGTGGTTAGTACTTTAATCATTTCTTCAAATTTAGATAATGATTTATTTGATTTTGGATCTTCAAAAACATTTATATCTTCATATTTGTATAGAAAATTATATATTTCCAAAGAACCTTAAGAAGGGAGTTGTCATTTAATACTCCTAGTGAAATTCTCACAATAAAAAAGAAGTTTCAGTCAGTTCCCATTCTAAAACATAAATGTGCCTACCTTGATCATTTTATTATTATACCCATGATTGATTTTTATATAGTCCTTTGTATGGATTGGATTTCAAAATATGATGCAAAAAATGTTTCAAAGATAAAGAAATTATAATTAACATTGAAGATGTGGAATTACTTATCATTATAAAGGATAATTCATCATCTGTGTCATGTATAGATTAAACTCAAGTTGATCTTATAAATTATATTATCGGGGATGTTGAGTAGACATAATCTACAGATGGAAAAGGTAATATTTAAATTGAGAGTTTACCTATTCTATAAGAATACATTGATGTATTTACGTCGAAATTACCAAGATATCCACTAGATCATAATGATGAATTTTACACTGATTTAATACCTGAATCAAGCCCTATTTCAAAGACTCCTTATAGAATGAACATAATATAATTAGTGGGGTTTATGAAATAAAATGAAAAATTTTGTGGTAAGGGATTTATATTCCCCACCAATACACTTTAGGGAGCCTCGATTAATTTAGTTAAGAATAGTGTTAGATCTTTGAGGTTGTGCATTGATTATAGGAAAACCAAGGGTACTGTAATAAAGAGAATGTATCATCTTCCTAATATTTACGACTTATTCTATTGCATTAAAAATGAACAATATTTTTCTAATATTTTAATTTATTATATGTATTATCAATTTTGGGTAAACAGGGAAGAAATTATAAAGATAAAATTCCGTTTGAGGTATCGATATTATCAGTTTATAATAATTCCACTTGGTTTGAAAAATCCACCCTATATTTTTAAATATATAATAAATAAAATTTTAAGGGAATATCTTGATAATTTTTCTATGGTTTTTATTTATGATATATTAGTGTACTCTAAGAGGTTTTTGGACTATGTGAATCACATTAAGATCATGATTGAGGCTCTTAGAAGAAAATAGTTATATGTTAAATTTTGAAAGAGTGAATTTTGGATTAAATTTTTTTGTTTTCTTGGAAATATTCTCTCCAAGATTAAAATATAAGTTTATATTATAAGGATATAGGCATTAAAATAATGGACCAATGAAAATCACTTAGGTATGTAGTTTTATTGGATTTTCGTGTTACTATAGGTGATTTTGTTCAAGATTTATCCTGGTTGGATAACATGTAAACCAAGCTTACATGTAATGGGTTTGAGTATATAAGGAAAAAGGGATGTGAATAATGATTTGAATAATTAAAATAGATATTAGGGAATTATTTTATCATTAATACACCTTCATGAAAGGATGTATTTGTCATATATAGTGATGTATCAAATAAGGGACATGTTTGTGATCTTATAGAGAATGATAATGTTATTGCTTATAAATCAAGGTTGATAAAGACTGATGAAAAAACTATCAAACTAATGATATTGAGTAGAGATCCATAACATTTTCACTAAATATATGGATAAATTATCTCTATATAGAAAAATAAAAAATAAACACAGATCACAAGATATTGAAATACATATTTGCATAGAAAAAATCAACATGGGTCAAAGATAATGTATTAATCTACTTAATGATTATGATTTATCAATTAACTACCAATCAGGGAAGGAAAATAACATTGGGGATTAAATGAGTATGAAAATCATGTAATTATGACCAAAATAAGGATTTTAGGAATACTATGTTTCTGAATTTAATAAAGATGGATCAGGGAATTTTTAAGGATGGGGAAACATCACACTTTTTTTCAAATGATTTCCAAACCATATTTATTAGAAAAGAAAAAACATATAAACTTGATTATGATAATTCTCAAATGAAAATTAATGTCATTAATGATGGGAAATTGGAAAACATGGTATATAAAAATGTGGTTCTAAATTTTGAAAGATATTATGTGTTACATTTATGCTTGATATGAAAAAAAATACAATATGATGATTGTAGTTTGAATTTTTATATACACCATGGTATCACTAATATGTATAGATATTTGAAAAAATATTTTTTTGTGTAATAATATGAGGATGTGAATTGTTTATTCTGTGTCAAGATGTTTGGTTTTTTAATAGGTGGTGGCCAAGATACAACACCCTAGAGGATTATTGAAACGTATATATTTTACTATATGGATATGGGATGACATTACTGTAGAGACCCGAAGCCTGACGTACATGGACATTACATTACATTTGCGGAATACTTAGTACATAACAAAAACACACACTAAAGGATCGTAATAGTTTAGTGTCTTTGGAAACTCGGAACATAATCTTCTAATCTTGGTCAAAGATCTTCAATATCTCCCGTAAAGATCTTCCATTTTTTTTTACCTAAAACCTTTCTTTATATCCTGGGGAAAAGAAAACATAAAAGGGTGAGCTCAAATGCTCAGTAAGGGTATACAGAAGAAATAAAAATCATATCATATCTTTTTGAAAATCACAACCTGCAAAAGAGATCATAATATCTTAACATGGAACAAATCATAGAAGTGAAAATGAGATCCCCATAATCATAACATGAAACTTGAAACTTTGTGGCATGCACACATAATCATGGAAAATCATTTCTTGTTAGTCATGACTCATTGCCAAGACTATCTTAGTGGACAAAGTCCCTTTCTGAACCGAGTTCACTCCTCGTTTCAGTCCTGTATCACTGAACCGAAATAACCTTCCGTTCCAGCCATGTCTATCTCATGAGATATAAAATCATTACCCAATGCATTGGAGGGAGATATAGGTCCCACCCATCTCTTAATGAATCCTTTCTTATGTGTGCCACAAAATCATAAATCATACATCATTTCATAACCCATGTATTAAAAATGGGATTCTTAAAACAACATGACATCATAAAACCATATATATAAGATAAAGGAATTCATAAACATAATTCCATCACAACATAGTCAAATCAATGTAAAAATATGGATAGAAACAGAACCCTTTATTATCTTAGATGGAAAATAATTTTGATAAAACACTTGAAATGAATTCTTGAGGAAAATATCCTTTCTTCTTCAAAATCAATTTCTTTTCACAAAACATCATGAAATTTTAAAAGAAAGAGATTTTATTAAAAATAGTCATGAAATCTTTTGGAGTAAGCTTCATGAAAATAAGGCTTTATAAAACCGTAAAAATCCGTTCATGCCGTTTAAGTTAAAAAAAACATTCTTCGTAATTTTGTCGGAAAAGTCAAAAAGTACCTCGTATGAAAAAGCGACAAAAGATTCCTTTCATATTCTTTACAAAAAACTCACCGAAGAGTAAAATTGGATTTAAACTATTGTAAGTGGATGGAAACAATATTACATATTGAAGGAACATGGATGTGGATGATAAAATACACCCCAGTAAATACTTACGAATAAACAATCTCGGATAAAAATGAGATTGTGATATTTCCCTTACCTTAGGTCCGATTAGCTTTGTACGTGTCCGAAGCTCCTGTATAATGGTTTAAATAATGTTATTGACTTATTCCAGAATCATACATATTGATATGATATCATATATGGTCATATTATTAGCTTCTTGTTAGTAATATTTCATTGTTACTTGTTACTCGGGTCTTTATAACTTTTTGTTCTTATGCGTGTTTTGTCGAATAAATTCTTATTCTTATCTTTAGGTTATAGATAATTCATTTCCAGAATGGTATTAGTGTAGTATATACCATATTCATTCATTCAATTCATTTATATAATCATTATGAAATGAAGATCATGTAGAACGAGTCGCATCACATCGTGGAGACGGTATTCCGTACGTACGCACGAGTGATGATATCGTTCCTATGATCGTGGAATTGTATTGGAGTATATATATTATTTCAGTATCAATATTACTTCATAATAATCATATGTAGTTACTCATTACACCATTATACCCATCCTTGTAAGGTGATGGTGGAAAATAGATTACACCACGGCGTGGAGACGGTATTCCGTACGTACGCACGCGCGGTGATTTCATTTTTCCGTAGGATGGATAGAAGGTGAATTAGGGTTGTTTCATATTTATAATAACATATCAGTATGTAAGTAATACTGATGTTATTACTTTATCATGAAACAACTATAGAATAAGAAGTTGAAGAAGAAAGAAATTGAAAAGATCGGTAATGGATATTACCTCTTCTTTGGAACGCCTCTTTGAATCCTCCACTTAAGGAACTAAGATTGGTCTTTGGAGAAGACCAGAACCTCTAGGATTATTCTAGGAATGTGGAGAGGAGAAAATGGCAGGGGTTGGCCGAGCTTGAGTGCTCAAAATTGGTGTGAGGAGGAGGGGGAGGAGGTGCCCTTTTATAAGGGAGGAGAGGGGCACCTTAGGAATTCTTAAAAATATTAATTTATAATAAATCTAACCCCACTTAAAAACCTCCAAAAATGACTCATATTCGAAGATTAGATGAGATAGGGTTGTAATCTCATCAACCAATCAAATTTAGACATGTTTGGATATTATTTTAAACCTTATCAATTATATTTAACTCTAAGTTAAATAATTTAACTTTTACCGTGTCTTTTTGTTTTATTTAACTATATGGTTAATAAACATACTATAACATGTCAAACGAACCACAAATTGTTTATTATTAATATATATATCCTTATCTAAGTCATTTGGCCGAACCTTAGATTTTTAGGAATAAAATAACAATTAATAATATAATATTTGATTTAAAAACTATTTTGTGTCAATTTTGACACTATTTGATATATGATTTTTGTGAAAGTCATAACAGAATTATATGTTCGAAACAAGTTGATTAAATCAACATTAATATATCATAGTAACCTAGAAAATTAGTGGAATTCATAAAAAATCTCAAATTACATTTATTTTGGTGTTTATAACATCAATTATGTCAATATTTCATTAATAAGATAATTACTGCATCATCGTTGTGTCATAAATAAATTAAATTATTTGATGTCTAAAAATTACAAATAAACTACCATCATGTAGGAAATCTTTTTATATTTCTAATGAATATTTACAATTGAATTTATCTTATGTATAACCCCATATTAAAAATTATTTACTTATTAAACTTTGATTTTAACTATTTTAACCCTTCTTTAAATAAATTCATAATAAATGTCCTAATCTAATCCAAGTGGGCCTAAATGGTCATATTTTATTCCTAAGTTTGTTTTTGGTCGAATTACACTTTTCCAATAGAATTAGGAGATGTGTTAGGGTAATAGTAATATCATATTTACCCTTAGTTACCCTATTTACTATTAACCGCGGTAAAAAAAAGTAAAAAGTTACTATTCACCAAAAATTATTTTCATCTCATTGAACCACATTTTAGTCCTTGATATTAACCGTGTCTCTCGGATTTTCGAAATTCCATTCAAAGAAGTGGTAAAATTTAGTTTTATGCAAAATTCAGTTTTTAACCTACCACTTAGTGGTTTCACTATTCATCAAAAATTGAAAGTTTTCAGAAAAATGCCAAAATTTCATCCTAAGCTATATTTCATATTCCGAATTCAAAAATGAAGTCTATTTTACCAAATTCATAACATAGAAGTTGAATTAATTAATTTTATAATTAAATCCCGCTATTAAAACAAATAGCCTGTTTTTACGAAACAATATCTATCAAAAGATTGACACTTGTTTATGTCAGGTTTAAATGTGAAATTACGTCCAATGACCAAAATTGTATTAAATTGTAAAAATATATTCTAAATATACTTTAAAACCACTCAAATTAATAATTTATCACTATTAATTATTTCGATTAAAAAAGTTGTTTTTAATTATAATTTAGTAATTTTCACTATTCATCAGAATATGAAAGTTATCCGAAATGTACCAAAATTTCACATTAGGCTAAATTCGATACTCCGAACCCAAAAATGAAATCCATTTTGAAAAATAAAATTTACAAAATTTCAAAAAGTGGTTATTACTATTCATAACGGCTAGTTTTAATAGCATATCGCTGTTTAGTGAAACTCGTTATTGCGTACTACACACACTATCGAGGAAGGTTGCGATTGCGTGTAATGCAAGGCAAGTCAAGGATGCGTGTTGTGCAAGCTCCTTTTGGTGTAGCGTACAACACAAGACATTAATAAAATTAAAAAGAATATTTTTCATAAAATCTTGGGCTGTTACATTCTACCCCCCTTAAAATGAATTTCGCCCTCGAAATTCGTCGGGGTTATAAATGGTTTTCTATTCGAAAGTTTCCCACATCGTAAAAAGGAATACCAAAACTTGGATTTAAAAACTAAAGTATGAAATGTAAGGATTACCCAAATAAACTAATTGTTGGGTTTCCACATAGGTAAAAATATGGATATGGAAGAAAAATCTAACCATCATGTTCTGATGGAGAGTGGTAGAGAACATGGCTATGGAAAAGCCAACAATCACAAATCCATAGATTTGTGATGATATAAGGTACCATCTGATTCATCAGGTATAAGATCACTAGGACAACATTTTTGGTTTTCAAGATCATTTCCCTAAAGTTGAAAATTTGAATTAGAATAAATACTTACTTTATCTTGGTACAATCTCACTATTGTTCATGCCTTGAACAATTTCCACTTCATCTCTTAAATAAATGAAGTTGAATTTGTTATTCGTGAAGTGTTAGCAGATCATGTGATAGAATGACGGGTCATTCCATCTGTCTCAAACAAAAGGTTGTCAAAAGTTATTAAATATATATAATTCATTCTATAGATTAATCATATATGGTTCCTAAAATGGACTTATACTTCATATATCATACTGCTTAATATAATAAAACTAGTTTCTACTAAACAGGGAATTCCTCTAGGCCAGTGGTAGGCGATAAAGGCCAGTCGCACTTCGGTTGTGGGTTCGATTCCCACAGCCTTGTCCGAAGCGATGGGCTGTCACCCGTCCTGTAGGTTGTCCTTTTCTAAAACTATATTACTATAACATCCCATCAATAACATCAAAAAAACTTCTATCCTTAAACAATACTAACTTATGTCCAACATAATTCATTCCAATCATTAGGCTCATAATACTGCAGTCCATTCTCATAACATAGTGAAAACGATTACCAGAGATTTAATACTGTCGTTGATCCCCACATATCATAAGATATGTCTTGTTGGTCACATTCCAAACATTCAAAGTCCTTAATCGTGTATTCTCTTGAATACCTTAGTGAAAACATGAGTGCAGTTAAAAGTTAACACTTTCCACATACCAAAATCCTCAAAATTATTTATACTCAAACCATGATATCACTTAGTCCTTATATCAATCATGAGCTCATGAATACAATCAAACATCTCATTGTCTTCTTATCCTTTCATTATGCACTTATCATCTACTTTCCAAAAGTATCTGAATAACCTTTCATGGTTACTGGTACCATTCATCATACACTTAAGGAAAGACAACAATGTAACAATCCTTAGATGTCTCCTTATTCCAACACTACACATGATAAACATGTAATCATTCCACTACATTCTTAGACCATTGACCGAGCTTCAACATTTCTTTCATCTCACATACCATTGGTAGTCTCTTCATCATCATCCACATAAATACTTCCCATATGACCATACTGATTCTCTTCATGAGTCTTTCCCTTAGGGCATTTGTTTGCATAATGCCCATACATTCCACATTTAAAACACTTAACCATTTTTGATGTCGTAGCAATACCATTATCCTCATCCCTGGTATTAACTGAACCTTTTCCTTTGCACTTACTGGATTTGTGTCCTTCTTTTCCACACCCAAAGCATCTTCCAGTTCCTTTGAAACATTCTCCTTGATGCCTCTTCCCACATGATTTACATAGGGGAAATTGAACTTTCTTTCCTCTATGATCATCATGGAACTCCATCTTTCTCTTATTAGTCGAGTCAGGAAACTTACCAAATTTTACTTTATTGATCATATTGTGAGATTGCTGATTCGGCATAATAATGATGTTTGGACATCCAAATCCCATTTCATTTGGTTGCTCATGAAGAATATCATTCCATTGTCCATCATATCCTCCATTATTGTGAATCATCTTGTTTCCAGCCATTTTCTAAAACCCAAACAGAATAGTGTTAGATGCAAAAATCGTAATAAAGGGGGAGTAACTTAAATATCTATCATCTTTGGTTTAATCTAATATCGTTACCATAGTTCTAGAACTATATCCTATACGTATACTTATCCTTAGGGGCATCCCTAGACATACCTTAGAAATATCTCTAGGGATCTCACTAACGTTTTCGCATCCTAGTTTCCAAAGGTTGACTAAACCGTTCCTCTGATACCAACTGTAGAGACCCGAAGCCTGACGTACATGGACATTACATTACATTTGCGGAATACTTAGTACATAACAAAAACACACACTAAAGGATCGTAATAGTTTAGTGTCTTTGGAAACTCGGAACATAATCTTCTAATCTTGGTCAAAGATCTTCAATATCTCCCGTAAAGATCTTCCATATTTTTTACCTAAAACCTTTCTTTATATCCTGGGGAAAAGAAAACATAAAAGGGTGAGCTCAAATGCTCAGTAAGGGTATACAAAAGAAATAAAAATCATATCATATCTTTTTGAAAATCACAACCTGCAAAAGAGATCATAATATCTTAACATGGAACAAATCATAGAAGTGAAAATGAGATCCCCATAATCATAACATGAAACTTGAAACTTTGTGGCATGCACACATAATCATGGAAAATCATTTCTTGTTAGTCATGACTCATTGCCAAGACTATCTTAGTGGACAAAGTCCCTTTCTGAACCGAGTTCACTCCTCGTTTCAGTCCTGTATCACTGAACCGAAATAACCTTCCGTTCCAGCCATGTCTATCTCATGAGATATAAAATCATTACCCAATGCATTGGAGGGAGATATAGGTCCCACCCATCTCTTAATGAATCCTTTCTTATGTGTGCCACAAAATCATAAATCATACATCATTTCATAACCCATGTATTAAAAATGGGATTCTTAAAACAACATGACATCATAAAACCATATATATAAGATAAAGGAATTCATAAACATAATTCCATCACAACATAGTCAAATCAATGTAAAAATATGGATAGAAACAGAACCCTTTATTATCTTAGATGGAAAATAATTTTGATAAAACACTTGAAATGAATTCTTGAGGAAAATATCCTTTCTTCTTCAAAATCAATTTCTTTTCACAAAACATCATGCAATTTTAAAAGAAAGAGATTTTATTAAAAATAGTCATGAAATCTTTTGGAGTAAGCTTCATGAAAATAAGGCTTTATAAAACCGTAAAAATCCGTTCATGCCGTTTAAGTTAAAAAAAACATTCTTCGTACTTTTGTCGGAAAAGTCAAAAAGTACCTCGTATGAAAAAGCGACAAAAGATTCCTTTCATATTCTTTACAAAAAACTCACCGAAGATTAAAATTGGATTTAAACTATTGTAAGTGGATGGAAACAATATTACATATTGAAGGAACATGGATGTGGATGATAAAATACACCCCAGTAAATACTTACGAATAAACAATCTCGGATAAAAATGAGATTGTGATATTTCCCTTACCTTAGGTCCGATTAGCTTTGTACGTGTCCGAAGCTCCTGTATAATGGTTTAAATAATGTTATTGACTTATTCCAGAATCATACATATTGATATGATATCATATATGGTCATATTATTAGCTTCTTGTTAGTAATATTTCATTGTTACTTGTTACTCGGGTCTTTATAACTTTTTGTTCTTATGCGTGTTTTGTCGAATAAATTCTTATTCTTATCTTTAGGTTATAGATAATTCATTTCCAGAATGGTATTAGTGTAGTATATACCATATTCATTCATTCAATTCATTTATATAATCATTATGAAATGAAGATCATGTAGAACGAGTCGCATCACATCGTGGAGACGGTATTCCGTACGTACGCACGAGTGATGATATCGTTCCTATGATCGTGGAATTGTATTGGAGTATATATATTATTTCAGTATCAATATTACTTCATAATAATCATATGTAGTTACTCATTACACCATTATACCCATCCTTGTAAGGTGATGGTGGAAAATAGATTACACCACGGCGTGGAGACGGTATTTCGTACGTACGCACGCGCGGTGATTTCATTTTTCCGTAGGATGGATAGAAGGGGAATTAGGGTTGTTTCATATTTATAATAACATATCAGTATGTAAGTAATACTGATGTTATTACTTTATCATGAAACAACTATAGAATAAGAAGTTGAAGAAGAAAGAAATTGAAAAGATCGGTAATGGATATTACCTCTTCTTTGGAACGCCTCTTTGAATCCTCCACTTAAGGAACTAAGATTGGTCTTTGGAGAAGACCAGAACCTCTAGGATTATTCTAGTAATGTGGAGAGGAGAAAATGGCAGGGGTTGGCCGAGCTTGAGTGCTCAAAATTGGTGTGAGGAGGAGGGGGAGGAGGTGCCCTTTTATAAGGGAGGAGAGGGGCACCTTAGGAATTCTTAAAAATATTAATTTATAATAAATCTAACCCCACTTAAAAACCTCCAAAAATGACTCATATTCGAAGATTAGATGAGATAGGGTTGTAATCTCATCAACCAATCAAATTTAGACATGTTTGGATATTATTTTAAACCTTATCAATTATATTTAACTCTAAGTTAAATAATTTAACTTTTACCGTGTCTTTTTGTTTTCTTTAACTATATGGTTAATAAACTTACTATAACATGTCAAACGAACCACAAATTGTTTATTATTAATATATATATCCTTATCTAAGTCATTTGGAAGAACCTTAGATTTTTAGGAATAAAATAACAATTAATAATATAATATTTGATTTAAAAACTATTTTGTGTCAATTTTGACACTATTTGATATATGATTTTTGTGAAAGTCATAACAGAATTATATGTTCGAAACAAGTTGATTAAATCAACATTAATATATCATAGTAACCTAGAAAATTAGTGGAATTCATAAAAAATCTCAAATTACATTTATTTTGGTGTTTATAACATCAATTATGTCAATATTTCATTAATAAGATAATTACTGCATCATCGTTGTGTCATAAATAAATTAAATTATTTGATGTCTAAAAATTACAAATAAACTACCATCATGTAGGAAATCTTTTTAGATTTCTAATGAATATTTACAATCGAATTTATCTTATGTATAACCCCATATTAAAAATTATTTACTTATTAAACTTTGATTTTAACTATTTTAACCCTTCTTTAAATAAATTCATAATAAATGTCCTAATCTAATCCAAGTGGGCCTAAATGGTCATATTTTATTCCTAAGTTTGTTTTTGGTCGAATTACACTTGTCCAATAGAATTAGGACATGTGTTAGGGTAATAGTAATATCATATTTACCCTTAGTTACCCTATTTACTATTAACCGCGGTAAAAAAAAGTAAAAAGTTACTATTCACCAAAAATTATTTTCATCTCATTGAACCACATTTTAGTCCTTGATATTAACCGTGTCTCTCGGATTTTCGAAATTCCATTCACAGAAGTGGTAAAATTAAGTTTTATGCAAAATTCAGTTTTTAACCTACCACTTAGTGGTTTCACTATTCATCAAAAATTGAAAGTTTTCAGAAAAATGCCAAAATTTCATCCTAAGCTATATTTCATATTCCGAATTCAAAAATGAAGTCTATTTTACCAAATTCATAACATAGAAGTTGAATTAATTAATTTTATAATTAAATCCCGCTATTAAAACAAATAGCGTGTTTTTACGAAACAATATCTATCAAAAGATTGACACTTGTTTATGTCAGGTTTAAATGTGAAATTACGTCCAATGACCAACATTGTATTAAATTGTAAAAATATATTCTAAATATACTTTAAAACCACTCAAATTAATAATTTATCACTATTAATTATTTCGATTAAAAAAGTTGTTTTTAATTATAATTTAGTAATTTTCACTATTCATCAGAATATGAAAGTTATCCGAAATGTACCAAAATTTCACCTTAGGCTAAATTCGATACTCCGAACCCAAAAATGAAATCCATTTTGAAAAATAAAATTTAAAAAATTTCAAAAAGTGGTTATTACTATTCATAACGGCTAGTTTTAATAGCATATCGCTGTTTAGTGAAACTCGTTATTGCGTACTACACACACTATCGAGGAAGGTTGCGATTGCGTGTAATGCAAGGAAAGTCAAGGATGCGTGTTGTGCAAGCTCCTTTTGGTGTAGCGTACAACACAAGACATTAATAAAATTAAAAAGAATATTTTTCATAAAATCTTGGGCTGTTACAATTACTCTATATTTATTCATTGTATTACCGAATAAAAATAGAAAGAATGATGAAATATGGTATATTTTGGATCACCTTACTAAATATGCACATTTACTCTCCATAATAGATGATTTACTTATGGAATTCCTTAAACAGATTTATATTAATGAAGTTGTACGGCTTCACAGTGCACTACATCCACTGTGTATGATCACGATCCATGATTTACATAAAAGTTATATAATATTATTCAGAATGATCTTGATAAAGTGATTCATTTAGAAGCCTATTCGTACTCTTAAAATGATTAGAATCCATAAAGTAATATTGAAACTCTAGAATATATGTTGAGGTTGTTCTAACTTGGATTTTAAGTTATTTATAATTAGTACGTACCTTTGGTAGAGTTTTCCTATAAAAATATATCCTATTAAAGTATTCAAATGGAACCATATGAATCCATATATGGAAAGATATATCAAAAGTTAACTTTTTGGGATGAATTTATTTAATGTATGTTTATAGGCCCAAAACATGTGGAGAATACAACGAAAAAGGAAAATACTATTCAAACACATAGTAAATAATATCAAAGTATAAAAAATATCTATGCTAATAATAGAAGGAAATACTTTGAATTTCATGTGGGAGATCATGTTTTCATCAAAATATCTCTAGGTAATGGTGTTAAAATATTCATAAAGTAATGAAAACTATACTGTAGGTACATCAAACCTTTCAAAATTATTGATAAATTTGAGTTGTGGTTTATCATTTGGAAATTCCACCTATCCCCTCTATAGTACATGATGTTTTTCGTATCATTTACTAAGTAAGTTAAATGTAAGCTGAAATAAATGTGATAACCCTTAAATAAATATAATTAAAATCTGATTTATCATACATTGAATATCCAATCTAGATTTTGGATACTAGAGAACAAGGGTTTATAAACTAGAGAAGTCAACTAGTAAAGGTGATTAATGAAAATAAAAAGATAGAATAAGTGATGTGGGTACCTAAAGAAATTATGATCATGAAATAATGAAATCTATTCATGAGATAAAATTAATGAAATATTGGGGATGAATTTTTTTTATAGAATTAGAACATCAGACCTAATTGTTTTAGGGTATTTTATTTTTAAATAATTCTAATCTCTCCAATTGTTTACAATACATGCAATCAAAAGTCCAAATTTATGGTGATATTGTATACCATTATAACCTATCTATTAAATTGGAATGTTCGAAAAAAGATAACTAAATTATGGTAATTATATAGTTTCATAATATATATAATATAAATTCAATTTTTATAAATTCACTAGAAATGAAAAAAAATCAATTTAATGTCAAAGAAGTGTTTTATGGAAAATAGGTTTTATGATAAAAATGCATTTTTATAATAATTAATTAAACTAAAAACTATTTATTAATAATTTTAATTAACTTTATATATTATATCTTCAATAATTGTTTTCCTTTCATCTAATATATGCTTTATATTTATGGGATAATAATACATCCAGTTTTATTCTTAAAAACATTTTTTTATGAACTAGTTTCATTGCATTTTGAATGATCATTCTAAAATAATTTTACCCAATTATAAAACATGAATTTGAAAAATTAACTTCACTTTTTTTTAACATTTCTAATTATATTAGATAGGTTTTTTTAGAATCTTCTAAAAATATTAATTTCTTGATGTTTTGTGAAAATACTGATTTTTATTAAAAATTTCCTTTTCATTTAAAGAATTTAAAAATTAAAATTATATTTTAATAAGGTTTTATACATAATATCAGTTAAAAAATATTATCAATAAAACAATTTTGGTAATTGGAATTAATTTTATTTATAGTTTTGATATAAAACCCATTTATACCTAAGAAAAAGTTTTCATTGGAAAACTATTTTCTCATAGTGATTATGAATTTAATTTTAAATTATATTATTCCATATATATAAATTAAATGAGATAAAATTTATTTCATATTTTAAGTCAGAATAATTAATATTATTTATTATTTTAAACTTAGTTTCTCTTCATAATGAATAGTAAAAAAGATTAGAAATATGTCCCACAGTTAAGGTTAAAATAGGATTATCTAGGGGTTAAACAAAAATAATTAGTATTAAAATGGTCTAATGTTTTTTATAATTTATTTTGACCTGAAATATTTTGACCTTATATCTAATAAGGTTCGATAATGGTTCGTTTTGGATCCATGTTTCCAAGAAAGAGACTTGACATTATTTTAAAACATTAAAAAATTACATGTGTTCCAGTCACCTCTATTATAAAAGGGTACATCATCACCTCAATTAATCATACCTATTAAATAAATTATATAAAACAACTACCAATATATCTTTCTAGGATCTTTATTTATGTTCTATTGCTTCTGTTATTCTCATAATACCAACCATATGGTCCATAATAAGTGATCAAAATGAGGTTTTTTCTATGTGAAGGCAATTGTCCTCACTATGATCATTATTTTTTTAATTCTTAATTTTACTCATTAATTTATGTATTAATAATTGAAAAATAATACAACTAGTATCTAAATATATTTACATGTTTTTAGATTAATTTTAAATCCAATATCCATCTTCTCTTTCATCCAATGGGAAACAAAACTTTCGATCATCTGTACGACAGACTACGACCTCGCGAACCGATGTAATTAATTTTATATCACCGTCTCTCATGGATCAATAAATTTTTATATATAAAATTTATAAAATAATTGTACTGAAGGAATTATAATATCACATGTTCTGTCTTACATTCAAAATCATTGGAAAATGATAACATAGCTCCTACGTACGTGTGGGCTACCGACTACACAAAGTTATTTGATTCATTTTCCACTTCCTCTTTACATGGACGATAATGAGGATATATTTAAAGAATATATATTATATACATGGAATAATATTTATTAAATAATTTTTAATTATTATTTAAATTTTTTCTTGTTCATCCATCTAAACATGAAAACAACTTTTATACATACATATGGACCACTATCTCTATAAACAGTTTAATTCATTTTTCTGTATCTAAATTTTTTGGATTAATCTAAATTAATATATAATGAATATATATAATATTTTTATAATTATTATTATTATTTAAATTATATAACCTTGGTCAAATTAAAAGAATCTAAACTACCTAAACAAACCATAAAATAAAAACGAAGATGTTATTACTCGAAAAAGTGATTTTAAAAAATAATTGTGATGAAATGGGTGGATATAGATTATAAGTAAATCATATATCATATGATATATATTATTATGGTTATGTATTACACTTATAATAAAAATAAATTGATTATATATAAGGTTTATGCACATATGATGAAATTCAAACCAAAGTCAAGGGTTTATTTTTTAATTTCATCATTATTCAAGATTGTCTGTGTTAGTCACAATGTGGATCATTATTTGATCATTATATCTTAAACCCAATATATATTTTCTACTCTTTTTTATTTAATTAGAATGTTTTCCTTTTATTTTCCACTCTTTAATTAATCAAGATACATAGATCATTTTTTTTAATGAAAACTGACTTTTTTTCCTACTTGGTGTGGATTATTTTTCCTTCATATCCATATTTTCATTAAAATATTTTAATTTTTTTAATATTCATTAATTATTTAATATTTAAATTTTTACCCATTTTTTATTATAAAAAATGGTTCAAATGGAATATTTTTGTTGTTTTCCAAACAAGGTACTTTTTTTACAGAAAATTTGAATGGAATATTTGTTCTCACGTACTCAACATAAAATGAATTTCTCACCATCAAGCCCGATTAGTTTGAATATTGAAATATTAACATTTAATTCCTTATTATTTTCAATGTGAATGTTTATATTTATTATGTGTTAAATTTTTATTCTTCCCACTCATTTGATGAATGAATTGGACATATTATGTGATGGGAATTCCCCACTTTATCCCCTCGATACATCCGTAGGTCTCATGAGACAAAATAGTTTTGGTATTTTCTCAAGGTATTAACTAATTTTATGTATGATATCTTTGAACAAGGCCTTAAAGATTAGTTTATGTTGTATGGTATTATGTATTCTATCATAATGAGATTATTAATTTATGTCCATGTCGTTATTTAATTACCCATGATATCCATGATTATATTTCAAGATCATGTGATTATTTATTTGGAATTTTTTGATCCTCACTTATTATTACCATATTATTCATGTTTCTCTGATTATTTATTAAATGGAATAATTCTTAATTATTTTCTTTTCCCTATTTATTATTCTTTATTTAATCATTATATATTATACTATATGTACCATTACTAAGAATTTGAGCTCACACATTTCTTATGTTTCCTTTCCCAGGATACCAGAAAATATATTCTAATTAATATGCAGAGATAAGATAAAGAGAATATTAGCACTCTCAAATAAAAAACTAAGTTTTATTTTTAAATTTTAATATATAATGTGATATTAAAGTATATATCTAGTTTTCAAAAACTACTAAACTATTCGATCCTTTAGGATGATATTACATGTATCTAGTAAGAATGTAATAATGTAACCACCGACTATAGGATACTACGGTCATGGTTATTATAGAAAAGGTATTTTTGAGGATGTTTGTATTAAACCAAGGAAAGGAATCTTACATATCCTTGTTGACATGAATCAAATACCACAAAATTTGATTTGTTCAGTTTATGGTCATGTGTGAGGACTGGTCCATGTCATTTAACACCATGCAGTAAGAATATTCACTATGTAGTTTATATTCATAGAGAAAAGAATCAAATTTCACTCCTATGATTAATTTCAATTATGCTAAAAAAATAATCAAAAGAATCTCTATTCCCATTTGATTCATTATCAAGGTGAGAAAAAAGAGATAAAATATCATTAATATTGTATTGGAGTGCACAATAGGGTATTGAGTGTGGCTTACTCATTTTTTCCCTGTTGATGTACCTATGTCATGAATGGGGTGAAATTAAGAGAATGAGTGGGGTTTACATATTGGTCCTATAATACCTCAACATATTAGAATGTATATTCCATTAAATGAATATAATGTTCAATAGAATGTACCACATATAACATCAGGCTTAAATAAACAACTACATTATTATTTAAATATGACTATTATAACATAACTATTGGATTGGAAGATATGAATAAGAGTAACAAAATTATAAAATATATGTATAATTTGATCCTTATAAAAACTTATTAATTAATTCCTAAAACCTAATTATTCATTTCTGAATTATAATAATTAAATCATACAAGGTTAAGAATAATTAATGGGAAATGGGTTGTCTTAAAAAAATAAGTGTTCTTTATATTTTATATGTTTCATTTAAAATATAAGTTTCTATTTTTATAGAATTTAGTTTATTTATAAATAATAATATATATATTTAAACTATGTAAAAATAATTCATACATTTATTATTTTTTTCCGAAATTAAGTTAAAATATTTATTGGTAAATAAAGATATTTTTTCATAAACCTGTTTTTATATGAGAGATATAGTAAAATAATAATAAATTAAATTAATTACTAGTAATTAATGATTTTGAGTAAATTTAATAATATTATATGAAATAAAAAAATATTCATCTAACGGTTGTTTCTATGAACGAAATGTGAATAAAATCATTTTATGCCACCAATACATATTTTTTTCTTAAAATAGTTTTTATGCATTTTGTTCAAGGATATTTGAATTATTTTATACCACTCTTATAAATTTTATATGATAAAATTACCTTTTTAAAATCATTATATGAAAATTATATTAGGGTGGTTTGTTTATGATTTTCCTAAAGTGATTAATTTTTTGGTGAATAGTGTCACATTACGATTTTTATAAAAACAATCCTTTATTTTCAAGTATTTACAATGTACCATTATTATTTTTGATTATTTTGAAATAAAATTATACCTCTATTTAAAATATTTTCCAATTAATTTAAAATGAATCATCGTTATACTTGTTTCTTTTGTATAAATTCTTTATTAGGCTTAAAATTCATTTTTTAGAAAAACATTTTTTATTATTTTTATAATACGACTATTAAAAGTAATTTTTGAAACATCAAAAAATTTGTAAAATCACAGGAATTTAATATTTTAGTCAATAATTATTAAATTTTCTATAATAAATAAAATAAACTAAAGTTTAATTTAATAAAAACATAGATTTTTATTTAGATTTTTTTATAAATTATGATGAAATATTTATTTTGTTACAAAATATGTATATATATTAGAAAATTTACAAATAAATTCATGTTAATAAATAAATCCTAAATATATAAATTTTTTAAAATATATGAATAAATTATTTAGTTTCACTTGGACAATAGAAGATATTTTGTAAATTATTAAAAACAATTAATATGATCCTTCTTTTTTAAACTATACCCATTTTAATAAAAGCGTCTTTAAAATTAAAGATAATTGTAAAAGTATCTTTATTTGTATTTATCATAATATTATTTTTTCTAAAATATAAAATAATAATTAAATAACTTAAACTCATGTTAATTAAGATCTTTAATTAATTTTTAAGGTATTTTGAAAAATATAAAATTTTATTATCTGGATAATAATTTACTATAATAATTAATTTTACCATTATTGTAAAATATTATTTGTTCATTTTCTAAAAATAATTTATCAAATTGAAATCATAATGATCTAATTAAAATGAAATTCAAAAAAATTGATAATAATAGTAAATTATATTAATTACTAAGTTTTATATTAACTTATGTAATTATGTTAATTTAAGATTAATGAAATTTCCTAAAAGAAAATTTTAAAAAATTAACTACATGGTCAATTTAGTTTTGAAAATTTATCACATATGAATTAATTTTTAAAAAATATAATTTATGGTGTAGTATAAATGTAATAATAAAATAAATTAAAAATGATGATTTATAAATAAGTTAATTTTTTTACTTTGTTTTTTATAATTTTGATAACATAAAAAATTTATCCATATAATGTCAATTGGCCTTATCTAGCGCAATCAAAATGTGGGAGTACAAAATATGGGCATGCATGATCACCCAATTGAATCCATCCTTATCCCCAAATCTAGGAGGAATAGGTTCATCAAATACCTGGTCTTGTATATGTATTGTTGGTCACAACTCATACAATGGTTAGGTCGAAGACAGCAAGGGCCCATGTATAAGGCCATTGTGAGCTAACCCCGTAATAGATTCTGGTTAGTTATCATTCATTTTTAGCTTTTATGGTAGTGGAGAACCCTGATTCCTTTTCATGTGGGATCAATCTGCGAGAACTATTCACTGTGTTAAAACACTCGATTAAACCATAATCGTAAAATTGATCAATGATGGTCATTTGATCGTCCTATGTATCTTCTTATACCTCACAAATAGTTGAATCCCTCGAACTATTCCTCCCTTCTTCTATAAGACACTCTATTCTAACACATTCAATATCAAAGGAGATCTTTTAGAACTCCTTTCACTACACAAAAACACCAAAGAGGCAGACATAAAAACAATATACTACCCCTTTCAACCATATATTGAATAAAAACAGACCTTTGAACTATTTTTTTGGTCATTAAAATATATAAATTCGATTCACCAATGCTATTATTTTCTTCCCAAATAACCATAGCTAGGAAGTACACATAAATACTAATTAAAATTGAGTTTTTATATTTTAAAATAAAATAATTTTTTTTAAAAACCCTCAATTGAGGTCTTTTAGGCATCGTTCTACTATTATATCATTCTACGATTATCCAATCTCCTCTTAAAAGCTACATCTTAGACCATTTGAATATATATATATAAGTGTTTTCTTTTACTCTAAGAACACTATTATCTCAAAGGAAGACCCAAGAAGAATCACTCTCCCTTTATTCGGCTCCCTTTCCACAGGTTCAATCAACCAACTCAAGTATAATGGAGGCCACTACCTCCATCTGTTCCAAACACCCAAGAAGCAGGAAAAATCCATTGTAGGTTTTCTCGAAAACAAGTATGGGGGTTATTCTTTTTAAACTATTATATATGTGTTTTTAATTTCAATTTTATATCTAATAAACATATATATAGTTATTATTTTCAAAATATATGATTATTTACTCAAAATTAATAGTGAATTTTCATATACCTATATTTATGTAAAAGTTTATTACAATTAAGTAGATATTATTTTAAAGTTTAATTTTGTATATTTCAAACGTATATATATGTGTGTGTGGGTGTGTGTGTGTGTTTGTTTAATTCAATTTTCAAGTTTATTTATTTTTATAAATTCTAATATCAAGTTTATAATTAGGTAATGGAGTTATAATATTTTCATTTATATATATATATATTTATTATTTCAAAATATGATATTATGGTACTATTTACAGTAAAAAACATAATTTTTTCCAGAACATGTATGTTATGAAAAAAGAAAATATTATTTTCCAGTTTATAGTTTTTAAAATGAAATAACTATTTTAAAAATAATTTTAAATATTTATATATAGAGAAAATATATCTTAAAATCATTGTTTTCTATAAGGAATAATGGTTAAAAATACCCTTATATCATATAATGGAATCATATCATTTCAAGTTATCATTTTATATACATGCCATTCATGATCATAATTTTCACCATATGTTATTTATTATTCATGAAATTAAATATATAAAAATGTATATATATATATAGTTATGTATTTATATATATAATCATGATCATTAAATTAACAATTCCTTTGTATGATCTAACTTTAAAAATGGATTTTTATTGGTTTAAGAATGATATTTAAAATACATGGATGTTTATTTATATTCCATGCATTCGTGAAACGTCTAGATGTTATGATAATTTTTTTTGAAGAATTGAACAATTTATTTCCATTGAAATTTCTTACACATATATATAAATATAAATGTATAAATGTAATAATGTATTGTTATATTTTTAGATAAAAAAACTCCACTGACAAATCTTTATAAGGAAAGCATAAATATGTTTTTATAAAAATATAGCATGTGTACATTGTATTCATTAAAGGGAAGTGAGGAGTAAAACCTTACCTAAGTAATATGGGTCATACTAATCAACCTTCAATGTTTTAATTTTCCCCAATATTTTCTTTTCCAAAATTGCCTAACATTTTCTGAAAAATAACTCCATTATTTTAAATAATTATAAAATGTTAAATTATTTTCAAAAGGTATTGTAATGTTTTAAAATTAAATATGTATTTTCAAAAGTATTATAATTTTTTCAAACTATGAAATCATATTCAATGGAATTATAACATTTTCTAAATTATAAGTATTTTTAATGGTATGATAATGTCTTCAAAAGTGTAAGTATTTTCAAAATATGTTATAATTTTCTCAAACTACGTATTTCATTTCAAAGGTATTATACTTTAATCAAATTGATAATTATTTTCAAAGGTTTTATAATGTTTTGAAGTTAAGAATTATTTTCAAAGGAGATCTCTTCATCCTTATTTTACCACATGAAAAATCTAGTTAGGGAGACCTAATAAAAGTATGCTACCCCTATCAACCTTCCTTTGGTGAAAAAAAACTAGATATTTTAACTATTTTTAGGTCGTAAAACTACATAAAATCAATCCACCAAACACTATTCCCTTATTCTCAAAAAATAATAATCGGTTAGTACACATAAATTCATTTTCATAAATTCTTATTGAATTTTAGTATTTTTTTGTTTTAAAATAAAATTACTCATTGTCTTTTGAAACCCTCAACTTTGGTCTCTTAGGTGTAGGTCTACTATAATACAATTATATGATTATCCCATCTCCTCTTTGAATCAGGTTCCTAAGCCCATCTGAACCAATATATATATTATATATTTCTTTCATATGGACAAATCCATTTTCTCTTAGGAAGACCCATTTTAAAACCCACTACATATATTATCATCCCTTTACACTGGTTTGATCATCCACCTCAAGTATGTATGATGCCAATGCCTCTATCAGGTCCAAACACCCTAAAAAGTAGGAATGATCCATTTTTGGTTTTCAAGAAAAAATGCAATGAGGCTTCTTTTTTTAAACTATTATATATATGTATATAATCTAAACTTTATATTCTTCAAACACACACACAAAAACACACACATATATATTGGAATTATTTTAAATCTAAAATATTATTTACATTAAATTATGAAATAATTTTCTTATGCCTATATTTATATAAGGGTGTATTATATTTTTGTATATATTATTTTCATGTTTCATGTTATAGTTTTGAAACATATATACATATATATACTTTTTATTAAATTTTAAACTATATTTATTTTTAGGAATTATAATTTTTTTTATAATCATGTAAAGGAGTTATAGTATTATCAAATATATATTATTTTAAAATATGAGTTTATGGTTTTATTTTTTGTAAAAACTTAATGTTTTCAATATCTTGTGTTTTATGAACAAAAGGAAAGTATTATTTTCATTTTATACTTTGGTAAATGAAATAAATATTTTAAAAAATAAATGTTTTATGATTATTTATGTATGTGAAAACCTATATATTCAAAGTGTTATTTTTTGTAAGGAAAAGTAGTCAAAAATACAATTACTTCATGTAATAGAATCATATCATCTTAAGTAATCATCTTATATACATGTCATTCATGATTATAATTATGAACATATGTTATTTATTATTCATGACATTTCATACATAAATATATATGTGTAAATAGTTATGTATATATATATAATAATCTTCATCAAATAAATAATTCCTTTATAGGATTTAATATGAAAAATGAATTTCTATAGGGTTTAAGAAGGAGATATTAAATACATGGACGTTAATTAACATTCCAAGAATTTATAATGTATCTAAATATCATGATATTTGGTTGTTCCAAATTTAAAAAGTGACTTCCTATAAAATTTCATATATATATATATATATATTTAAATTTAAAAATACATTTTTTAAGAAAAAAACTCGGTGAAAAAAAACATATGTATGGAAAGATTAAAATTGTTTTTTTTAAATTTGTCCTGGGGACTTTGTAAAAAATAAATGGAATTGGTGAGTGAACCCATCCATAAAAAACTTGGTAGGATCATAAAACATTTGATTTTTAATATGGATCCAAGGGTTTTCTTTCCAAATCACTCCAAATATTTCTAAAAAATCATTAGATTATAATAAATCATTTTTAATGAATAAGTATTTTCCAAAACTATTATCATATTATCAAATATCATATATATTTTCAATGGTATGATAATTTATTCAAACTATATAATTAATTTCAATGGAATTATAATTTTCCCAAAAGCATAAGTACTTTCAACTGTATTAAAATGTTATCAAAAAAATAATTGTTTTCAAAATAAATTACAATTTTTTCAAAATACAAATATATTTTAAAAGGTATTATAGTTTTTTCAAATAAATAATTATTTTCAAAGGTATTATAATGTTTTCAAGAGTGTATGTATTTTTAATTATATTTTCAAAAGGTTTTTTCAAAATCATGTTTTCAAAATTATATGTTTTTCAAAGGATTTATAAATGGGTTTTCAAATGATATATATTTTCAAAAGTATTTTTCTAATGGTGTTTTAAAATGACGTTTTCAAAATGTATTTTCCAATGAAATTTTTGGAAAGGGGCTTCACTGACTTTTTAAAAACCGCTACCTTGGAAATTTTTGTCACACTACATTTTTTAAAATGTTTTCAAGATCAATTATAAGTTTAAAGGATATTAGAATCGATTAAGATATAGTGTGAGAAAATTATAAAATATACATTTTATTTATTATTTACTATGATATTTTGTAATAGTGGTCATTTTCATCCGAATACTAGATCTCAAAGTATACTTGGATGTAAAATAGATTCTATATATTTAGTTTCTTTTATAAGAAATATACAACATTTTTTATGGGATCAAGAAGTACAGGTCATAGGGACTTACAATATGTTTATTTAAAAATAGATTTAATGTTTGGAATACAGATATTTAAATTTATTAATGATTTAAATTTATTTTTTGAACATAATGAATAGTAACAATGGTAATAATTTATCACCATAGTAAAGGGTAAAAAATGTTTATTAATGTTAAAACAACATGATATGGTCACACAATGTGATGACCCAAGAACTTGTGAAATATGTTTTTAAATAAAATGAATTTCTTTGATAGCTTAAGTTACATGAATCATCATGTTTAAACGAACAATGGTGTAATTCAAAAATATTATTATTTGTGAAATTTATAAACTAGCCCTTAAATAGGCATGTATTAAAACAATTAAATACTATATCACACACATATATATTAATATATATAATTCCTTACCCAATATAAATGTGTGGATAAAACATTTTAAAATAATCACTCAATTTATAGTAAAGTCATTTTATTCTTCAAAACAATGTGTTTTCTTCAAAAAAATGTTATTATATATTTATGTGAGAAAATATTGTGATTAATTTCTATAACATTTATAAATTATATTTTATAAAACTTATATTATTTTTTAAATCAGCGTATTCAATTATCTTTGGAACAATTATTGAGAATTTTATAACAATATTGAGTTACAAATAAATATTGAAAAAATGATTTTTTATAAAAAACAATATTTTTGTTTCAAGAATGTGAGAAGTTAAATTTTATTTTAAATTGGTTTTAAATTAAAAATAAATATATTTTATTTTCAAAAAATCTAATTAAGTTCATTGAAATCAATTTTATGTTTTAATTTAGTATAAACAAATATATGTAAAAAGGAATTTTTCTTAAAACTGTATTTTGAGTATAATATACTTATATATAAATAAATTAAATTTATCACTAATATATAATAATTTTAATAATATTTATATATTATATAATATGTCAAAGGTTTTAATATTCATCTAATATTTTTCTTGGCATGGGATAAGAAAAATTCTCAGTTTTTCTTAAAAAACTATATTTTTCTAAAAAATGGTTTTCATTGATTGTTGTGCTCTTATTTAATAGTAAATTTATTACCCATATTGTTGGTTAAATATATAAAATGGATTTCATATTTTAAATCATGAGGTTCAAATTTGGTAAATATGACCCTCTTATTTTTTGTTAATATGAATAGTAACCATTGTAATATTTATCAACTTAGTTAATGGAATATCAGGTAAATCTAGGTTATAAATAATTTATAAAGACATTATTTTTTATCCAAATACTTATATTTTTAATATAATTCATCCCTTATCACCTTAGGATTTAAATTGACTAATAAAATTTAAATTAAAAAAGTTAAAAAAATATAACTCTCTTAGTTTAAAATGTCACTTATATGTTGACATAGGAAAAAATGAAAGTCATGAAAAAATATAAATTTCTAGATCAATATTAATTAAATTTTTTTCCTGATATAAATTTATTTTTAATTTTTAAAAATTTTATAATGACCTCAAATTCTTTTGCAATAGTGATGCATTATTTCTTTAATTAATAAAAATATATAAAATGATTTTTAATATAGAGAAATTAATATAATTAGAGTCATTTAATGGGTTCTATGAATATTTTATATGAATATGACATATTATTTTTATGTTAAATAATTATATTTTAATTCCCCATCTTCCTTGATTTATTTAAATTCAAATTAAATTAATAGCGTTAAAAATGACATTAACGCTATTTTATAATAGTAAATGTTTTATTCAATGATATAAAATTAATTAAAATATTATATTTATACATATTAACGTCATATTTTTAGAAACATAAACCTTTATCCATTAATTAGTTGTTTGGAAATTCATAGAGGCATTATTAGAACTTAAGGGGTAGAAAACTTGAATATTATAGTAATTTTAAAAAGGGTTAAAGAAAGGTTAACAATATATATATGGGTAAAGATGTGATCTAGAAATTTATAAATTCTATTTTTGGAGTTTAGTTTAAATCATAATATGATTATATTAAAATATTATTAATTTGGATCAATTTGGACATAAAAATAAATTTATATTTATTAAATATTTTAATAAATTCCTAGGGGTACCCTCTCCTCAATTTTAAATGGTAGTCCCTCCTTTATTTTATTATCACCTATTTGAGCCTTCTATATTTAACATAATATAATAATTTATTTTATAAACTCCCTTATTCACATTATATAGGTGTTGTTATTCCTAAAATACCAACCCTAGAGCCTTCAAGAGGTGATCTAAAGGTGTTATTTCAAAGAAGAGGTAATTGCAAAAGCAGATCACTTTCTTTTTAATTATTCATCATCCTGTTATATACATATTATAATATAAATAAAATAATATGTTAAATATTATAAATATATTATAGTGTTATTATTATAATTGAGTCACTTTTATTCACCATCTTTTATTAAGATGGGATGTGAAAATATCATTCGTATGTATATACGACTTACCAACTCTATGTAGTGATACAATTCATTTGTCATCACTATATTTTATGGATAAGTATTGTTATGTGTTTAATATTTATCTATGAAACTGATGAATTAATTATATGTAATTAAATATAAAATTATATATAATTTATTTCCTTCTATGTCATTGTAAAATTATAATGTCGATTGAGCTTACATATGGACCACCACCTCTACGAATCAATATCGTTCATTTTCCATTTTTATTTTATTTGGATTATAATTTTGATATATTTAATAAATATATATGATTTATATGATATAATATTTATTATGTAATATTTATTTATCATTTACCTTTTTTATTTCCATCCTTTGAAAAATGGAAATATCATTCATGTGTACGTATAACCTACTGTCTCCATAAATAGTGTAATTGATTTTTCTTTCTTTATATTTTTTGAATGAATATGAACATGTATATAATGAATATATATTATATTTATATCATAATTAAATTCTTTATATGATGTAACATTAATTAAAATACAATAATAAAAACTATCGAACCAGACTATACATGAAAAACGATGCATATATCATTTTGAATAATGATTTAAAAAAAAGAAGTGTTAACAAATGAGTGAAAAAGATATATGAAAATAATATATATTATGATATATATATATTCATTGTTCATTAAAATATTTATAATAAATCAATATTTATTATAGATTAGGTTCAAATTCACATGAATGAATTCATATATATGGTAATAGATTATTGTCTAACTTTTATATCTATAGGACACATACCCTCAATACAACTTATTTATTTTGCGTATTGTATATGCATCCCATGAATGACTTTTAGGACTATTATCATGAAAATTAGAGGATTTAAATATTTATATAATTCTTTTTCTTTCAGGCGTCCATCAAATCAAATGTTACCAAATTTGTAAGTGTTTTATGTTACAATCTCATTATTTATTGAGATTGTTTATGATTCAATTTCCAATAATGAAATATTAGGATATAACTATTAACAAACCGATTTATTTTATTATCCTATAGTTATTTATATAAAAAACATGTTTTACTTTCATATTTCTCACATTATATTCTCAAGGATCTAAAAATATTTTTTATGGAAAATTATCATTATTTCTATTTTTAGTTATAAATTCATTTTCTTCCATATCCATGTTTTCAAAAAATGTATTAATAAAGGTTTATAATATTATACTCTGATTCTTTAAATTCATTTTTACCCATTTTTTACTTTTTACACAACAATATAAAGGAATCTTTTTCCTTTTTCCAAATGAGTTTCTTTATTATATTTTTTCACAAGTTGTAAAGAACTATTTTCTTTAAACATATAAGGTTTAAATAGATTCTCCCACTATCATTACCACTCAATGCATTGAATCTAACATTACATGTTTCTATGGTAAATTTTAAAAAACATGTTTACTATAATATTTTATGAATCTTTAGACATTAAAGAAGTGATTTCAATAGTTACATGATATTTTAGTCAATAATGTCTTAATTATATTTTAATGTAATTTGTAATTATCAAAGACAAAAACCCATGATTTCACTTATTATTTAAAAGAGATATGATATGAGGATACCATCCATATAATTTCTCGATATAATTTATCTTTATGATTAAAAAATTTCAGCGAAACTTCTTCTTTCCCCACAGTTTATGATATGATGAAGAGATGAAATGTTGTGAAACTCATTTTTGATGGGTTATGCTATAATAAAATGTTTAAATTTTTTTTACAAGGGTTATTTTATGATGATTATTTTATAATAATTTAGAACAAATATTTAGGATTTTCAATATGTAATGTTAGTTACACTATAACCAAGAAATGTGATTACGTTATAACCAAATATAGAGGTTATGTTACAACCAATGAAGGTGGTCTTGTTATAATCCTAGTATATGGTCACATTATTACGAAACATGGGTGGGAAATATAAATCCCTTTAATTAATTTGGTAAATATTGATATCTCTTGAGAAAAATAGGAATGGAATGGGGATTCAACCATGTTTAGTAAGGGTCTTTTTCCATAATGATAGTCTTAGGAGTGAACCTTTAATACTATGATGGTTTGAGGAGTGAACCCATTCAACTATGATAATCATATAAATGATCCTTACATACTGAGGAAATAATTTTCTACGCTCATGTAAATGCAAAAAAAATTATGTCTTATGCCAATGTTATTCTATAATTCCTCATTTTCATTGAATACTTTATGATTCATGTTTAATTATTATTAATTTCATGACCCAAACAACCAGGTCTGAGATGGAAGGTCACATGACATCGTGGACACCTACTTTTATGCAAGACATTGTTGACTAGAGGTGAGGGTATGAGTCCATCATGGGGGAGACTATAGCCTCTGTATGAGTTTTAATAAAACATAAATAAGAAAATAAAAAAAAATACATATCAATCATCGTAAAACAGAAAAATAATGATGAAAAACATGGTATATAAATAAGAGTTACTAAAGTGTTATGTTTTCTAGATTAGTGAATGTTGATAATAAATAAATGAAATGACGGGTCCTCTAGTGTTTGTCCCGATCCACTCCATCTCTATGCTCCACCTTCTCATCCATCCACCATAAGGCCCTTTCCATTCACCTGGTCTCTCATGAATTCTACAAGCGCATCGAAATTTATGAGTAGGGTGTGAGTAAAATACTCTATAAGACAATAATAGTGTTTCCTCAACCTGATGTGTGGATGTATACAAGTTTATTCCATGACAATAATAAATTAGTAGAGGAATAAACCTAAAATTAAAAACTGGGAGATAGGGTGCTAACCAATCTTCCACAAACCCCCAATTATACTTACTTTGGATCAATGCTGGAAGATAACTAAATGAGTCAGAAGATGAAAAATAGATCTTTTACATCGTCTTTATATTATTGTGGATATCATACCCGGTGTAATCTATAACTCAAGAGGACCATGTCACCCAAATCCTCTGGATGATAATATATAATACTCACATTGACAATGCTATCATTTTTTGTATATAACATTGAAAATCTTGGAATCCTCAAGCACAACCTCGACATGACATCATGGATACATCATACCTCAACCCTGTGCTCAGGTCCCTCGTCACTATCATTGTAATCAAGCACAGTCCCCCAACAAGGGATGAATATGTCATGATAGTCTTCCTATCTCAAATTCCACTAATAACCTCCAATTAATGGTAACACATATACAAGGTGAGAACACAAGTAGGCATAACATATCCCCATGAGTATATTCCAGTACACACAACAACATGTGATCATAATGAAACTTGAAAACAACAATGGTAATACCAATCATGGAATCACAAGGGGTCTTATGGGCTACACACACACACACACCCACATGTTATCCAAATCAAGCATGATCAATCAAAATTCTAAAAAAATATAACCATTATGGAAATAAGTGAAAAAGAAAATCCAAGAAGTTAAGGAAATTCCTAACTCAAAAGTTATTAATGTCAAAGGAAATGATAACCCACCCTAAGTGGTTTGATATGTTGAGTAGAAAACTCAAAGGTCATGAAAATCTCTTCAAAACATTACTATTATAAAAATTTATATGTAAAATAACGATGTTCAACAATGATTCCTAGAACCAAAACAAGTCATTTTATTTTAAAATGAAATAAAATATCACATGGATTAAAACTTTCTCCCACCAAGATGATATCTAAATTATCATTCTATGTCAGTACATGCACTCAATTCATTTTAAGAGTGATTATAATTTGATAAATTCTCATAATTATCCTTTTATAATTTTCCCTTAAAAATTTATCATCGATTATTATTTAGTAACTATCACTAGAAAATTTATCATAAATTATACTTTGTAATTATTTTTTATTATATATTATAATTGTATAATTTATAATTATATCGTGATAATTTATCATAATTTTTTAATTATCTTTTGATAAATTATAATAAATTATTATTTTATAATTATCTCTTAATAATTTATCACTAAATTTTCATTTAAAACCATTTCTTGATAATTTCTCATAATTTATTTTTTTTAATTATCTTTTTAAAATTTTTCATATATTATCCTTTTATAATTTTCCCTTTTTAATTTACCACAAATTAACAATGATAATTTAGTTTAATTATTATTTTATCATAATTTATAATTATCTTTTTACAAATTCGTAAAAAAGAATTCTTGATAATTTATTATAAATTTCTATCGGTAATTTAATGTAAATATTGTTTGAAAATTATTTATAATTATCATTTAAAATTTTTATTGAATAAATATCTATTAATAATTATCTTCTAATAATATTTATAAATTATCTTATGATAATTCTGTACCATTTTATTTGATAATCATGTAAAATTTTCCATTGATAATTCATTTGAATATTTATTTGATAATCTTTGAGAATTATCATTTAATAAAGTTAAAAAAAATTCATCTAATAAATTTTCCACAATTATCATTGTTTAAAATTATACAATCATCATTTAAAAACTGTGCAAAGTTACGATTGTTAAAACTGTACATTATTTTTTGATAATGTGTAAAAATTATCCTTTGATAATTCATTGGAATTATCTCTTGATAATTCTTTGTAATTATCTATTGATAATTCATGGTCTATAAACCATTATTACAATCTATTTTTCGTCAATAATTTTATAAGTATGGAATGAAAGGAATAGATTAAATAAAAATAAATAATAAAATAAAAATATGAAAGTTTCCAGCATCTCAAGTTGTGCGAAATGCACCACTGAGGGGGGGGGGGGGGTAAGGTCTTTGATGCGACCCATGATCTATAGAGGTATCCTAATTATATGTTATAGGTTTTTAGTTGCACTTGAACTCCATAGGATCAATTATTGTATAAATCAAAACCATTCTACTATTAGAACCCCAAAATCACAACACACCAAAAACCTAAATTCATTATACCATGTTAATTCATGTTTCAACATTAAATTAATTATTTAGTGTTTTAGTTCATATATTTAATGAATCTTTAAATATAACAGACCAAAATGGATGAAAAATATGTTTTTGAAACAATCCATGCATTAAAAAATTGACAGTTGGCATCATTCTTGGAAAAGATCAATATCAACAAATTCTTTTAATAGTTAAATTAATAATAATATAATAATAAATGTATTATATAACTTAACATTACATGTGATCTGACCTAATTCTTGATGCATGTAAATTTTACATCTCTCCCAGGGTAATGCCACATTATATACCTAACAACGATCTCAAATTTCTAATACGATGCACCATTTGAGAAATATTCTACTATTTTTGAAAAAATATATAAATAAAATATTAAACAAGTTATCCTCATGTGAAATCTTACCAAATTCATGATGAACACAAATTTCAGGTCACAACTAAGGTAAAAACCTCATCTTGGGTAAAATGGTGGTCTCATATTTCTAACATGATTCCCCATTTAGGATATAATCAATTATTTTTGAAAAATCACATGTGGGTAATCTAAGTTATTTAAATTTCTTATTCTATCTACACCCAGGCTCTACAGGCCTCATAATCATGTGATATCTTAGAACTCAACACTAAAAATATTTAATAATATATTCCAAGGTGTTAGTTGATATTTCACCCTTACTCAAAAACTATTAAACCATATATTATATTTTTTTTTTGAAAATTACATCTTCACATAAACACTTTTGTAAATTTTTTTCAATGATGATTTTTATTGCTTTTAAAAATTATAGATATTAAAATTATCACCCTCTATCAACTTATCATCCCTGAGAAGCCTCTCGAGTAGTAATTATTATACAACCAAGGCCACTAAGATAATCATAATACTCTTACTCCCACATATCCTCCTGGATCCGTTCATGCTGCCACCAAATCTAGAATATTGGAACCATGTTTCCTCAAAAACATTCTATCTTTGATCTATGATTCACACCAGACGCTCCTCATAAGTTGATTTTCTATCTTGATATATTTACTCGCAATTCATAATATGCATATTTATAGGTATGTACCTCCAAATATATGACACATGGAATAAATTGTGCATACATTGTTTGCGAGAAGGGAGGTTAAAACAATACACTGCTACCCCAATTGAATTAGTGATATAAAATGGTCAAAAAAATGATGTGATAGTTTTCCCTTCATCCCCAGACATCTCTACCCTAACCGAGGAGTCACTCTTAAGAAAACATAATCTCCCAAAGTGAAATCTTAGGGTATCATCCTACTATTTTCATAAGATCACTGGAAACTCTAAGAGGTGATCAACCTATTCCATATTAGGTTCACTATGTAGGAGGGGTCCTAATTAATTTGGGGAAAATAACCACTACCTCACCCACCACATTCCAACAAAGCGATGAGAAACATAGACTCCCATTAAGAGGCTTATAAGGTTCCATATGAATTGATGTATAGTAACTTTTATTTTGTGTGAACTCAATCAAGTATAGGTGATCATATCATGTTCCACTGAAATCTAACATGCAAGCTCAAACCATATCCTCTAATATACATATTTTTTGTATGGATAATCTACCAGTCTGAGGATGGTATGATGTTCTCAATATAAAATGAGTCTCTATAGATTATTACAAGACTTGGAAAAAGTTCTAAATAAAAAATGAATTTGTATATGATAAAATTTTCATGGGATCTCCATGAAGGTGTATAATCTCTTGAACATAGAGCATTCCCAGATCCTACACTTAGTGAGTATCTCTCATCAGTCAGAAGTCAGAATAATTTTTTAGCCAAACGTTAATAACCCAGACTATGTCATTACTCATTAGGATCATAGCTAACCCCATCACAAGCCTCTATTTATGTTCTCTCACTTTCCTATGGGAATAGTAAGTTACTTGAGAAAACCACTTGGATATTAGTACTTAGCATTCACCCTCTGACTGGTAAGCCATCTAGGAGACAAAACCCAAAAATATATCTCTTTATCCCTGGGCACAAGAACTACCACCCAATGACAAGATACATCTAGGTCACACGAAGATATACTTCCCATCTAGAGTTATGTTAATCCCTCATAATATCATCTCTAATGTAAGTTGGGAATACTAATCCCCTATATACCAAGATCATATCATTTTCATCCATCAACCATCTCTCTCTTGAGTCACCACCAGTTAGTTGTTCCCTCACTAAAACACAATATTATTATATATTTTATTAAACCATTACCTGGTCCCCAATTGAATATGTGAAAAACAAGGGAGAAAAAGTCATGGAACCATGGTCATCTGAGGCATCCATCCCTTAATCATCCAATAATCTCATCAATCCCCACATATCTTCTAAGGGACTCTTACCATGGTCCTGACCAGATTGTGTCTCATGGAAAATAGGATCGAAAGAAAAATCACTATTCCTAGATGAATATTCCATATGAAAGTGGATCATATATTTGTGTATAACCCAATACCTCTCTCTTTGGTTCATTTCCCTCTTTGTGAAGATAATGTGATGGTCATTTCTGTCTATGTAAACAAGAAATCTCTCTCTAAAGAGATTGTGAATCCAATATTTCAGTGTTTGGACCACAGATACCATATCAATGTCATGTGTATGGTAATTACACTCATGGGGTCATGGATAAAGAGAACCATAAGCTAATACCTTCTCTCATTTCATCAATAGTACCACTAGATTAACACCTGATGCATCACAATACACTGAATAACCACTAATGATCTCAGGGAGTGTTAGTAATATAGTTTTCACTAACAATTTCATTATCTCAAGTAACTCCTCTTCATATTTTCCCAACCACTAAAATTTTACTCCCTTTCTTTTTAGCACCGTGATGGGTGCTGATAGTTAGGAGAGGTCCTTGTTAAACTGTTAGTAATATCCTACTAGACTCAAAAAGATCCTAATATCAATCACATTATGGGTATGTGTCTAGGACATGACTACCAAAACCATCGATGATTCTATAGATATACTAGTCTCAGAAACAACATGTATTTATAACTTCACCTCTCAAATCCATAATTCACATTTTGACAGATAGCTGTAAGTTCAGTTTTCTTGATGCATAAATAAGATTTTCTCTATGTGCATATAATGTAGCTATGGTTTCTGTGAGTGGATGAGTATTTCATCGATTAACACTATGATTAATGAGTCCAATAATGTGTAGAAAATAATTTCCATGAGATCCATGAACACTACATGTTCATTAATCAATTCTAATGGTGTTACATAGTACATATATGTTTCATACCTTCTTCAAAACACTGCCTTTGAAATGTAATCCTCCCTAACTAACAATTAGGGATAGCCCAATCAATGATAAATCATGGAGAACCATTAGGCTTCTTCTAGTTGAAAAAAATGATCTTCGATCATGGGAAATAGATATTGATTCTTCATCATCACCAAGTTTAGCATCCATTAATTAACATATAGTCAATGACTAAATTCCACCTTCATGTTGAGAAGTATAGGTAAACTAAATTGTGAAGTAATCAACCTTATTAATCCCATCATCTCCATGTAATCTAACCAAACCTTGAGCTCCCTCAACTTGGTTGGCTCTATGTGATATAGGGGAACCAATATGGGCATCAAAATTAGCATCAGATAAATATCGTCTTAAATTTCCAATCCTTCAGATACGATAATAGGTAAAATACTCAAAAAAATATTTCACCCCATTTTTTAGATTCTTGAGGGCCTTTTTTTCCTTAGGAAGGATAAAAAATTATATAGTTAAAAATCATGTCATGTTCTACTGTAGTTCTGAACTCATATTATTAGAACACACACTAAGAAAAAAGCTTCCAGTTGAAGTGGACCTACTACCTAAACCATAGATAAATCATGGGAGATTTGTCAACTATAATCACCTATATGTATAGTGGTAATAGAGAAATATGCTCCCTTTTGGAAGTATTCCAACATTCTTCCCAAGTAGTCGTATAAGATCATTTCAAGGAAACATCTCTAATAACATCAAGGAAGCACTTCATAAAAAAAATAGAGTCATCATCATAAACCTTAATTATCCTATGGGATCACACAAAGTTTCTCTTAACTAGTCTATGGGATCACACAAGGTTCTCCTAAGAGTCTACCCTTAACCTAGTTTATTCCCCTCATAGGAGTTACCTAGATCTCTATCCCTACACATTAGTCATAGTCATCATATATATATATATATATATATAATTTCACAGAACCATTATCAGTTATACTAGAAAAATCTATTAAATATATATTACATGACTCCGAAAACCACATATATATCAAACAATGAGAAATTATCCTAAACAGATAGCACAAATCAAGGTATTTAATTAAGAACTAAAATGCTACAATGAATCAAGTATATATATGGAATATGAACCTATATTCCAACTTAAGATACATGAAAAAACCTAAATTCCCATAAAACAATATATAAATATCATGAGAATCCCCAAAGGTGAGTTTAAACAACCATAATAGATAAACATAATTTTCTACTTATGGATGCTCAGAGTTCCACTATATAGCATTCACTAGAAATTGACATAGTTCCTCATCCTGAGTCCTAACCATCAATTACTCTTCTTTTCCTATCCAATCCATATAAAAATAGAATAAAAAGTTATTGAATCATTATCTTCTAATACCATGTTATAATGTCCCAACCCAAACCACTAGGTCTATGTCAGAAGGACACAAGACCTCATGCACACCTCCCCATATAAAAGAGGCTACTGGTTGGTAGTGAGGGTAAGAGCATGTCCGTGGGGATAATATAACCTCATGTAGAGTGAACAAGAAAAATAAATAATCAAATAAAACATAAAAAATATATTAACATGATCAATTAGAGTAAAAGAGGAACCTAAATATGGAATACAATGCATATAAATAAGATATCTAAAAGAGGAATGTTGTCCAGAGTAATGAAGTAAGATTAAAAATAATTCAAATAAGGGGTCCTTGAGTGTCTGTGTAGGTCCAATATGTCTCCATGATTCACCTACATAGCCATCCACCATAGGTCCCTTTCCCTTTTTTGGGTCTCTCATGAAATAAACAAGTGAATCAAAATTCATAAGTAGGCTGTGAGTGTAAGACTAAGTTGGACACGCCAATGTGTCCTTAAACAGATGTGGTCAAGTATATGAGTGCATGTCATTATAATAATAAATACATAATGGAATAAACATATAATACAAAATAGATAGGTATTTCAATAACCTAGATGCCTCAAACCCCTGGTGGTACATACATTATATCGATGTCATTTGACAACTGAATGAGTCTAAAGAAGTAATCCAACCTCTAAAGGGTGTTCCCAGGGATTAACAGAGATGATATCTGGCATCATCTATCCCTCAATAGTACCATGACACCGAGATCATGTGGATGAGAATATATTTTACTCAAATGGACTTGGTTACCACACTTTTAATGTCACATGGAATATAAAGGCTACCTCAAGCACACCCTCAACATGATAGCATGGCTACCTCATACCTTCACCATGTTCTTAGATCCCTTGTCACTATCATCATAATCAAGAGAACTCCCCACGAATGGATGAATATGTCACAATAGTGTACCTATATCAAATTCCACTATCATCCCCCAATGCATGGTAACACATATATAGGGCGAGCACACAACAAGGCATAGAATATCAAAATGAGTATATAATAGCATACCTAACAACATGTGATACAAATAAAACATGGAGAAAAAGATACACTAATATCATGCATAGAATCCCAATGGTTTTTATGCGTTACACACACACACATTCAATCAAAAGAAATCATAATAAATTAAAATTCCATCATATATAATAATCATGAAAACAACTATAAATGTGACCCTAAGAAATTAAGAAACCTCTAACCTCAAAATTCATTTATATCAAAGGAAACAATAAGCCATTATACTTGGTTTAAGAGTTTTATTGGAACCCTTAACAGTCAAGAACAAATCTTCATGGACTTATTATTGTAAACATTGATGCATTAAAGATCAAGGTTCTTAATGGTTTCCTAGAACCAATACTAGTTATATTAATTTAAAAAGGAATAAAAAATCACATGGGATGATACTTTCCCTATTATTTATAATTTTTTAATAATCATTTTAGGCCTGCACATGGACTCATAAAATTTTTATTATGAATAATTATCTTTTGATAATTTCTAATATATTATTCCTTTATAATAGTATCTTGGTAATTTATCATTAATTATCTTTTAGTAATTACCTCTGGATAATTTATAATTAATTATCCTTTATAGTAATCTTTTGATAATATATTTTAAATTATCATTTTATAATTATCTCTTGATAATTTATCAAAACTTATTATTTTTTTATTATATTTTTATAGTTTAAGGTAAATTATTATTTTATAATTACCTCTTAAAAATTTCTCACAAAAAATCCTTTTATAATTATTTCTTGATAATTTTTGATAAATTATCCTTTTAAAATTGTCTCATAATAATTTATCATAAATTATCCTTTTATAATCACCTCCTGATAATTTTACACAAATTACACATGAAAATTTAGTTTAATCGTCATTTAATAATTATTTGTAATTATCCTCTGGTAATTTATTAGAAATTATCTTTTGGTAATATATTAATAATTACTCTTGATAATTTAATGTTTTTATCATTTTAAAATGATTTATAATTATGATTTGTAATTTCATATAACATTTCCATTGATAATTAACTTATAATAATATATATAAATCATTCTTTGATAATTATATTATATTATCTTTGATAACATTGCACTATTATCCTTTAATAATTTATTGGAATTATCATATGATAATTCTTAACAATTATCTTATGTTAAAATTGCACAATATTTTTGATAATTTTTTAACAATTATCATTGTTTTAAATTACAAAATTACCTTTTGATAATTTTAAAAAATTATATTTGTTAAAATTGTGACATAATTTTTGTTATTTTTTATAAATTATACTTTGATAATTCACTAGAATTATCCTTCGATAATTTTAGGTTTTTCATCACGTATTCTAATTAATAGTTTTTCCATAATTCATGAATTATGGAATAAACATAATATATTAAATCATAGGAAATAGAAATAAAATTTAACTTCTTCTCAAGATGTGTGTATTAAAACACTGAGTGGAGGATGAGGAAGGTCAAGGTTGTGACACCAGATCTACAATGTTCTCTCAATTGTGTGAAAGAAGGTTTCAGTGCCACTCAGACTCTATAAGATCAAATGGTGTAGAAATCCAAAACGTTCATCTATTAGAACCCCAAAATCTAGGAACATTCAAATACCACATCCATTAAATCAATTTAATTTTATTTTCAACCTAAAATTGATTTCAAAGTGTTTTAATTCATCAATTTAAGGCACTTTTAATTGCAATGATCAAAAAAGTGAAAATGATTGGTTTTAAAACAACCCATGCATTAAAAAAATGTTTTTTGGTGTCATTATTGGGGAATATGAGTAGTAACTATTATTTTAATAATAAATTAATAATTATATAATAATACGAGTATTATAAAACTTATCATTATGTGAGATCTTATCATGCACAAAATACATGCATATTTATTTATCACCTAGGGTAAACCTATCAAACCAGACCTAACAGCGGTTTCATATTTCTTATAAGATGAACCGTTTGAGAGATATTCAATTATTTATTGTAATATATATAAATAAAATAATAAATAAGTTATCCTCATATGAGATCTGAATAAATTACCAACACAGATAAATTTGATTCCATGCGAGGGGTTAACCCCTAATCCTAGTTCTATCGATGGTCTCAAATTTTTCATACAACCCACCATTTGAGAGATATTAAATTATTCTGGAAAAAATGTATGGTTGTAATATTATAAATTTAATAAATTTATTATATATACACTGAGGCTCTACAGCCCCCTAAATACCGTGTTATCTCAGTGTATAACATTGAAAATATTCCATAGAATATTCCAATTTTTTTACAGGCATTTACCCTTAAATAATTTACTTTAAAAAATCAATTAAATGAGTTTTATTGAAAAATTAAATTTCCACCTTAAAATCAACATGAATTATTTTCAATGAGTGATTTTATTGTCTTTAAAAATTTAGAATACTACATGAACATCCATGATTTTTGACATGACCTAAGAGTATGATCTTCAAATGTCATTCTCATTTTCTTATATTGTTATGTTAATGTTAGGCTCAAGTGATTGTTAATATCTCACTTCTTTACCCTTATCAAGCAACTGAGCTCACCCTTTCTTATATTTCCTTCTAGATGGTTATAAAGAAAGGTACTACCTTTTATGTCTAAGATGGGTTGTAGTTATTTAGAACTTAACGGAAGATGATGTAGATATCTTAGGAACATATTTTTATGTGTTTAAGTTTCCAAATATACTAGACCTATATGATTTTGGTGTGGATCATTGTATTATGTGAGGAATATTCATCTAATAAGATGTAATATATATGTATGAAAAGAATTTTTCACTATATTTGGTATCTGAGAAAGGTTTTATTGACAATAGGAAAATATGATGAGAAAATATTAATGAGAATCCTATGGATAATTCTATGTATTGTAAAACATCTTGATGTGTTGGTAATGATCATGAATGTAAAAGGACTGACCTAATGTGTCATATATTGAAAAGAGGATTTAATAATATGGCAATCCTATAAATTTATAATTCCTTAAAATGATTATAATTGTTCAAACTATGCCTTTTGTTTTTAGTCACTATCTAGAACAATTAAAATTCACGTTAAAGCTGAAAAAAATAAAATGATTATTCTCATGAGAAAAGAAAAGAAATGGGAGTTAGAATGTGAAACCTTATGATTATAACTAATCAATGTTCCCGTTATATAATTAACAAAAACATTATATGTGAGTTTCCTAAAATACCTAATAAGAATAATATTGATTTTTATAATGAATTTAGAGGAAAGAATATATTGCATTATTCATGTCAAAATTGTGGGAAGAAAAACTCAATGGAATGTCTCAAAGAAATGATAAGATTTATAATGCATAGAAATAAAGGACATAGAGTAACTAATTACCAAGTTAAAATAATTTTTTTGATGAAGGAAAATGAATTCCATCCTATGGTACCAATAATAGTTCAATGTACCATATGTGGGGAATATGGGAATTATTTAACCCAATTCCATAATCCATGGGTTAACTCATAGACTAAGGAATATCATATATTATGCCAATATTTAATGTGATGAGATTGAAATATTTATTTATAAGGGGAAAAAGAATTATGTTTTGGAAGTGTTATATTAATTATATTTTGGTTATAATGATCATTAAACATCTATGAATTGTTCTAGAGTTAAATTTGAAAACATATTTTTAGTTGGTATAAGGAGATTACTTATAGTATTTGGGGCCTATAAATTGGATAATTATTTTATGATAAATTTATTTAGGTCATCTTTTATGAATTTTAATGTATTTTTGGGTTTATTCCGTAGTATATGTAATCTTTTGACAAATAAGGGTTTTATTGATTTTTTGTAATCATAAATTTTTTCATGTGAGGTTAAATTAAGGTTGGTGGACAAGAACAAGGTTTTATATGTTTATAGCTGATCATACATTGAATGGAATCAAAACCACCTTTTTAATGATTAAAGTGATGTATTTTGAAGTGATTTTGAACTTTTACGTGACCTTAAGAAGAATACTCTATTGATGTTAAAATAATCCTTTGGGGTTAGTATATGATTGGATGATAAGTTAATTTTTGTATATAGGAAAATTGGATATTAATAATCATGATGGTTGAAAAGTGATTCATTGACAAAGTGATATCATTTGATATTTTTAGGGATAAGCTGAGGATTACCTTCATGTTTAGAATAATAATTACATTCATGAAATTTTAATTAAGTTAATTATGTTACAAGATTATATAATAATTTATAATGGGGATTAATGATATTTGGGAGATATTTAATTAGGATGAATTATATGTAACTGTATTCACCAAAATTTTGGAAGAGTACGAATAAACAGATAATCTTTGCGATGGGATCATGAAGCTCGTTCACGGAGCCCTGCAGTACTGCGGCTGGCATGGAGCTCCCCCTCTATGAAGCCACCGCGTGGCAAGGAGGCGGGAGGCTCCACAAACTAGCTTGATGTTTACGAGGCCATCGCATAGCAAGGAGGCGAGAGGCTCTATGAATTAGTTTGACATTTGTGAAGCTACTGCAGAGAAAGGAGGCGGGAGGCTCCATAAACTAGTTTGAAATTTGCAAAGCCTTCATAGAGCAAGGAGTTGGGAGGATCCGCGAACCACTTTGACATTTACGAAGCCGATGTAGATCAAAGAGGTTGAAGGATTCACGATTATTAAAAAATTCCATGTGTCTTCTCTCCCAGCAAGCTCTGCTCTGTGGCACCTCTTTCCTATAAATACTAGGTTCCCCTTAAGCTGAAAGGATGGATCCTCTGACCTTTCTCCTTCATAGATCCCAAATCGTGAAGCAATTTCTACTCTACAAACCATGATATTTTTAAGGTACTTAAGTATCGTGAAGTGACTCTCCCTTTCCTTGAATTCAACCCCTCTTCAAAGAGGGATTCCATTTGCGGATCCCACGGGCCTCTGCTAAGTAAGGGGATCCCCAATGGGACTCTGGTCTTCATGGAGAACATATGATTCACAAAATACCCTCTACGAACATGTGACCCACATGCTATGATAGGGTCAATGTGCTTTACGAATCACATTGATTTACAATTCTATGCTTTGTAGGGAACCCTTTCTTCACTAAGAACTACTCCGTGAATGCCTTTCCACTTCTTAATGAACCTTCCATATGAACATAATCCCTATGCATTGTCTAGGAAACTTCACTTCATGAAGAATACCCCTTTGTGAATCCCCTCCACTAAATGGTGCACCAGAGCATCACGAGGCTTCAACCTATGAACTCCTTTGCTCCAAAACTCCTTTTTCCCATACGAACCTCTAGTTTTGCACAAAGTGATTTCCATGTCCCTTGGGTTGTGCTTCCCCTTGTGTTGCATAGACTTATGCTTCTTCGCATAGGCATGAAAATGGATATTTCTTCCTCTCATAGCCACACTAATGTGGGACCCTCAATGGATCACTCCACAAAACCCCCTCACTATGACATTGTTGATTCCTTCCCTTCCTCAAGGGAGGATAGGTATGAGTTATGTAAGTCCTAGGGGTGTGGAGTGAACCCAACTCATCTGATATACATGATGTTAAACTACCAAGAACCATCGTCCTTAGAACATGACATTAAACTGTGACCCTACCCCATGCATCATAAGCAGGTTGCCCCATCTCAGATATTATCTATTCCTACTGGTCTCTATAGGAGTGAGATCTTCCTCACATGGAATAAGATCCTCTTTTCTAGAGAGGCATCTGTCTGTGGGGAAAGGTAAACCATGTTGGTGTAATCCCCTAACCTTTCTTGTGGAAGGCAGCATCCCTACTCCCCTACTCCTCCAATCTTATTCCAGGACAAAGACCAGAGGGGGGGGGTGGTCACCAGATACCTCCTATCTTCCATGCCAAATCCCTCTCCCTTTGGGATTTATTGCCACCAGGACTCAATCCTAGATTAAGTCCCAATCACCATCTCCATGGGCTGCGAACCATGCATAATCCCATGTTTCCTCTTTGGTCTGCTAACCACATGTAAGACCCATTTGACTTCCATGGATAGACCTTTCAAGATGTGATCATCAAGCCCTTACTACCTCTTTTTTCTCACACCGAGCATGAATCATGTGGTCTTAGAGCAAGAACTGTCCTTGGCATGATTTCTGTGTAGACAAGAGTGTAAGCCCCAAACACCTTCTTGAACTACACAAACATTGATCATTTCCAAGGAAAGGTACGTAGGAAGCCTCTTTGTGGTTCAAGACCAAAAACCATTAGTCCCGAACACTTCAAATCAGTTCACCAATACACCCTTCCTAAACTACACGAACATTGACCCTTTCCAAGGAAAGGTACTTAGGAATCCTCCCTAAGGTTCCAAGCCAAAAACCATTGGTCCCGACCACTTTACGTAGGTTCACCAATACACCCATCCCGAACTACGTGGACTTTGATCCTTTCCAAGGAAAGCTGTTTTGAGGTTCAATCCCAACACCCAATTATTCCGACCTCCATCATGACAGTTCACCCTCATCCCGCGTGATGTTAAACCGTATGCTCCATTTAATCCCACATGACGTTAAATGATAACCATTCGGACTACATGGGATTTGATCCCCATCTCCTAGACATGGTATGTAAGAAGCCTCCATGAGGATCAACCCCATCCAGCGGTAAGCTATTGTGCCCCCATCCAGTAGTAATCCATTATGCCCATCCAGTGGTAAGACGTTGTGCACATCCAGTGGTAAGCTGTTGTAAAACCCATCCAGTAGTAAGCCATTGTAAACCTCATCCCAAGGAATTCCGTTGTAAACCCTATCCAAAGGTAATAAATTGTGATCCCCTACCAAATAGTATACCATTGTGAACCTCACACTACAGTAAGCTGTTGTGATCCCCATTCAGCAGTAAGCTGTTGTCAACCAAGACCCAGAGGTAAACCATTGCCATTCCTTCCATTGGGACCCATATCTCTAGTCTGTCCTAGTGGCGTCAGACAAACCTCAGGCTACTAACCATGTGTAAGCCTCGCTATATCATTGTGTCTCTGTCCTTTGCACACACCCCGATCCTAGAACCCTTCCTAAACTACATGGACATAGATTCCATGGCACGTGGATACGTAGGTGGTCTTTTTGAGGGTCAATCCCAACATCACTATCACCTTCAAGTCTACTCCATCTAATTATCCTTCCACTTCACTTAACCATCCATTATCCATATTGATTCTTACTCGGGCTGTCACATCCCAATGATATAATGTCATTCGCCTCTTCACTTCTCCTAACAACAACCAAGTAACTAACAATGCATTATCCCCATCATCTGTTTTCCCTCTAGGGGGTTCACCCATCTAATCCACTCACGTTGGTGTTCTGATTAGTCTGATCCATCTCCTCCAGAATTTAAACTCATTTCATACCCTATGTTAAGCATTGTAAGATGAGGAAAACCTCATAGACCTACCTATGGAACATAATCCCCTGCATTCTACATGGGATGCCTCAGGCTTCCACGCCCTCGTGAAGCCCTATAATTAGGGGAGGAAACCCAGATGCGCTAATGTTCCAGCATCCAGACATGCCTGTGATGTCCAACACGACTACTCCCACATCCAAAAGTTTCTGCCCTAGCCAGAAACCTTGGAATGTCCCAACAAAATCTATGTAATTAACCGGTGTCTATGAAGATATGTCCCTAGGATGTGTTTCACGAAACAATTATTAATCTATAAGGGAGACATGTACTATGTGACTATTTTTGAGGAGGAATCCACGGATGGAAAAAACTGACATCCCATCATCCCTTTTCTATCAAGGAGAAAACGTCCCTAAATAAGCAACATATGGTGCCCACCTTTGGAAAGAGGAAATGTGGGGCAACAAGCAGTGCATCCTCAAACATACGGATGCACGCGCCACGACGAAAGCTTCAGAAATAGAAATTGCGAACCCAACATGAATTTATTCTCCTCAATGTGGAGATTAGTAGAATTTGAGGCATCCGTAGACTAGCATGTCACCGAATCCAGTTATCCGGTGTGGGGTCCTGCCATGAAAATAGTGGGCATGGAGTGAAACCCCCTGGAAGTCGGGGTAGTTAAAATGATGGACATCTTGATTTGAGACGTTGTCAGCGTGGATCATTCTAACCATACATGGATAATGGAATGGAATTGAGGCACTAGATGTCGATTTCCATTTTGCAGCACTAATGGTTTAATTTCCCTTCCTTCCTGGACCCAAACTGCTACAATAGAAAACCGATCACTGGCCATCGACCGACACAGGGGCAGGAGAAATGTTAACATGGAAACCCAGCATGGCTTCACTGCTTTTGCAAAAATCTCCACAACCACAGCTTCTGGGTTCCCTTTCACTATCCTCCCTTCTGCATTCGTACAAGGAAGGGTGATAAATGACCTCATCTTCCAATACGAGGAGGGGATTATCCCGACTCGAGATATAGACCGCCAAGATTTAGAGGTGTCTTTGCCTCGTTGCCCCCACTTCCCCAAGGGCTACACAAGGTGCCACTTCTCCCCACATTGGCATACAACCATTTCAAGAGCCTCTCCCTAGAATGTTTCATTGAATCCCTCCCCTATGCCGATGAGTTTGGGAGTGTCTTGGACAACTCAGTCGGGATCCCGTTTCTAGGGCTTCCACTAGGTCTCCCTAGCACAACCACTTGGTCCCACTGGCTGAGGAGTAGGTAAGCTATGTTCCTGCACCACTGGCCCTGGTTCGATTAACCCGACGCTAGCGTCAGGCACAGGACTAGGTGGGCGGCCACCAATGGGCATCAACATCAACAACTGTTGTGGCTCGGCCACCACCAATGTATATCATCTTCCCCTATTTATGTTGAGTAGGGGAACTTATAAACCCGACTCGGATTGAGGCCCCAACTACCCTATGGGTAGGCTGGGTCGACTCACATGGTTGCTGGTGCAGGTAGTGGATACCGTACACCGACCCATGACAATGACACCCAGTAGAAAGGTCCTCCCCATACCACCACCATGGTGAAAATTTCTCCTCCCCGCTTCCAAGCTTGCCGTGGAGGTCGGCCTTGTACTACCATCAATCCAAATGAGGGTCCTCCTCATGGCTGTAACACTTTGTATGGAATCCTCTCCCATGCTCAGTATATAGGGTATGGATTTGTTTCTCCTAACGCATGCTATGAGTGTGGGAATGTTACAAATTCGATCAATCTCCAAAATGGGGGCCTCCACATTTCCTTATAGTAGCTGGAGAAGGTCCTCCTCACCTCAGCAATCAGAGGAGTGAGGGTCTGCCTCACTTCATTAGAACCCAGGACGGAGGTCCTACCCATGTATGGATTGACTAGTATGAGGACCCTCCTTGTGCTGACGCTGCCAGGGGAAACAAGCATGGAGGTCCTACCCATGTTTCTATCAGCTCCAGCAGATGTCCTACCTAATCTAGAAATTCACACAGAGATTCCCTCCACACATCAGTCAGCGAACACGAAGGTCCCCCCCTGTGTCCCCTTTGATATCTCTCCAGGTGATCCCTGCACCCCAGCTCACTAAGGCAGAAATTCTCTCTACCCTAATACTAGTCTGGTTGAAGGTCCTCCTCGCGCCGATAATCTACCCTATCCCATAGAACCATCCTGGGGTAGGAGGGAGGGTTTTCATCGCTATAAAAAGAATACTGAGAAGATTTATACCGAGATTAAACCAGTATGCTTCTTAGATTTTGAAGTAGAATACGACTCAATGGTGAAACCATCACCAAGATCCTCTGTTTCAAGGTCCGGGGTATGAATAAGGTGCATCAGCCTCATACTTCCAGAATGTGAGGTCCATATGATTCCCGCCTCCCTCCGCAGGTACATCTAGGAGAATGAAAATCTGGAGTTTCCCCATGTTCCTGCCACACAATCGTAGCCATAATCACCATAAGCACTCTCTACCTCAACAATATATCATAGAGAGCTATTCTAGGGACTAATGAATGATTAAAATGAGTGTGGTCCATTTCCAGCAACATTAGTCCCTTCGTCAAAAACTATGGTCATCATCCTATCTTATCACGATGTGGTGGCTAAGTCACTATGCTCACGAGATGCGGTGGTTTTTCAGATCTCTCGCGATATTCTCTACAGGATATCCTACCATCTTAGGGGGATTATTTAGTACTACTACCAGTTCCCCATCCTCCCCCAGTTGACGAGTAAGGAAATGAAGGGGAAGACCTCGAATAAGGACAAAGGTGCTTGTGTGATATTCTCGCAGCAGACCATTTCCCGATGATTTTTTGGCTAGTTGCAGCACCAAATTTTAGGGCACCATAAGTACTCACCCGTGAGGAGGTTGGAGGATTTTTCCAAACCCTCTGGGTGACACATTTCCATCTTCATCATCAATGAGTGGAATACCCCAAGAGTTATGCGCACATTGAAGACATCGACCAACAATAATGTTTGGTTGATTTAGCCGCACTCCCCGTGGTCCAGTGCCCTAAGTCACCATGTCTCCATTGGACCCTCAAACAATTATGTGTCCAAAGAATTGAAGTGATCTATAGGATAATCAATGAAGATTCTACCCACATGCAAATCCATGGTTTGGGGTAGTACGTGGCCCTCCATTTTAGTTCCATCTGGGGCAAACTCGATTTTCCGGGCGACATAGAGAATATGCATCTAGGAAGGGTTGTGGTTAACATGGATGACCTACCGAGGGGTGAGAACAAGCTACAACGTCATGGATAGGACCTCCCCCCACCGAGGGATTTTCACACCTCTTGGATCTATTGGGAACAATTACTCACCAATAGAAGAATCTATTGGGTCATCACATGCCCACTAAGGCGTTGGTCCTCAACCGAAATCCGAACAAGGGTAAGGAGAACCTCAGAGCCTTCAAACCCTTTGAACCACCTAGATCAGTGTAGAAATTAGATGAAAATACTGAAAAACCCACACTATGTCAGTAAATTGGAGAACACAAGAAGATGTTTGATGACCTCCTTACTGAACACGCTATAAAGCGACGGCCAGACTTCAGTGATCCTCATCCGGGGGCAGTAGGGGGAGGCATAACATCCCCTTGGTAAATTACCTCCTGGTGACCCAGACCATACTACCCATGAATAAAGGGTTGAGGATAGAACTTATGGAAAGATGGCATAAAATGTGTCCCCAAATCCACAGGAGCGACGAGACAATCTCTAGGATCTAGCTGAGATTCCCTCAGCTCCTCCGAAGGTCATCCTACCAGCTGCTCCATGAGTCGTCGGGCCTTCTTATCATGTTGAAAAACCCTCCGATGCACTGGTGGTCAAGGATCCTCATCAAGACTAGAACCCCCACCTGAATGATCCAATGGCAGCACTTTTCACCCACCTTGAAACATTGAATACTCGACAGGTGGCAATCCCCCATGATGGCAAGCCTTGTCCTGTGTGGGTGGATGATATTCCCACACCCCCGGGTTTCATAAATCCCACTTTCTCCCCCTTAAATGAGACAGGGGACCCACCAAAGCATTTGGACCACTTCATCTCAAGGTGTGTAACCATTCTGGATACTCCGGTGTAGTAGGAGGCTGCCAAACACCGATGTTTTGTAAAGACATTGGACGGGTATGTGTTTGTCTGGTTTAGCCAGCACCCATCAGATCAGTAGCTGGCTGGGAAGTCCTTCGTAGGATATTTCTCTACTAGTTTAGTTCCACCACTCAGAATACGAGCATTTTAGACCTATTCAAGTGTAAGAAGCGGCTTGAAGAGCATGTCGTAGACTTTTTCGCCTGGTGGAAAGGGATCACCTACTCTCTTGACATGCCACTGACTCTGGAGGAACTAATGATGATTTGCGTAGGGTATGTAAAGACAGAATTGGTCCCCTCTATAGTCACCCCGAACGACCGTGAGGGATTCATAGACTTCTCTAGTAAGGCTGAACTTCAAGAAGAAGCCTTGAAAGTGGCCATCTAGGCATGTCCATTGCCTTTGGGAATCCCTACGAGAAGGGATTCCAGGGGCGAGCCCACTACGGTGGCTCAAATAGATTCCCAAAGGAAACTTGAGATTTTACCAGTGGAGATGCTTCCACAGCCTTGCAGGGGACCTCCACCTTAGGTGCAGCCTCCGGCCTAACAATGCCCACCTCGGAATCATTAGGTTACAACGCACAGTGCACCGGCACCACCTAGGAAATATAACCAGGATCCACCTCCTCTATAGGCTCCTCCAGTACCTCATCAAGGACATGCTCCCAAGGCCCCCTTCTTGTACATGAGGAACCAGACCTACTCTTTCAACAAGGATTTAGACCTCGATTATTTTCAAAGTTCCTTGGAGTAGGGGATTGTATGTTTTCCTGAATTCAAGAGGACAGAAGAGGAAACCCTTACTGATCTACCAAATTACTACCTCTATCACCGGATCCTAGGGAACACCCTCCAATAGTACCATGTGTAAGAATACTATCTTTAAGACCAAGTGGATAGCAACACAGTCTGGTTATGCGCAAGTTCGGCAGGGGTGGCATGTGTCTTCGTGAGACCAGCCAGTAGTTCTGATTGTGAAGGCGAGCGACATCATGTTTTTAACCGTGGGTCCCAGAAGTATGAGGACTGGATGGCTCATAAAATAGTTTTCCATACCCATGGTGTTATCAGTGCACAACTGAATAGACCAGAGCCTTCAGAAAACACAACTATTACTTTCTACATCATCATCTCATCTGTCTGCTTCTCAGAAGAGAAAACACTTGCAGTGCAATGTAAAACAATGTCCCCCACCAAAGCTATCGTCATCCCATATGCTATGAGATTTCATTCCCCTAGAGGTGGAGATTCCTCCCAAAATCCTTCAAGAATTGGAAGAATCTTCATTTGAAGGGTAAGGGTACACTTAAATTAATACCATAGAGCTGGTAAACCCCTACATAATTCATGACGATAAGGGGAAATTGGCTGATCCTCCCTATATACCCACCCATTCTCAGTGTCAATGGAGCTGTTTAAATATTGGCCATCAGAGTTCCTCATTCAGTATCTCCGGCTAGGCTATTTATGCTACAGAAACTAGGTAGCAAGACCAGCGCAGAGCTGAGCATGAACAACCTTATAATCTGGTGTCATTAGGTCTGCCTTCGCCTCCATTCGTGTTGTGAGATCAGGTAGAGCCACCTAGACCGCACCATGACCAGCTACGATTTTCTAAAAATCGGTCACAGTCATTTGGCCCTCATCTGGTTGTCACTCCACAAACTTTAACTAGTGAACAACGAGATATTCCAAGCAACAGTTAGTCTTCGGACTTATCAGCAGGGCTTGCCATACCTCCGGTCAGAGAGCAACCTCCTGTAAGCAGAAGCTCATGCATGGCACAAAAGTATGATGTCCTCAATAATATTTCCAACATTCTAGAAAGGTTATCCATCCTTTAGTGTCTTCAACTATCAGTAGATATGCGTGAATCCCTTGCTGAGTCTTTAAGAAGACCCCTCATGTTTGATACGGAGGTAGCAGCCGCAAAAGCCTTCCATTCTGAGGAAATCGAGCATGCTGAATGCCAATCCATCATCTCATTATCTGGGGATGATGAAGGATCCACCATACAGGGGAACATTTTCTCACTGTATATCACCAGCCTGTTTAATGTAATGGGGATTCTCCACAGTATAGTCGACACGGGCTCTGGGATAAACCTAATCCCGACTCAGACACTGTGAAAATTGGGGTTTTCCAAGGATGATCTATGTCCCTCTGACCTGAAAATCTAGGGTGATGATAGTACAAAACAGACACTGGTCGACACGATCTACTTGAAGACCCAATTTGGTGTCCTAGTTTCCAGCACTGAGTTCATGGTTGTTTCACAAGACACTGCTTACAATGCATTGATAGTTAGGTCATCATTCCACCTGCATGAAAAAGTTCCTTCTTCATATCATTAGTACCTCAAGTACTTATTTAATGGTCGAATGGGAATACTTCAAGGTGACATGTCTCCCTTTTCCTTATGTGAATCCCACTATCTAGATGTTAACTATTACAAGAGCAAAGACAAGAAGATTCAGGATAACGAGGGTGATCATACCCCACCTATGACCGACCCATGGACAGATCTAGATGGTGCCTACATCTTTCCAATCCACCCATTGGAGGCTACAACCCCAGACATAGGATATTTCTTTGAGGTTTCTGGAATGAGGGTGAAACACATTCCCATGTATAAGCAATACCAGAAGATCACCTAATACTCTAACACAAATGAATCTCAAGTGATCCTGGAGCCTCCTACTCCCATAAGGTATCGGGATGTCCACCCCATGGCGACAAAAACACGTCATACTTTCATGTTCCACCAGACTCGAATAAAACAGATTAGGCTGATGCACCATTATTTCTTTGATATCATCAAGTATAAGGACCCGGCCTTAAAACATTACATAATCATGAATTAAATGAATAATTAACGTAGAGGATCTTTTCAGGTTTAGAATTTTATAGAATTAGGACATAAATATTACATCTCAAAAGATTATAAAGTAGACACATCTAATAAGTTTCCATAAAATAAAACTCTTAAAAAGAAACATGTCTAGTTCTATGTTTTAGATAGCATGTCTTTCCTTTATCCCATCCTTGACCCTTTTCATCTTTAAGTCCTGTGGAAAACAATTAAAAAACTTGGGATGAGCATAAAATACTCATTAAAGGACACACAAAGAAGGAAAACTATTAGTTTTTCCAAATAGAAAATAAATATTGAATACTTTATCAAAGTAATACTTTTCACCTTTATGAAGTAGAAAATACGCTTCACTGAATAAAATATCACTACTTATCCTTTGTAACCAAAATATTACCATAAACCTATATAAAGAACACATAACATATAAAGGTAACTTGGGACATAAACATACTTTAATGGAATAACCATACTGTCGACTTCCACACATATCCCTAAATGGAATAGCCATACGCCCAACTTCCATACCCAATGCATTGGAGGTTATAACGTAACCACCTGTCCTGGTATTCATGGCACCACCTGTCATATGGTTTATCACGTAACCACCCATCAAATGTCCAAGTACCATTATAAAATAATAATACATAAAACAAATATGATGGAAAGAAAACATTTCAACATTTCAATTCAAAATATATCCCTTAAATATATTCACATAACAAATCCATTATGAAAACCATTTTCAAAACCATTTTAAACATTTAATAAAGAGATTTTTGAATCAAAGTGTCCCATACCACTTTGAAGATTTTAACATTTTAATCCATTTTAATCCATATAAATAAATCCTTAAAACCGTTTTGAAAACATGGATATTAATGGGAAATATTTATAAGAATAAATCATTAAAACATTTAAAATGATATTTTAGTTAAAGAGTTTTTAACAAAATGAGCGACACTTGAATACAAAAAATTGAAGAATAAAAATTAATCCGAACATTATAATATCATGTGAATAAAGTTATTCATGATATAATACACCAAAGTACAGTATATACACCATATAAGAGTGAATTGGTGCATAACAACAATGAAGTCTCAATAAGAATGTAAAATGAGATGAAATCCCTTATAAAGAAGGTATCCTTAAATTAGGGATATATAAATCTCATCATTATGTGTGAAAAATATAAATACACCAAATATTAGTGTATATTAAGTGTAAAAAAATCATAGGTCATTCAACCATATTCATAGGATTACATATTCAATAACTACAAGTTGAACCCAAAGAAAATGAAATTGGGTTAAGAAGTTACGTTGTAAAAATTTGACAGCCTAACGACGTCACTTTAAAATTCAGAAAATGAGTTGATTATACAAAAAGGGTATCTCATAATTTGGAAATAAATTTTACATCAATAAGGATATATAAGAACATATCCCAACATAATAATATTTAAATTAAAAGACATAATAAAATAAGTCTTTTAAAAAGATGATGGTGAAAGGTTCCCTTACCGATTTGGGTAACTTTCGAAACGTACACCCCATGAAAGAAGGACTATAAAAAGTTGATGTAAATACACATAAAATAAAGTATATTACACAAATATTAGAATAATGGGCAGTACATACACCACTCAAATGAAATGGTGGAAAATGTAGCATAAATCCCATGTGAATAAAAGTGAGATGAAAAATCCCTTATGAAAACTCGACAACCTAACGGTGCCACATAAAACTTCCAAAAATTGATTTATGAGATCAAATAGGGTCTCTCATAATATGAACATGAAAATTAAATAATTAGGTATATAAAAGTACATCCCCAAACATAATAAATATGAGCTTAAAAGAAATGACATGAAAGAGAGTAGTTAAAAGAAAGAGAGAGGTAGGACCCCTTACCTCAAGTCCGACTTGTCTTGTTCATTTATTTTATATTCTTGAATAATAAACATTGGTCAATTTATAATTTCTTAAGGAAATAATTTAAATATTATTATTCAGTTCATATCACATATTATAATTTTATAATAATTGGTTAATAATGTGAGTTAATATCAGATGTTTTTGTCGATGTTTGGTACATGAGTCAAAATTGAACTTGTTGGAAAAGAATTTTCCATGTAGTTGTAGGTAAAAAATCTCCAGAATAGTATTATTGATTTAAATATCATATATATCTAATATATATCCATTTTATACTTTTCAATAACATTTGGAGATAAAAAATGAAATGCACCGTTCATGGAGACGGTATGCCGTACGTACGCATGAACGCTACTTTCATTTCATTGTCATATTAATGGAATTAAAACTAAATGAGAGATATATATATTATAATTACAGAATGATATCCATCATTTACATGTAATATATGACATATATATCCATTATATATATGTACTTATAATAGTACATAAATTTTGAATATATAAAATGAAATGTACCGTTCATGGAGACAGTAAGCTGTACGTACGCATGAACGCTACTTTAATTTCTATTTCATACTTTTATGGAATGAAAAAAATATTTATACATAGGTATATTTTAATTACAGTATAATATAAAATATAACATCATTAAATCCATCCTTTATAAATCCCAGATATGGTATTAACGATTCAAATCACTTTGAGGTGGCGGTAGTCCGCACTTCCTAAAAGGAAATTATCGTGTTTACCCATTATGGAAACCATAAAGGTATGGAATAAATGAAAAATAAAGAATCATAATGAATACTTAAACATAATTTATATATCATATATAAATATAGTGACATCTTAATGGCCACCATGAGAGGTGTTAAAAGAAGATTTAACAATCATCGTTTCGTGAGGCAGTAATTCTCCACCCATAGAAACAGTATGTTCTTTAACCATTAGGTAGAGGTGTATATAATTGTATCTCTAATAATACTCATAACAGAATTCTAGTTTCCTTAATATACTGGTGTTGTTACAAAATAAATGAATAAAAATAGTTTAGGCGGTTGGAGAAGCAAAATAATACAAAATAACACAAGTGAATACCTTACCTTTAAATCGGGTAACTCCTCTTGGTTTGAACCAAAAGGGTTTCTTGAAGAACTTCCTGCATAAGGTAAGGCTTCTAGGATGAATATAGGGATGTGGAGAGATACAATGAGTATAGTTTGGCCAATCCAAAGGCTTGAGAGGTGTGGGTAAAGAGGTAGAGGTGGGGGCCTTTTATAAGAGGGAGGAGGGGCACTCTTGGAATGTCTGGAAAAGTTACTTTATTATATAATGATTTTCAGATATTGAAGGTCCCAAAATTATTTATTTAGAGGTTAAGGTGACAAGGGTTCTAAATACACCCATCCAATAGGTTTTTGACAAGTGAAAGTCTTAGATTTTACCATATCTTCTCATATTATTTAAATCGTTCATTAATGAAGTAATCATTGCATCATTATGGTGTCGTAAATAAATTTATTTATTTAATGTCTCAAAATAATAAAAAAATATCATGATATAGGAAATATTTTTGATCTTTATAATGAATATTTATAGTAAAATTTATTACTTGTATAACTCTATGTAAGAATTGTTTTAGTAAAATAATACATGTTTGTGACATTTTTATTTTAACTTTAAATAAAACGTTATTAATGTCATTTTCTTACCAAAGTGGCTCCATTTGGTCCCCAAGTTGACCCATGGATTTTATTGGTCGGCCATGACTCATCCAATAAGTGTAGGACATGTGTGAAGGTCATTTCATATTATTATAACATTACCATTCCCTTAAATTACTCTAATTACCTTTAATCGTGATTATTAAAACATAAAAGCCACTATTCACCACAAAATTATTTTAATCCCATTGAACAAAATTTTACTTCCTAATTACAACCATGTATGTTAGATTTTTGAAATTAAAAACACAGAAGTGGTAACGTTTCTTTTAAACGAAAAATTAGTATTTTGACTACCACTTAGTGGTTTCACTATTCATCAAAAATTGAAGTTTTTCAGAAAAATACCAAAAATTCACCCTAATCTATATTTTATATTCCGAATTCAAAAATTATGTCTATTTTACCAAATTCAAAACATATAAGTTGAATTAATTAATTTAATAATTAATTCCCACTATCGAAACAAATAGCGTGTTTTTAAGAAACAATATCTATTAAAAGATTGACACTAGTTTAAGTCCAATTTCAAAGTGAAATTAATTCCAATGAACTCTGTTGGATTAAATGGTAAAAATATATTCTAATTTTACTTTAAAACCACTTCAAAAGATGATCTAATCATATAAATAAATTAGATTAAAAAGAGTTTTTGATTTAAAATACAACAATTTTCACTTATTCATTAAAAATGGACACTATCAAAAAAAATAACAAAAACCTACACAAAGTAAATTTTGATATCCCGATTCTAAAGAAGGATTTTATTTGGTCCAATATAACATATAAAATTGTCAAAATGTTGATTTAAAAAGGGTTTTCCATGAAAAGGCGGTTAATTGACCATTTGAAGAATATTAGAATATTTACACTTAAAATTGGATTCATTCACCTTTTAACCCCCTAAATTTTTTTGGATAAAAGTAAAAATATTTGACAAACATATATAATAATTTTGTAGTTAGTTCTGTTCATTCCCGCCATTACAACGGCTAGGCATTAACTTCCATTTAAAATAATATTATTTTATTATTATAGTGCAACGTAAGATTTCCAAGAAACCCGTTGTTGTGTATCGGGTACGCCATCGAGAATAACATTACCTTTATATTTATATTAAAATTTTATTCACAAAAATGGATAAGAATAAAAATTTCATATTCGTTATTTACCTGGTGTGTTACATCTTTCCCCCCTTTTGGGAATTACGTCCACGCAATTTCAAAATTGGGCTCGGAAACTTCATTGAAAGTCCCACATCAGAACAGGATTCGGTAAAACTATTAGTTTAAAATAAAGCGAATTAAAAAGGTTACACAAGTTAACCCATACTAGGATTCCATGAAAACATGGATATGGAAGGAAAAAACAAAGACTCATGTTCTGATGGAGAGTGATAGAAATATTGTTGAGGAGAAAGTTAACCACCAGAAAATCACAAACTTGTGATGGGTTAAACGGTATTTGATTCCCCAGTAGGAAAAGTTAACAGACAACATTTTTGTTTTAAATTACTTTTCATTGAGTAATTTATTTATGTGTTTAACTAAAACATAAGGAAACATACTTACTTTTCATTTTGACTTTCAACTTTTTCTAGATTTCTTACACAAACTCATATTTTCTACAAAAGAAGAGTATTTAGGATAACTTGTTCACATTAAGAGCACTATAATCAACTTCTAGAGAATTACCTAATCCGAAAAATAGAACTATATAATTCCCATGTATTTAGACCAAAACCAAAACCAAAACCAAAAAGGTTAGTACAAGATCAGATAATACCCTAAAAGGATAATCCTTTTTTGAAAAATCTATTCTTAATATCCAAAATTTGTCAAACAATACCCAAAGTTCAACATAGACCTTTCAATAAAAATATATCCACAAAATTCTTCAAAGTAATCAAAACTATGATTGAAACCCAAATCTCTGAAGGATTTAATCACATAGTCTTCCAAGATAAACCTTAACATTTATGTCCAAATAACATCAGTTACTCTTAAAGTCTTATACTGAAAAGTAATTAACCTAATCACATATCCTCCATGATAGGTTAATAATTTTCCTAGATAACCCAAAATCAACTTATTCTAGATTCATAAGATCATCTAAAAAGAATTTTTCATACTAACCAGGGACTTCACGTAGTCTAGTGGTAGGCGATAAATACTAGTTGCACTTTGGTTGTGGGTTCGATTCCCATAGCTTTGTCTGACGTGACGGGTTTCCACACAGTCTCTGTGTTGTCCTTTTTCCAAAACTATATAATTCTCAAAACATTACCCAAAAAGAGATAAAATAATAAAAAATAACCATAACATAATTTAACCTCAATTTTATCTCATGCCTTTCATTTTCCATCATAACATATATTAACCCATAATTACCTCCATAGTAAGGATCATATAAACCCAAACGGTTATTTTTAACTATGTCTACAAATGAAGAGATAACTATTCCTTGAATAAAATTTTCATATATCAAACATCCGGGTTACACATACTACAAAAAGTCATCTAATGTAACCCCATCATCAAAAGAGACTTAACACTTTTAATAATTTCATCATCCTAAAATCTACCATAACTCTTGTATCCCTTATATGTTGACTTCTTACTCATTAAACATTCTTCATGATCCATTAACCATTTCATTCCAAATTGTTCTGAAATACTTCTTTCCTACAAACAAAATCATGAATCATATCCTAAGATTCCAAAATAGGAAAACATATGTTAAGAAATAATCCATACATTTGATTGGTCATTGTCAGTTTCTTCATCCTCAATCGGAATGGAATTAGGTATTGGTAAACGAATATTTGTAAGATCATGGTGATCCCATTCCCAAAACTTCTTCGTAGGACATGTGTTTGCATAATGACCATGCACACCACATTTAAAACATTCAATTGATCCCTCAAAAACAACTTATTTCCCTTTCCTCAAGTCAATTGGATGCTTCCTTTTTCCATAGCAGGTTCTTGCTTTATGACCTTCATTTCCACATCTATAGAGTCTTTCTTTCCCTTTGAAACATTTTCCTAGGTGTTTCTTTCCACATATTTGACACATAGGTTTTTGAACACACTTACATTTATTATTATTACCTGAGCTTCTGTTGGGATTTGTTTCTCGCATATATGATGCCTTATATAAATCACCAAGGTTTAGGTGGTCAATCATGACTCCAGATAGTTGGTTGAGGATAAACACAAGAGTTCTCATTGCAGCTCCCATATCATTCAGTTGCTCACTCAGAAAACTGTCACAGTTTCCTACACATCCATTGTTACTTTGGTGCTGGCTAGTTCCAGCCATTTACTAAAACCAAAAATGTCAGTGTGAGAATATCATTAAAATCATCATATAATAATAAGGAAGATAAACAATAATATATAGTAATCCAAGTTATCTTAAACTCATTGTAACATTCAAAAAAATGACTCTATCTAATATACTACCCATTATGGTTATAGACAACATGTCACTTATGCTTAAACAACACTCTAACCTCTAAACTTATCTAAACCCACCGTTGATACCAACTATAAGGAACCAGCCTTAAAACATTACATAATCATGAATTAAATGAATAATTCACGTAGAGGATCTTTTCAGGTTTAGAGTTTTAGAGAATTTGGACATAACTATTACATCTAAAAATATTACAAAGTAGACACTTCTACAAAGTTTCCATAAAATAAAAACTCTTAAAAAGAAACATGTCTAGTTCTATGTTTTAGATAGAATGTCTTTCCTTGATCCCATCCTTGACCCTATTCATCTTTATGTCCTGAGGAAAACATTTAAAAAACTAGGGATGAGCATAAAAAGCCCAGTAAAGGATACACAAAGAAAGAAAACTGTCAGTTTTTCCAAAAAACAAGTAAATCATGAATACTTTATCAAAGTAATACTTTTCACCTTTTTGAAGTAGAAACTACTCTTCACTGAATAAAAGATCACTACATATCCTTTGTAACCAAAAGATTACCATAAACCCATATAAATAACACATAACATATGAAGGTAAGTTGGGACATAAATATACTTCAATAGAATAACCATACGGTCTACTTACACACATATCACTAAATGGAATAGCCATACGGCTGACTTCGATACCCAATGCATTGGAGGTTAAAACGTAACCACCCGTCCTGGTATTCACGACACCACCCGTCATATGGTTTATCATGTAACCAGCCGTCAAATTTCCAAGTACCATTATAAAATAATAAGACATTAAACAAATATGATGGAAAGAAAACATTTCAACATTTCAATTCAAAATATATCCCTTAAATATATTGACATAACAAATCCATTATAAAAACTATTTTCAAAACCATTTAAAACATTTAATAAAGTGATTTTTGAATCAAAGTGTCCCATACCACTTTGAAGATTTTACCATTTTAAACCATTAATATACATATAAATAAATTGTTAAAACCTTTTTGAAAACATGGATATTAATGAAACATATTTATATGAATAAATCATTAAAACATTTTAAACGATATTTTAGTTAAAAGATTTTTAACAAAATGAGAGACACTTGAAAACAAATAATTGAGGAATAAAATTTAATCAGAACATTATAATATCATGAGAATAAAAGGATTCATGATATAATATTCCAAAATAAAGTATAGGAACCATATAAGAGTGAATTGGTTCATAACAACAATGAATTCTTAATAGAAATGTAAAATGAGATTAAATCCCTTATAAAGAAGGTATCCTTAAATTAAAAATAAATCAATCTCATCATTATGTGTGACAAATATAAATACACCCAATATAAGTGTATATTAAGTGTAAAAAAGTAGTAGTTCATTCACACATATTCATTGGATGACATGTTCAATAACTATAAGTTGAACCCAAAGAAAACAAAATTGGGTTAAGAAGTTCCCTTGTAAAAATTCGACAGCCTAGCGACGTCACATTAAAATCCAAAAAATGATTTGATGAGACAAAAAGTGTATATCATCATTTGGAAATAAATTTTACATCAATAAGGCTATATAAGAACATATCCAATAATAATAATATTAAAATTAAAATACATAACAAAATAAGTCTTTTAAAAAGTGGATGGTGAAAGGTTCCTTTACCGATTTGGGTAACATTCGAAACGTACACCTAATCAAAGAAGTACTATACAACGTTGAAGTAAATAAAAATAAATGAAATTATATTACAGAAAGAGTATAATAATGGTCATTAGATACACCACTCAAAGGAAATGGTGGAAAATGTAGCACAAATCCCCTGGGAATAAATGTGAGATGAAAAATCCCTTACGAAAACTCGGCAGCCAAACATTGCCACTTAAAACATCCAGAAATGGATTTATGAGATCAAATAGAGTATTTCATAATATTAACATAAAAATTAAATAATGAGGTATATAAAAGAACATCCCCAAACATAATAAAGATGAGCTTAAAAGAAATCACATGAAAGAGAGTACATAAAAGAAAGAGAGAGGTAGGATCCCTTACCTGAAGTCTGACTTGTCTTGTTCGTTTCTTTATATTCCTGAATAATAAACTTTGGAAAATTTATAATTGATTAATGAACTCCTTTAAAGATTATTATTCAGTTAATATCACATATTATAATGTTATAATAATTGGTTAAAAATGTGAGTTCATATCAGACGTTTTTGTCGATGTTCGGTACACGAGTCAAAATTGAAATTGTTGGAAAAGAAGTTTCCATAAAGTTATAGGTAAAACATATACAGAATAGTATTATTGGTTTAAATATCATATATATCCAGTATATATCCATTTTATACAATTCCATAACATTTGTAGATAAAAAATGAAATGCACCGTTCATGGAGACGGTAGGCCGTACGTACGCATGAACGCTACTTTCATTTCTTTGTCATATTAATGGAATTAAAACTAAATGAGATAAATATATATATATATTATAATTATAGAATGATATACATCATTTAGATGTAATATATGACATATATATCCATTATATATATGTACTTATAACAGTACATAACATTTGAAGATAAGAAAAGAAATGTACCGTTCATGGAGACGGTAAGCCGTACGTACGCATGAATGATACTTTCATTTCTATTTCATAATTTAATGGAATGAAAAAAATAATGATAAATAGGTATATTATAATTACAGTATAATATAATATATAACATCATTAAATCCATACTTTATACATCCCACATATGGTATTAACGATTCAAATCACTTTAAGGGGGCAGTAGTCCGCACTTCCTAAAATGAAATTATCGCGTTTACCCATTATGGAAACCATAAAAGTATGACATAAATGAAAAACATAGAAGAATAAACAGTACATAAAAATAATTTATATATAATACATAAATACAGTGACATCTTAATGGCCACCATGAGAGGTGTTAAAAGAAGATTGAATAATCATCGTTTTGTGAGGCCGTAATTCGCCACCCACAGAAATAGTATGTTCTTTAACCATTAGATGGAGGTGTATATAATTGTAGCTCTAATACTACTCATAAAAGCATCCTAGTATCCTTAACATAATAATTTTGTTACAATAGAAAGTAATAAAAATATTTTAGGGGGTTGGAGAAGCAAAATAAAACAAAAGAACAGAAGTGAAGACATTGCCATTAAATCAGGTAACTTCTCTTGGTTTGAACCAAAAGGGTATCTTAAGGAGCTTCATGCCTAAGGTAAGGATTATAGGATGCAGATAGGGATGTGGAAAGATAATATGAGAATACGTTGGCAGAGCCAAAGGCTTTATAGGTGTGGGTAAGGAGGTAGAGGTGGGAGCCTTTTATAAGAGGGAGGAGGGGCACTCTTGGAATGTCTTGAAAAGTTATTTTATTATAAAATGATTTTCGGATATTTAAGGTCCCATAATTATATATTTCTATGGTAAGGTGATAAGGGTTCAAAATTCACACATCCAATAGTTTTTTGAAAAGTGTATGTCTTAGAGTTTACCTTATCTTCTCATTTTATTTAAATCATTCATTAATGAGGTAATCACTGCATCATCATTGTGTCATAAATAAATTTACTTATTTAATGTCTAAAAATTATAAGAAAAATATCATGATATAGAAAATAATTTTATCTTTATAATGAATATTTATAGTGAAAAATAGGACTTGTATAACCCCAAGTAAAAATTGTTTTAGTAAAACAATACATGTTTGTGACATTTTTATTTTAACTTTAAATAAACAGTTATTAATGTCATATTCCTACTAAAGTGTCTCCATGGGGTCCCCAATTTGACCCATGGATTGTCTTGGTCGTCCATGACTCATCCAATAATGTTAGGACATGTTTCAAGGTCATTTCATATTATTATAACATTATCTTTACATTAAATTACACTAATTACCTTTAATCGCGATTATTAAAACTTAAAAGTTACTATTCAACAAAAAGTTATTTTAATCCCATTGAACCACATTTTACATCCTAATGAAATCTATGTATGTCAGATTTTTGAAATTCAAAACACAGAAGTGGTAAAGTTTCATTTAAACAAAAAATCAGTTTTTAACTACCACTTAGTGGTGTCACTATTCATAAAAAATTGATGTTTTTTAGAAAAATACAAAAAATTCACCCTAAGCTATATTTGATATTCTGAATTCATAAATGATGACTATTTTAAAAAATTCAAAACATATAAGTTGCATTTATTAATTTAATAATTAATTCCCGCTGTCAAAACAAATAGCGTGTTTTTAAGAAACAATATCTATTAAAATATTGACACTAGTTTAAGTCCAATTTCAAAGTGAAATTATTTCCAATGACCACTATTGGATTAAATGGTAAAGATATATTCTAATTTAACTTTAAAACCAATCCAAAATATGATCTAATCATATAAAAAAATTATATTAAAAAGTGGTTTTGAATTACAATACAACATTTTTCACTTATTCATTAAAAATGGACTTTATCAAAAAAATAACAAAAACCTACAAAAAGTAAATTTTGATATCCTGATTCTAAAGAAAGATTTTATTTGGTTCAATATAAAATATAAAATTGTCAACAAGTGGATTTAAAAAGGTTTCACCATCGAAAGGCGGTTAATCGACCATATAAAGAATATTAGAATATTTACGCTTTCGCATTCTACGCCTCTAAAATTTATTGGATAAAATTAAAATATTTGACAAACATATATAATCATTTTTTAGTTAGTTCTATTCATTCCTGCCATTACAAAGTCTAGGCGTTAACTACCATTTAAAATAATATTATTTTATTACTATAGTACAACGTAAGATTTCCAAGAAACTCGTTGTTGCGTATCAGGTATGCCATCGAGCATAGCATTCCCTTTAAATTAATATTAAAATTTTATTCACAAAAATGGATAAATATAAAAATTTCATATTCTTTATTTACCTAGGGTATTACATCAAGTGTGGCCCCTTAGCCCAAAGACCCGATGGGATCGTGTCAACAACCTTCATCGCTATGGTTTTGGCAGCACAGGAGCCCCCCGATGTATTGTCCACTGCCGCTTAGGCTGGTACCAGCCTCCCATTGGGATATGATGACTCAGAGGAAACTCATCCCATTAAGGGTCCCTCATCCGTAATTGAATAATGGGATTTAGAGGATTCTCCCTCTCCTTTGAAGAGGGCATCTCTACCATGGTCGAAAAATTGGTACAGGTGAACCTCGGTAGCGAGGTGGACCTGAAACCCAAATTGATCAGTACCGCTATGCCCCTTGAGGAGAAACAAAAATACATGGAATTCCTTAAAAAACTGTGATGTATTCTCTTGTAGTTATGATGAGATGCCGAGACTAGATCCTCAGGTAGCCATCCACCACATCAGTCTCTCAACAAAACATCGTGGGTTCAAGAAGCCTCCTCGAAAGATGAACCCTTCTCATGGTGCCTAGGTTTAGGGAGAAGTCGATAATTTCATCTGATCCAATTTTAATAGGGAGGTCTAGTACCTCAAATGGCTATCCATCATTGTGCCAGTCATGAAGAAGAACAGATAGATCAGATTATGCATCAACTTAGGGGATCTCAACCATCAGTGTCCAAAGTATGATTACCCCTTCCTAGGATGGAATTGTTGATCGATCCTATAGCTGGGTTCCAAGCCCTCTCTTTCATGGATGGGTACTCTGGGTATAACCAGATCCGAATGACCCCAAAGGAAGGGGATTGTATAGCCTTCAAGGTACCAGAAGGTACTTTTTGTAACCAAGTCATTCCCTTAGGTTTAAAAAAAGTAGGTTCCACCTATCAGTGGGCTATGGATCCCATATTTATGATAATCCTCAGAACATTGGTGGAATGTTACATGGATGATCTGGTAGTCAAATATCTCCTGCGTCAGGACTATCTCAAAGAACTTGAGAAAGTGTTCGGCTTCCTCTATTCCTGCAACATGAAGATAAATATATTGAATTGCGCCTTCGGGGTCACCTGATGAAAGTTTCTCAGGTTTGTTATCAGATACAGGGGAATCAAGATCGATCTAGGAAAGATCAAGGCCATCATCGAAATTTCTAAAACGAGAAATATCTGGGAGCTTCAAGGTTTCCAAGGCCACTTGGCCTACATACGCTGATTCATCATGAATCTGTCCGGCAAGTGTATGCGATTTTCTCATCTCATGAAGAAAGGCATCATCTATGAGTGGGATGAAGAGTTTCAGACTTATTTTGATTAAATAAAGTAGTACATACTCCAGCCTATGGACTTAATGCCAATCATCTCTATAAATCCACTGGTCCATTACGTGACCACCATGGAATAGTCTCTTAACACCATCCTTGCTGAGAACAACAATTAGTTGATTTATAATAGTCTCTACTATATCAACCACATGTTCCTATATACGTAGACCAGATAAGCCCCTATTGAGAAGAGTTTCCTTACGCTCGTATTCATAGTACAGAAATTATGACATTACTTGCAGCACTATGAGGTACAACTAGTGTATCGAGTGTATCTGTTGAAGTACATGCTGAACTGCCCAAAGGTGATAGGCCATCTATCTCAGTGGGATGTAATTTTTTAGCAGTTCGACATGAGATTTGTTCCTCAGAAGGCTATCAAGGGAAAATAATATATTAGACATTCTTGCCACTCATCCAACTTCTTCAGACCCATCCTAGGACCATGATTTTCAAGATAAGGAAATCCTCTCGGTAGACCAAGACATTATATGCAAGAAAATTAACTTTTATAGTGCTTCCTAGAGCCCCACCGGAAGAAGGATAAATGTCCCCAGGCTCAATAGAGTAGATTAGGGTATTTTATTCATTACCCCACCACATGATGTCCCACCGTATTAATTCCTGTTGTCAAAAGGCTGCACCAACAATGAGGGAGAGTATACGACTCTCATTACTAGCCTTGAGCTGGCCATCGAGATTGACATTACCAATTTCCATGTGAAAGGGGCATCCAAACTAGTCATCAAACAGATCAACAATGACTATGCCATCAGAAAGACAGAACTCATACCATTGTTGGAACATGTCTTCTTGCTAATGGCTCAGTTCCCACCACATCCAAAAGATACTCATGTCTCTCGATATCCAAATAGTCGAGCTGGAACCTTGGACAATCTTACTTCATCACTTGTAGAGCCCCAACGAGATGATCTGATTATCTAAATGGCACATAGGATAGTCATTCCTCCCATAAATCTAGATGAAAATGACATCCCATAGGTAAGCTACCTTATTGCTAGTGCCTCCACATCAGGACCTCCAGGTCCCCCTGGTGTGGTGATTGATATGACTCCTGACTAGAGATCCTCCTTCTTCGAGTATCTCCAAAATGGTAATCTCCAGCGGGCCGGGCCAATCATGGGAGACTCTGTCACCACACATCATAGTTTATCCTTTAGGATGGTCTTGGTCGAGATCAGATTGTCTGTAAGCGCAGGTGTGATTGGATTCTCCTCAGTTTAATCCAATGAGTTGATATTTCTAAAGTCATGCAGGATGTTCATGGTGGTTCCTAGGGGGCTCATCAACCAGGAATGGAACTATATCACCAAATCCTCAGACTGGGGTATTTTTGGCTCTCCGTGATCCATGACTGTATCGAGTTCACCAAAAGGTGCCATGTGTGCCAAATTCATGACAAATTTATGCTTCATCTTCCAGAGCCTCTCCACACTACCAAGTACTCTTTTCCATTTTCGGAATGGGGACTTGATGTCATGGGACCATGTCAACCGGTGATTTCTTTCCAGTGATGGTTCACCCTGAACGCTATAGATTTATTATCCAAGTGGGTAGAGGTAGTTCCACACATGGAGTTCAGGGCTCATTCCATCATTGACTTTGAGGGATCCAACATTATCTACTGATTTGGAGTCCCTCACGCCGTCCACACCGATAACGTCACAAACTTCTGAGAAGCTGAGCTGAAGAAATTTTATGCTAAGTACAACATCCAATCTAACCATACCATCCTTTATCATGCACAAGAAATTAGACAGATGGATATGTAAAAAAAACCATTCTAAAATTATGCAGAAAATAGTTGGTTAGAATAAGAAGAGTTGTCTAGACAAGCTCCCTAATGCCCTCTGGGTTTTTCTAACGACTCAAAATTACACCCCGATGACACCATATTCCATTGTGTACGAAACAAATCCCATCTTGACTATCGATATTCAGTTACCCTCATTGAGAACAAATTTCTGTGATCATAAAACACTAGATAGTGTAGCTAAAATTTGTCTACCTAAGTTTGAAGTGCTCGACTTGAAAATGCTTCATTCCCTGCATAATCTATAAAGGCATCAGAACAAGATAGCTAGATCTTTCTACATGAATGTTCTCCTCCACTCCTACTTGCAACACAAATTAGTGTTGGCACTGAGGTCACCAACGATAAATGGAAGAAAACCTCCCAAGTTAGAGCCCAAATGGGACAGACCTTACATTATTCACATGGTTTACGCCAATGGCACATACTCCCTGGTTACCATTGATTGCGAGCGTATAACTCCTCCCACCAATGCCAAGTTCCTCAAGCAATAATTTTCCGGAATAAGAAGGGACCTATATGACCTTAAACTACCTGATCCTACATGACCTTAAACTGTAAAAGGTACCACAATAAATTAAAATGTAAGTTGTCCCACATGACATTAAACTATATATTTTCCTGTATGATATTAAATTTTTTTTTCCTCCCGCATGATGTTAAATTGTGAACTGTCCCACATGACATTAAACTGTATGTCATCCCGCATGACAATAAACTGTGTATCGTCCCACATGACGTTAAACTGTATATTTTCCCAAATGACATTAAACTGTATGTCATCCCACATAATGTAAAACAATATTGTAACACCCCAAGATATCATAGTAAGTTATTTTCTTTAATGTAATTCAATAGCTTGTGCTACACGCAACCCTGAGTTTAAGAGAACCACGACCTATCAAAATAGCTGTCTAGAAAGAGGATATGAATAGTAATAACCGCATTTTTTATTTTATATATATCCAATATAATTGTAACATTCATCTTTTGTGTTTCTCATACATAATATTAGGAAAAATTCAATTTTTCAGATAAAAGGAGTATTTTTATAAAAATACCGTTTTCCACATTTTAATGGAGAACCCTTTATAAATCCAATATTTGACACTTTTATATATTAAATTTGATGAAATTAAATTCTTTTTTAGAATCAGGAAATAAAAATTTAGTTTGGATAAAATTTTGGTGTTTTTCTGATAACATTCATATTTTGATGAATAGTGAAAGATACTAAATTTTAATTGAAAACAACTTTTTTTAATAATAATAATTTATAGTGTTAAATTATACATTTTAATGGTACTGAATTATAATTATATTATATTCTTATCATTTAATCCAGTTTTGGTAATTAGAAGTAATTTCACTTTTAAATTGAACATAAGCACATATCAATCTTTTGAAAGTTTTGACTTATCAAAAATTACCTTTCTGGTTTTGACAATGGGAATTAATTTTAAATTAATTAATGTAACTTCTAAGTTTTTAATTTATTAAAATATAAATGATTTTTTATTCTTAATATCAAAATTATCTTAGGGTGAATTCTTGGTATTTTTCGGAGAACTTTCAATTTTTGATGAATAGTGAAAAACACTGCGTTATATATTGTTTAAAACGGAGTTTTTACTTAAATAATTAATTATTTTATTTCAATTAATTTTAAGTCAAAATAGATACATACTACCTATATTAGTTTAATTTAATTAAATGTATTCATTTTATAATAAAACTATATGAATAATATTTTGTTGAATTTTTTAATGTTTTTTACCAACCTTCTAGGCACATTAGTGAATTTTCATAAAACATAATTTTACCACTTATGTGAATTGAATTTAAAAAAATAAAATAGAAGCGGTTGAAATTAGTAAGTAAAATTTGTTTCAATAAGATGAAAATAATTTTTGGTGAATTACAAATTTTGACTTTTATTTACCACAGTCAAAAGTAAATAGTGTAATTAAAGGTAAAAATGATATTATAATTACCATAAAACATGTCCTAATTCTATTGGATAAGTGGTTTTCTACCAAATTCATCCATAGGAATGAAATATGGTCATCTTTGGTCCACTTGGATTAGATTAGGGCATTTATTATTATTTTATTTAAAGAAAAGTTAAAAATGTTAAATTCAAATATTCATAACTAAAACATTTTTAATATAGGGTTATAAATAAGATAAATTTGACGATAAATATTAATTAGAAATATAAAAATATTTCTTACATTATGGAATATTGTTTATAATTTTTAGACCTTAAATAATTAAATTTATTTATTACACAATGATGATGCAGTAATTACATTATAAATGAATGATTAAAATAATTGATATTAAAAATATAAAAATATATGTAAATTGATACTTTGGATGCATTCCAAGAATTTTATAGATTATTATTACATGTTAGGGTAGATTCATTGAAATTGTTTTGAAGTAATCATGCTTTTATGACTTTCAAAAAAACCAAAAACTAAATAGTGTCAAAATTGACATAAATGAGTTTCTAAAACAAATATTTATTTATTAAATGATATAATATTCTTAAAAATATAAGGTTCGCCCAATGAACTTATATAATGATAGATATATCATTAATTAACAACTTTAGGTTCTCTTGGATGTTTATAGTTAGTTTATTAACCATTTAGTTTAAAAATAGAAGAAGACATGGTAAAAGATAAACTAATTAACTTTGAATTAAATCTAAAAGATAAGGTCAATATGGTGACCTAAACATGTCTAAAACCTATCTATTGAACTTTTTTCGTCCCATTCCTACATTATCCTCGAATTAAATCCATTTAGAGACATTATAAACCAAAAATTATTGTATAATAAAATAATATTTCAAGCTTTTCCTAACGTGACCCTCAACTCTCTTACAAAAGGGCACATACATTTCTCTTAATTTCACACCTCCAAAGCCATTTGTATCGGACAAAACCTGCCCAAATATCTTCCCAACTACTGAAAATTCATCCAATAGGCCTTCCTTTGATCTCAATGCCAACCTAAAGATCCCTTTTGATCAAATCAAAAGGAAGCACCCGAAGAAGAGGTAGTAATTTCATCACCTCTTTCAAAGATATATTCTTCTTCTACTTTTTTTTATTTCTTGTTTCCATAAAAAAATAATAAATCCAATACCTTATTAATAATGTGATGTTATTATAAATATGTTACATCCATATTCATTATTCTATCCATCATATGAATAACAATGTCACCATACATGCATACGTACGACTTTCTGTCTCCACGTCGTTGTGTAATTTGTTATTCGACACTTATTTATTTGGATGGGTATAATAATAAGTATAATTGATTTAAATAATAAATTTTATATGTTAATTATTCTGAATATATTAAATACCATCCAATTACATATGATTTCCCAATCAATAGAATGGTATTATCGCTCGTGCGTACGTACGGATTACCGTCTCCACGAGCGCGATGAGATTCATTCTCCGTCATAACCATTCAAGAATAAATATCATTTTATGATTAATAAATAGGGTTTAAGAACTTAATGTAATTCTGGATATGATTCAAATACAACTTATCCATAACAAACATTGCTTATGTAACCAAGCATATAATGGAAATTAATCAGTTAACACCCAAAACAATGATACTACTAAAATATTATTAACAAAGCAATATTGGGAGATCATATATGATATAATATTTATGTATTTGGTTTTTTTATAATTTAATAACAATTATTTAACTATTATACATGATTTTAACCTACCCTCGATAATAAAAAGTACAAGGTATCGGGTTTTCATCTCACTTTTTATTCCTCTGTGATTCCAACTATATATGCCACTATTTCTTTTTGGGTGGTGTGTGTACTGCCTATGATTTTATTCTTGGTGTAATATACTTTAAATCATTGGTATTTTCATCTTCATTTTATGATCCTTCTTTCATGGGGTGTATGGTTCGTAAGTTACCAAATCGGTAAGGGAATTTTAAATTTCAATTTCCACTCATTGGGCCATCTATTATTCTACTCCATGATTATGTGTGGAATAACTATTTAGTAATTATGTAGTAATTTCCACTCCCCTTTGTGTGGATATACTTTGGATACACATAATCACTCCATTGATAATTTCTTGTTCTGTTTATATGAATTTTTTAAGGGTAATAATAACTCAATTTAAAATCATTGAGCAAAACATTCAAGTCATTGGTATTGTTTTCAGATGAATATGTGTAAATGTCATCTGATTGATTTATACATAATAACCATTTATATTGAGTGTATTTATATTTTTCACACATAATTATTTAATTTATTTATCCTTAATTTAAGGATTCAGTATTTATAAGGGATTTAATCTCAATTTGCATTCCATTGAGACCTCTTTGTCGTTATGCATGAATTCACTTTTATGTTGTGCATATACTATCCTTTGAAAAATCAAATCAGGAATCACATTATTATCATGGAATTATAAAGTTATGATTAATGTTATTCCACAATTATTTGTATTCAATATTCTTTCATTTGGTTCATAACTCTTTTACAAAAATATCGTTTTAACTGTTTTAAAGATTTATTCTTATAAATATTTATCATTAATGTACATTTTTTAAAAATGGTTTTTATTATTTATTTATATAGAAATGGTTTTTTGAAATTAAAATTTCTTTTAAAGGTTTCAAAGTGTTATGGGAAAATTTGAGTCCAAAATATCTTTTAAACGACTTCATTGATAAATAGTGCGACTTTTAAGTGTTTAGAAGAAAATGGAGTATTTCTCTCAAATAGTTTTACTGAATATTTTCATATATGTCAATATCTTTCTTTATATTTTATTCTTTATTGAGGTTGATTAAGTATAATTCAATCTTCTATATTGTATTGAATTAATTATATTGGAATATAGATGTTCTATTATCATTTCATTCATGTTTTGTTGTTAAAGTATTGATATTTTATATACTAGTTTTAATACGAATGTTTTGATTATATTTCACCCATTTCATATGAAGAATATATTGGACATAGTATGTGATGGTTAGAGGACTCTATTTCTCTTTGATGCATCGGTAGGTCTCTTGTGACAAACTAGTATCTTATCACAAGTCCTTGAAAAAATCTTATTTTTAGTCCTGGCATGAGGCATTGACTATGGGGTTATGATGTCTGACATTATAAATTCCGTCATTATGAAATCTGGTATTGATATTACGTGTGATTATTCAAGTAGTAGAATATCCATGTGAATAATTAAATTGAATTATTTGATTTATCTTTTCCATATTATACTGATGTTTAAGTTTAAAAGTCTTGTTCTTTAGTCATATACATTGCCTTAAATTTTTATGCTTATTTTTGAAAGTTTCTATTATATTATTATACTTACTGAGCATCTGATCTCACACCATTCTATGTTTTATTTTTTCCAGGATAAGAAGAAGTATATTATGACTCACTTTCAGGGATATTCTAAGGAATATTAATGTGTTCAATATAGAAAATTGTGTTGTTGTTTTTTAAATTTATAATTCTATTTAAAACTTATGAATGTATCTTGTACTTCTAACGCTACTAAAATGACTGGTCTTTTGGGATTTGATCCCATTTGATCATGATAATTCTATGTAATAATGCACCAATTCTGGGAAACTGGGGTCAGGGCATTACAGTTGGTATCATAAGAAGTTTATTACCAACCTTGGAAACTATATTTAGAACAAATCGGATTAGAGAACATTATGCTAATATAGACTTTGTGAATTAGTATAGAAGAACATAAGTTTTTTTTGGTAATGTAAATATTATGTGGGTTTTACAAGAAATAAATATCTATATGGATACGAGTAGGTAGAGGTGGATCTGGCACTGATGTACCTAGGGTTAAAACCTGAAAACACAACTTTCAGATAGACTCGAATGAGAAATGGTATACAACAACGAGACTTGCTGCACTCTTGGTTACAACACTCCTGAGGGATATTCATAGGATAGTTTACATTTTCCTTGCAAAACGATTTGAAGTATTTTAATATAATATGAGAATCAATAACCATGTTTAATCCTAAGGTGTTTTAAATTTAAAATACGTGTCATGATATTCTCTAAATTATTTTATGACTCACATTATGCTTTATTGTATTAGTCAATAGATGGATTCAATAGAATTCATAGAAACATTCAACATCATGTACATGGTGGGCATGATGTTTGAAATGAGAAACTATATGGAATATTGATAGGCATGAAAGATATCGTGTTCATAATGAAGCATGTTTCCAAAAATATGATCAACAATATATACACTAACCATCTCTCATACTAAACAAAGAAGAGAAAGGTGAAGAATGGTAAGAGCTCCAGTAGTGGAAACCATGGAGAAAAGAAAGTTTAATTTCCATTATTCCATAAATGTGGAAGGAGACACCCCGAAAAGTGTCTCAATTAAACAATGAAATGATTTGTGTGCGGTAAATAAAGACATAATGTAACGAATTACCTAGGAAAATTGAAGAGTACTATTGTAGAAAATAAAAATGGTCCTTAGAATCCAATTATATTCATTTGCTTTAAATATAAGGGACCTTAGAAATACATAAGTCAATGCCCTATTCTATATGATAACCTCTAGGTCAGGGAAAATCCTATGTGGAAATAAATGGATGGCTAAAAATTTAAAAGTGTTAATGATCTTTGTTTAGGGGATTATTTTGGAAGAATATTCTCTTATATGTGTAACCATGAAGTTTGTTACATGGAAATTATATTTGAGGACTAATTTTATTTTATTTTGTGGATATAGTAATAAAAAACCATTTCGGTTTATATAATATTTGAATTTGAGGCAATTAAATGTTATTAATTTTTTGGATGAAAATGCGAGGTATGAGATAACATTTGTGGTTAAATTATGTTATGGTTATTTTGTTGGATTTATCTCATTTTGGGAATGTTATAAAATATTTTTTTTGAAAAAGTACAACCCACAGACCGTGTGACAACCCGTCACATCAAACAAATTAGAAAGAATCAAACCCAAAAAAAGAGTGAAATTGGGATTTATCGCCAACCACTGGACTACATGAAGTCCCTGGTTAGTGTGAAAAATTATTTTTAGTTAAATGTTTTTATTGATCAATGATAAGTTTATGTGGGATCTTATGTTTTTTCAAATGGATATCCTTATTATAGGAAAATGATTTGATGATTAAGTGATAAATGTTATTTTGGAAGACGTATGTTTTTTTGGGAACACTATATGCCTATGGAAAATAAAATACTATGAAATTTCATTTTAGGAGTAATGATGGATTTTTTATTTTGGAAAAATCTATTTTTTTATAGAGAGTTAGGTTAATAATGTAAATTATTATCCTATCATAGAGAATATGTGATTAGGTTAATTAGACTTCCGTATGAGACTTTAAGAGTAGTTGATTTTATTTAGAGATAAATGTTATGTTTACTATGAAAAACTATGAGATTAAATTCTTCTGAGTTTTGGGTTTTAATATTAGTTTGGCGAAGTATTCTAACGATAATTATTTATTTAATAGTCTTTATTGAACTTTAGGTATTTATTTTTTCGATTTTGGAAATTAATATTAGTATTTATTTTTATAAAGGATTATACATTTTGGGGATCATCTAATCTTGTAATAACCATTTTATTTCGATTAATCTCTAAAGAAAAGAGAAATATATAGTTCATCATTTTTGGATTATGTGATTCTATAGATGTTTATACTAGTGGTTTAGGTTTGACCAAGTCATCTTGAAAACTCATCATTTGGAGAAAAGATGAGTTAGTGGTAGAAAGTTATTAAAGGATGAAACTCTACTTAAAAAGTAAGTATATATTTTTATGTTCTTATTAAATATCATAAATAAATTACTCAACTTTATTAAATAACTTAAAACAAAAAAATATTGTCCGTTTAATTTTCTTACTGGTAAACTAATGACCGTTTAACCTATCCCATGTTTGTGATTTTCTTGTTGTTAAATTTCTCCTGATCATGTTTTCTATCACTCTTTATCAGAACATAACACATATTTTATCTTTCATATCCATGTTTTCTTACATGGAATCCTAATATGGGTAATCTCGGGTGAACTTTATAATTCTCTTTCTTTCTTTTAAAGATATGGTTTTATTTACTCTTTTTCCTATGTGGGACTTTCAATGAAGTCCCCAAGACCAATTTTAAAATTGTGAGGACGCAATTTCCAAAAGGGGAAAAAATGTAACACCCCAAGATTTCATAGTAAGTTATTTTCTTTAAAGTAACTCAATAGCTTGTGCTACACGCAAAACTGGGTTCAAGCGCACCAAGACCTATCAAACTATCCATTTAGAAAGTGTTTAGGAATATTAATAACCAAAATTTTAATTTTATATATATCTCAAATAATTTTAACATTCATCTTTTGTGTTTCTTATACATAATATTATGACATATTCAATTTTTTTGATAAAAGAGTATTTTAAAAAAAATGTTGTTCTTTACATCATTTAATAAAGAACCCTTTATAATTTCAATATTTAAACATTTATATATTCAATTTTATGAAATTAAATTTTTATTTAGAATCTGAACATATAAATTTAGTTTGGAATTTTTTTTGTGTTTTTTGAAAACATTCATATTTTGATGAATAGAGAAAGATACTAAATTTTAATTGAAAAAATCTTTTTTAATCAAAATTATTTATAGTGTTAAATTATACATTTGATTGTTTTTGAAGTCTAATTAGATTATATTTTTATCATTTAATCCAATGCTGGTAATTGGATTTAATTTCACTTTTAAATTGGACATAAACACATATCAAACTTTTGATAGTTATTACTTCTCAAAAACCCGCTTTCTGGTTCCGATAATGGGAATTCATTTTAAATTCATTAGTGGAACTTCTATGTTATGAATTTAGAAAAATTGAAATCATTTTTGGATTCCGAATATCCAAATTATATATGGGTAAATTTAGGTATATTTCTGAAAACATTCAATTTTTGATGAATAGTGAAAAACACTTCGTTATTGTTTAAAAACCAATTTTTTAATTTAAATAATTATTTATTTTATTTATGTTAATTTTTAGTCAAAATAGATAAATAATACCTATATTAATTCAATGTAATTCATTGAAGTCATTTTATAATAAAATTAAATGTATAAAATTTTATTGATTTCTTAACGGGTTACCCAACTTCTAGGCACGTTAGCAAATTTGCATAAAATATAATTTTACTGCTTCTGTGAATTGAATTTCCAAAATTCGAGAGACATTTATGACAACAGTAAGTAAAATATGGTTCAATAAGATGAAAATAATTTTTTTGGTGCATAGTAACTTTTGACTTTAATTTACCACAGTTAAAAAGTAAATAGGGTAATTAACAATAAAAATGATATTATAATTACCCTAACACATGTACTAATTATTTTGGATAACTTTTTTTCGACCAAAATCAACATTAGGAATAAAAATATGGTCTTTTTTGGTCCGCATGGATTAGATTATGACATTTATTATTATTTTATGTAAAGAAGAGTTAAGAGTGTTAAAATGAAATTTTCATAACTAAAACATTATTAATATAGGGTTATACATAAGATAAATTCAAATATAAATATTAATTAAAAATATAAAAATATTTCCTACCTCATGGTATTTTATTTATAATTTTTAGACATTAAATATTTAAATTTAATTATGACACAATGATGTTGCAGTAATTACCTTATTAATGAAAGATTAAAATAATTGATATTATAAATATCAAAATAAATGTAAATTGTTACTTTTTATGCATTAAAATAATTTTATAGATTAAAATGACGTGTTAGGGTTGAATCAATGATTTTTTTTCAATGTAATCATGTTTGTTATGACTTTCACCAAAACCAAATACTAAATAGTGTCAAAATTGAAATAAAGGAGTTTTTAAAACAAATATTATATTATTAAATGATATAATATTCCTAAAAATATAATGTTGGGAAAAATGAATTATAAAATGATAGATATATCATTAATTAACCACTTGTGGTTCTCTAGGTAGTTTATATTATGTTTATTAACCATATAGTGTAAGAATACAAGAAGACATGGTAAAAGTTAAACTAATTAACTAAGAGTTAAATCAAACATATAAGGTTAATATGGGGACCTAAAGTTTTCTGAAACGTATTTTTTGAAGTTATTTCGACCCATACCCACCTTATCCTAGAAATAAATCAATTTTGAGCCATTATAAACCGAAAATGATTATATAATAAAATAATATTTCAAGATTTTCCTAAAGTGACTCTCACCTCTCTTATAAAAGGGAACTTTCCATTCTATTAATTTCACACATCCAAAGCCTTTTGGATCTACCAACCCTTCCCAAATATCCTCCAAACTACTTTCACTTCATCTTAGATTCCTTAATTTGATCAAAAAGTCAACCTAAGGAGCCCTTTTTATCAAATAAAAAAGAAGCACCTGAAGAAAGGAAATACTTTCATCACCTCTTTCAAAGTTATCTTCTTCTACATCCACTTCCTCTTTCATTGGGTTTTCCATACCAAAATAATAACTCCAGAACCATATACATACTGTGATGTTATTAAAAATATGGTACACCCATATTTATTATTCTATCCATCCCATGAATGACAAAGTCACCATACATGCATAAGTATAGCTTACCGTCTCCACGTCATGGTGTCATTTTTTTATTCAACACTTAATTATTTGAATGGGTATAATAATGAGTATAATTGATTTAAATAATAAATTTTACTTGTTAATGATTCTGTATATATGGAATACCATCCAATTACATGCGATTTCACCATCAATAGAACAGTATTTTTGCTCGTGCGTACGTATAGATTACCGTCTCCATGAGCGCGATGAGATTCATTCCCTATCATAACCATTCAAGAATAAATATAATTTTATGATTAAAAAATACGTTTTAAGAACTTAATATAATTATGGATTTCAATCAAATACATCCAATCCATAACAAACATGTCTTACGTAACCAATCATATAAAGGAAAACGAATCAGTTAACACCCAAAACTATGATATTACTGAAATATTATTAACCAAGTAATATTATAAGATAATATATGATATCAAATTTATTTATTTTGTTCTTTTATAACTTAATTACAATGAGTTGACTATTAAACATAATGTTAACCTACCATCGATAAGTAAAAGTACATGGTAAGGTGTGTTCTTCTCACTTTTTATTCTCGTGAGATTCATTCTATATTGATCACTATTTCATTTTGTGTGGTGTATATAATGCCCATGATTGTATTATTGGTGTAATAAACATTTATTTATTGGTATTTATATCTTCATTGTATGATCCTTCTTTCATGGGGTGTAAGTTTCGTATGTTACCAAATCAGTAAGGGACTTTCAAATTTCAATTTCCACTCATTGGGCTTTACACATACTTCATTGATTATTTCACTCCAAGATTATGTGTGGAATCAATATTTATTATTTAGGTAGTAATCTCCACTCCCCTTTGTGTGAATATAATTTTGATACATATAATCACTCCATTGATAAATTCTCTCGCCATTTATATGAATATGTTAAGGGTAATCATAACCCAATTTCCATTCATTGAGTTAAACATCCAAGTCATTGGTATTTTTTACAAGAATATGTGTGAATGTCCTCTGATTGATTTACACTAAATATCCAATTATATTGAGTATATTTATATTTTTTACACATTAATTTTTCATTTATTTATCCTTAATCTAAGGATACAGTCTTTAGAAGGGATTTCGTCTCACTTTACATTCCATTGAGACCTCTTTGTTGTAATGAACAAATTCAATTTAATATGGAGTATATACTATCCATTGACATATTATATCTTGAATACCTTTATTCTCATTAAATTAAAAAGTTTTTATTAATTTTATTCCTCAATTATTTGTATTCAATCATCTTTCATTTGGTTAGTTACTCTTTATCTAAAATATCATTTTAAATGTTTTAAATATTTAATCGTCTAAATATTTCTCATTAATGTCAATGTTTTAAAAATGTTTTTAGGTATTTATTTATATGGACATGAATTTTTTTAAATTAAATTTCCTTTCAATATTTTCAAATTTTTATGGGACACTTTGATTGAAAAATATATTTTAAATTACTTATTTGATGAATAATGCGACTTTTAAATGTTTTCAAGAAAAAGGGAGTATTTCTCTCAAATATTTTTACTGACTATTTTCATCTATATCTATTTCCTTCATTATATTTTCTTATTAATCAAGATTGATTTATTATAATAAAATCATCCAAATTGTAATGAATGAATTTTGTTTGACTTTGGATGTGCTATTTTTATTCCATTCATAGTTTGTTGTTAATGTATTGACATTTTGTATGCTAATTTTAATATGTATGTTTAGATTATTTTTCACCCATTTCATATGAGGAATGCATTGGACTTAGTAAGTGATGGATGGAGCCCTCTATAGCTCCTCGATGCATCGGTAGGTCTCATGAGACAAACCAGTGTCTTGGCACAAGGCCTTGAAAAAATCTTATTTGTAGTCTTGGAACGAGGCCTTGAATGTGTGGTTATGATGTCTGTCATTATGCATTCCATCATTATGAAATGGGTTATTGATATTACAAGTGATTATTCCACTAGTATAATATCCATGTGAATAATTAAATGTAATTTTTTGATTTATCTTTTCCATATTATACATAATATTAAGTTTAAAAGGCTTGTGTTTTAGTCTTATAAATTGCCTTAAATGTGTATACTAATTTATGAAAGTTTCTTCTATATAGTTATCCATACTAATCATATGGGATCACCCATTTCTAAGTTTTATTTTTCCTAGGACACGAAGAAGTACATTTTGACTGACCTGCAGGGATAGTCTAAGGGATATGAATGTGGTCAATATAGACAATTTTATTGTTGTTCTTCATTTTATAATGTAATGTAAAACATATGAATGTATCTAGTATTTCCAAGTCTATTAAAATGATCAGTATTTTAGGTTGTGATCCCTTGTGATCGTGCCAATGTCATGTAATAATGAACTGACTCTAGGTAACTGTGGTTAGGGAATTACATATATACTGTCCCACATGACATTAAACTGTATGTCACCTCACATGACGTTAAACTGTGTGTCATCCGACAGGACGTTAAGTGTCAAGAACTACATATGGATTGATTCCCATCCTCATGGGATACGTGGGAATGTTCAAATGCTTCGTATGGAGTCCATCCCCAAGTTTCCTCTTTGACTATCCCCTAGATATAGTTCTCTTGGAGGATCCCACATGGTGTCATGTAGGATTATTTGGCCCCAATCATGTCTGTATTACGATGATTTCACCATGTTACCTCCGTCATCCTTCTCTCCTCCCATGTCCTCACAACACGACGCTAAACTACATGGCCTTCAATACTATGTATGGATTGATTCCACTCATTATGGGATACGTAGGAATGATTGGAAATTTCTTTTGTAGGCCTAACCCAAATCTTTGGGACCTTCCATTAGTTCGAAACACATGGTGTGGTGCAGACATTTTCCATCTTTCACATCTAGTTCCACATGATCGTACCATGTATCCCTCCCCCTGAAGATATCCACCTCTTCTACTATCATGCTTGACTTTAAATTTCAGGGTCACATTTATGCTTCACACAATCCCAATACTTGGGAATCCATTATCTTTCATATCCAAAGGGTCCCCTGAATAGAATGGATGATCAGACCAATGGCTCGCCTACCATTACGGTCCAACATACTCGAGCGTTTTGAACAACAAATTGATTCAAGTCCTGCGTTGTGAATATGGTCAGTGGTTGATGCTCATTTGTTGTTCCCATTTCATGCCACACGATATGGATGTTGTGTTTCGAATCTGGTCAACAACTATACCTTGTCATTTTCACCACCCCCATATGTCCCAAACATTCAGTGTAGTGGTTAATTTTCCATGTTGTCTCTTCATGCTTCGGTCTGCCTTGGGCAGGAGTGTGATTCCAGCTGTGAGACCCTTATATAATGGGGAGAGCCTAGTCCAACACCTTTTTTCCCACACCAAGCATTTCTCACAAGGAATAGGAGCTATGATAGGGAAATGCTTGCATAAGAGGTCATATGGCTATAGTTGGTCGGGACACCCAGTCTCTGGTCCCTCGACCCTTTCAGCCCCTTGGCGCAAGTTCTCATTTAGGATTGTGCGGTGTGGTATGGACTCACGTCCTCATTCATTCTGGGGTATTTTTCTATGCCACACATATCTCCTTGAGAAATACCTCATTCATTTATCATCCTTTTCATGAGCATAGGACCCTCTATTCTTCGTAAGACCTATCTCTTGAGTTTCCATCATATTTTATATCTGAATGGACCCCTAAACAACATAGATGTTTAGCCCAAGGGCTCCATTACTATTTCATACCAACTTCCTTGAGGATTTCAAGAAAGAAATGATACAACTCCCGTGTTGGGAATGTGGTCAATGGCCGATGCTCAATTGATTCTCCTGACTTCTTGTCAAATAAATTTGGAAACTATGTTGCAAACATGGTCAAAAGTTATCCTCTATCATTGTTTCCATTTCATGGTCTTCCATAGGCATGATGATTGACCCTCTCCACTAAATTTTCTCATTCATATGACAATAAACTAGGAATCTATGGCCTGATCCCAACGGCTTGAAACTAAGAGCACCATCGTCCCTGTTGTATGACGATAATATGCACAACATCCTTCTCGAGAACTATGTGTATCTTGATTCCGTTAATTATGGGATACGTAGTTCCGCCTGGAAATCTAAGTCCTTGGTTCTAGCCCCATCTCTTAGAAACCTCCTTATAATCCTGGCTGCCTATCCTGAATCCTTCTTAGGGAGGGGTATGTAGTGTGGTTTGGGATTATGTCCCCATTCATGTCGAGTTTGTAACAAACATGAAACACACCTCTCTTTCCCGAGTTCCCTTCTCTCCCTTGACCTACACTCATCTTTTGAGTCATTTTATATTAAGTTCGGTCCCTCAACCCTCTTCGGTGATTCGCTAATGTTCCTAGGAGTACTCCGGTTCATAGTCTGGAGTGTCAGATTCTACCTCGACATTCTTTCACATTGTGAATATGGCCAGTGGTTGACACTCATTTGTTGTTCCCATTTCAGGTCACATGATATAGATGTTGTGTTCAAAAAACGGTCAACAGTTATCCTCCATCATCATGAAAACCCCATCAATACTTAAATATCGGTTACATGATTCACATCATTTTCCACCCCTTCATGTCTAAGTGGTATTTCGACACTTTTTGTACTATTCCTCAGTGTGCATTTGCACGTTAGGAGGAAAAAGCCATGGTGAGGCATCGTTTAAGTCTCTCTAACGAATTCCCCTTCACATGTATCCCATGTATTTCAATGACCTATTCCGCCCTTGTTTCCCATAACTAGTTTGACTAATGTGGGTTTAGGGATATGATTGAGGGCTGCACCCCCTTGGAAGAGTTTTTCTTCATCATGGTCCGAGCTCTAAGACCTTAAAACAAGACCTCTTTATGCATCCTCTCTTTAGAACTACATATATCTCGATACCCATTCTCATTGGATAATTAGGAACGACCAGACCTCTAGTCTTTGGGTCCAGATGAAGTTCCACTAATTACCTCTTCTATTTATCCGTTTAGGCGCTGACTCTTATAGGATTGTGTGGCATGGTGTGTGTGTTCTTATTTCCTCATTCATGTTGGGTTTTCAATAGTGGAACCATGTACTCCCCTTCTAGGAGCTAATCTCTCTTACCTCCTATCCCTCTTGAAGTTAAAATGTATGTCACCCCCCTTGACGTTAAATTGTATATGGTCCTAGATGAACTAAAACTCTTACATCCCACAATATGTTAAACTGCACTCTCAGAACTATGTATGGCTTTATTCCTATCCTCATGGGATATGTAGGACCACCTGGACATTTCATCCACAAGTCAATCCCCATATTTTATGACCTTTGCTGGACCCTTGGCTCGAGGTTTCTTCCTCAGAATCGTGCATGGCGTGATGTGGACCTCATCCACATTCACATCAGGTATGCTTTATCACATCATGTGCATTTCCCCTATAGTCCCTCATGACTTTAAACTATTTTCCTTATTTCACAACATTAAAATTCATTGTTGATCCCATCAGATGACTCAAAACTATGACCTTATCATCTGGGCCACATGATGAAAAAACGACACTGCATCGTGGTGTCCTCATTTAAGAGGACATCATGTTTGATATCAGTCACACACCGCACAATTTTTCAATTATTTCACATGGTTTGATTCTAGTGGGTATGCCTAGTCTTTCCATCCTAGGTCTTTGTCATTACAAAAAACACACATTCGTCCTAAAGGACAAAACAGACCTATCAAATGCTGCTTATTTTGGTTCGAGGGCCAGACCCACATGACCTAATTTTCCGTGGAACTAGTATCTTACCATGCCACCTTCAGAACTACATATTGGTTGATTCTCATCCACATGGGGTAAATAATACTTCCTGATCACTTTGCCTCATTCCTAGCCTAACATTCACTTTTGGTCCCTAGACCTAGAAGTTTCCCGGGGAGCACATTGTGATGATACAAACTCTTACTATCCTCATTCATGTCGAGTTTTAGTAAATAATTCACCCATGTCTCACTCCTTCAGTTCCATATATGGTCCGAGCTCTATGACCATAAACTAATACAACTCCATGTCCTTTTTTCATGAAATTATTATGCACAACATCTTCCCAAACTAGGTATGGCTTGATTCCCATCCTCATGAGATATGTAGGAAATCTCACACATTCCATCTGTTGGTCTTTCCCATAGAATCTAAAATCCCATCCCCTCTATTTTTCCTCTTGACCCAATCTATTTTGGGAAAACGTGGTATGGTGAGTACCTCTTGGGTTCTCATTCATGTTAGGTTTTTCAACAGCCGCACCATGTGCCTCCCTTTTCATTTCCCAAAACGGCCTAATTTATATAACCCTAAACTAAGATCTATATATGGGAACTACGTTTTGGGTTTAGTTACTTCACCACCCTGCACCCAGTCCATTAAATCAGCCCCCCCTAATGTCCCGTCCTATGACCATTATGTTGGAAGCATGAAACCTTAGGGCCCTTGTCCTCGGAGGGGGACTCGACTCCTTCTATTAGATACGTCTTATTTGTGTACTCAGATGCATTGTGAAAATGATCCCGAAGTGTGAAATTTACATGGGGAAATTCCCTTCATACCATTTCCAAGCTTAATGATCCCATTATCTGGATCTTCATCCTATTCCATGTCTGATGGAACACCCCCCCCATTTTATGGCCTGGTCTCATGCCACATTGGCTTACCTTCCATCTTGGTTCAAGGTAGTTGAGGACCTCAGATGAAATTTGCGACATGTCTCGTGTTTCGAACATGGTTAGTGGTTGACCCTCATTTTTTTGTCCCCATTCCAGGATAATGCGATATGGATACTCTGTTTTGAACATGGTAAATAGTTATCCCCTATCGTCACTCCACCATCATTGTTGGCCAGATCTTGAGAATCATGATTCACATTCTCCCACTTCATTATGTTTAAGTGGAATACCAACATACATGGATTTACCGCTTCGTGCATCTACGTGCATTAAGTAGGTGGGTCAACATTATTCGGATTCCATTCACCTAGAATCCCATCATCCCTAACATTTTCCTTAATGTGCTAGGAAATTCCCATCACTGCTATTTGTTTCCCACATTATGCACGACTCATGTGGGATTAGTAGATTTGGTAAGATGTGTACTGGTGAACCCATGCCACACATGCTTTTAATTTCCCCACATGACGTTAAACTACACTCTGATGACTACTTGAGGCTTGATTTCCATCTTAATGGGGTACATAAGAATGTCTAGGCACCTTGCCTTGGTCCCAGCCTAACGTTTTCTTTTGGTCGCTCGACCTGAAAAAATTTCCTCTAGGGATACGAGGTGTGTTGTGGAATTCTTATGTCCTCATTCACATCGGGTTTATGGATACCACATCACATGCTCCCTACCTAGGATCTTCCCTTAAACTCCTCATCCTATAATATGATGTTAAACTCCACGAGTCCATATGTCCTTTCCATGAGCATAGGACCCTCCATGTTTTGAAAGCCCCATATTATGGGTTTCCATCATCTTTTATATCAGGAAGGGCCCCTAAAAAACATAAGTGTTTATCCCAAGGGATATCCTACCATTTCATGCCAACGTCCTCAAGGATTTTGAGAAAAAAATTGATATAAGTACCGTGTTGCGAATATGGTCAATGGTCAATGCTCAATTGTTTCCCTCGACCTTCAATCACATAAATATGGATACTATGTTGCAAACATGGTCAACAGTTATCCTCTATCGTTGTTTCCATTTTTCTATCTTCCATAGGCATGATGATTCAGCCCCTCCACTCAGTATTCTCTTGCATATGACATTAAACTAGTTATCTACGGTCCAAGCCCTATGACCTTAAACTAAGATCACCACCATCCCTACTGTATGACGATAATATGCACAACATCCTTCTCGAGAACTATCTGTGTATTGATTCCCATCCTTATGGGATACGTAGGACCACCAGAACATCTATGTCCTCAGGTCCATCCCCATCTCTTAGAAACCACCTTATCATTCTAGCTGCTTGTCTTGAGTCCTTCTAAAGGAGGGATATGTAGTGTGGTTTGGGCTTGTGTCACCATTCATTTCGGGTTTGTGAAAACCACGAAGCATACATCTCTCTCCTGAGTTACATTTTCTCCCTTGACCTACACTCATATTTTTGAGTCATTTTATCTTAAGTTGGGCCCCTTGACCCCTTCAGTGATTCACCGATGTGCCCAGAAGTACTCTGGTTCAGATTCTGGAGTGTCAGATTCTACCTAGACATGCATTCACATTGCGAATATTGTCAGTGGTAGACACTGATTTGTTGTTCCCATTTCAGGTCACTGGATATGGATGTTGTGTTTCGAACCCAGTCAACAGTGATCCTCCATCTTCAATAAAACCCTATCAATCCTTAAATTTTGGTTACATGATTCACATCATTTTCCTCCCCTTCATGTCAAAGTAGAATTTCAATACTTTTGGTACTATACCTAAGTATAAATTTGCATGTTGGAGGACAAAGCCACAGTTAACTATCATCCAGGGATTCGTACGGACTTCCCCTTCATGCGTATCCCATGCGTTTCAAAGACCTCTTCCCCCTTGTTTCACATATTGTGTTTGACTAATGTGGGCTTAGGGATAAGATTTAGGTTTAAACCTTCTTGTACGAGTTTTGATTCTTCATGGTTCGAGCACTAAGAACTTAAACTAAGACCTCCATAAGAATCCACTCTTTAGAAATACATATAGCTTGATTCCCATGCTCATGGGATACGTAGGAACGACCATACATCTGGTCTTCGGGTCCAACTCATGTTCCACTAATTACATATTTTGTTTATCCTTTCAGTCCCTGACTCTTATAGGATGGTGTGGTGTGGCTTGAATGGTCTTATGTCCACATTCACATTGTGTTGTCAATAGCTGAACCATATACTCCCATTCAAGGAGCTGGTCTCTCTTACCTCTTATCCCTCATGACATTAATCTGTATGTCATCCCCCATGAAGTTAAATTGTATACGGTCCTACATGATCTAAAACTGTTATGTCCTACAATACATTAAACTGCACTCTTAAAACTAAGTATGGATTGACTCCTATCCTCATGGGATATGTAGGAACACCTAGACGTTTCATCCATAGGTCAATGCCCATATTTTATGACCTTTTCTGTCCCCTTGGCCTGATGTTTCTTCCTCAGAATCGCGTGTGGTGTGATGTGGACCTCATCCTCATTCACATTGGCTATTCTTTATCCCATCATGTGCATTTCCACTATGGTCCAAAATGAATTTAAACTATTGTATTTATTGCACGATGTTAAAATTCATGGTTGTTCCCATCACATGACCCAAAACTATGACCTTATCATCCGGGCCACATAATGAAAAAATGACATTGCATTGTGGAGTCCTCATTTAAGAGGACATCAAATTTGATATCAATCACACACCATACAATTTGTAAATTATTGAACACGGATTGATTCTTATGGAGATACCTGGTATTTCCATCCCAGGTCCATCTCTTCACAAAACAACACACATTCATCCTAAAAGACAAACAAAACCTATCAAATGCCGCTTATTTTGGTGTGAGGGCCAAAACCGCATGAATTTATTTTCCCTGGCCCTATTATCTTACCATGCCACCATTGGAACTATGTATGGATTGATTCCCATACACATGGGGTACTTAGGAATGCCCGATCACATTGCCTCAGGACTAGACTAACTTCCAATTTTGGTCTTTAGACCTAGATGTTTCCCAAGGAACACATTGTGATGATACAGACTCCTACTATCCTCATTCACATCATGTTTTAGTAAATACTTCACCAAGTGTCTCCCTCCTTTAGTTACATCTATGGTCTGAGCTCTCTAACCATAAACTAATACCACTCAGTGTCCTTTTTTCATGAAATTACACTACACAACATCTTCCAGAACTAGGTATGTCTTGATTCCCATCCTCATGGGATATGTAGGAATGCCCAGACATTCCGTCTGTAGGTCTTTCCCCAGGAATCTAAAATCACATCCCCTCTCTTTTCCCCCTTGACACAATCACTTTTGGGAACATGTGGTATGGTGAGTACCTCTTCGATTCTCATTCACATCAGGTTTTTCAACATCCACAACATGTGTATTCCCTATCTTTTCCCATTTTGGCCTATGTTCTATGACCCAAAACTAGGATCTTTATATTGTAACTACGCGTCAGGTTTTTCTTCTTCTCCACCCCGCACACAGTCCATTAAATCATTCCATCCTTTAATGGATCTTCATACGACCATTAAGTTGGAAGCATGCAACATTAGGAAACTTTTCCTTAGAGGGGGACTTGAATCCCTCTATCAGATACGTCTTATTGGTGTACCCAGATGCATTGTGAAAATGATCCCGAAGTGTGGAATTTCCACAAGGACATTCTCCTTATACCATGTACAAGCTTCGGGAGCCTGTTATCTGGCTCCTCATCCACTTCCACATCTGAAGGGACACCCCCTCAACCCCTTTATGGATTGGTCTCATGCCACATTGGATTACCTGCTGTCTTGGTTCAACGTACCTGAGGACCTCAAACGACATTTGTGACCGGTCTCTTGTTTCAAGCATTTTTAGTGGTCGACCCTCATTTGTCTGTCCCCATTCTAGGATAATGTGATATGGATACTGTGTTTTGAACATGGTAAACCGTTGTCCCCTATCGTCATGCCACAATCATTGTAGGCCAGATCTTGAGAATCATGATTCACATTTTCTCACTTCCTTATGTTTAAGTGGCATTCCAACATACTCGGATTTACCCCTTCGTGAATCTAGGGTCATTAAGTAGGTGGGTCATCATTATTCATATACAATTCACCTAGCATCACATCACCCCTAACATGTGCCTTAATATTCTAGGAAATTCACATGACTATTATTTGTTTCCCACATAAATCATGATTCATGTGGGATTAGTAGATTTGTTAGGATGTGTACTGGTGCAGCCTTTCCACACATGCTTTTCATTGTCCCGTGTGACGTTAAACTATGCTCTCAAGACTACATGAGGCTTGATTCCCATCTTAATGGGGTACATAAGAACGTCTAGTCACCTTCCCTTGCTCCCCGATTAACTTTGGTTTTGGTCCCTCGACCAGAAAAAACTTCCTCTAGGGATTCGTGGTGTGTTGTGGACTTCTTACGTCCTCATTCAAGTCGGGTTTATGGCTACCACATCACGTGCTCCATTTATGGGATCTTCCCTTCCACTCCTCATCCTATCATATGAAGCTAAAATCCATGACTCCATATGACTTCAGTGAATTACAATAAACTACAGCTCTACCTAGAATAATTTCCGGATGCCCCTTGTAAGTCATAAGATTCACCAGATCTCTTTCTAGAGAGGGTTTCCACTACTAGTGTTGGCCTCCGTCCATGCCATGCTTAAGAACTACTCTTGGATTTATTCTCATTCATTTTTTATACATAGTGATGCCCTGATATTTCACCTTGGGCCCAATCATATGGTCATTAAAACTTCTATCCCCTCAGTCCCGATCTTGGTCCAGGTAGTATGACCTTTAAATGATGTGCATCATCCTCACTCTGCGACGTTTAGACTTCATGTTTGTCGTTTTATCGATATGATGTAAAACTACAAGGCATTCTAGGTCCTTTCCAGAGAGGTCCTGTCTGAATGTATGTTTGATCCCAGATTAGACAGATATTCCCACCTAATGTCTTTCCACCATGATGGTGTGATTTCAAGAGTCTTAGACTCCATTTGAACAACCCATCACTCCAAATTTCATGCATTGGGTTCCATTTATTCTGACCCTAATCCTGTTTTACATCTAAAAAAACCCCCTAATAGTATGGATTCTCGGGGTATGGCTCGCCTATTGTCCTAGGACAATGTTCTAGAAGAATAATGCGTAGCATTTTTAGTTAGGCCATGTGCTTCGAACATGGTCAACGACCATCCCTCGTTTGTTTTCTCCATTTCAGGCTAAAACAATAAGGATACAATGTTTTGAATGCGGTCAATGGTTATATTTCATTATCACGCCAGCCCCACAGTGTTCCATATATAGGGTATCATGATTCACACGTTCCTCTCCCCTATGTTCAGATTAAATCAAAATTCCCTTCACGTTACCCCGCTCGTGCACTAGAGCACATTGGGAAGATGACTCATCGATTGTTCGGAGATCTTCATTCTCAAGTCAAGCCTCTCTCCTTCTCACTGGAAATATGGATTTGTTGTCCATACCCCGGATTCCCAATGCTTGGTTTTCACTCTTATATTCAAATGGAATGACAAGGTGTTCATCCCTTATTTCTCACATCGAGCCCAACCCACTTGAGCTTAGGGACTGATTACTGGATTATCCATGAATTTAACAAAAATGAAATAGACCAAAAATGAATAACAAGACTCATGCATGCATATAGAATAAATAATCAAAACATGAAGGTTCATTAAAAAGTTACATGCATCATAGTACTTGTGGATTGACCCCTACCATGGAAAGGATGACCCCGAAAAAAGAGTGTTGAAGCTCCTCCACCCTCTGGCTTGTGGCATATTGGATTTGTTGTCACCTTTTAAGTTATTTCTCTTCCTGGGTAGTAATGGGTCACAGTTTGTCAACAGTATTTTGGGCCCACTCCTCATTGGTTTGGATGAAGTTCATCTCCTCAGAGGCTTGCCTCATGCGCTCTTCACCCTCCACCATCTGAGCTTTCAGCCACAATATAATCTTTGATTCCATGTTGAGGAATGCAGAATGCTCATCTTCTAAGATGTGCTGATGCTGAATCAAATTTTCAACATCTTGGAGCCTCTTGATTTTCACTTCTTTTCTTCACTTCCAATCCACAACATGTATGCAGTCATATTCCAAGAGATTCTCCGCCATGAGATCTCGAATGAGCATGTGGGGATATCAGGCATCCACTCCCCCAACACACAGTTCACACAGTCACGAATGATGTATCTCCATTTAGTCTATCCATTGTGCTTAAGAGGTGTCGTCGATAAAGAGATTCATAAACTTTCATGACTGGTGATAGACCATCTTGCTATCATCTTCATTAGAGGCTGTCTCGTCCCAGTCTGCGAGGTTGGCAGTATCATATGCATGGAACACCCCCATGAACTCGTCCGTAGGGTCCGCATCTGGTGTCTGATTGGGTATGAAAGGACCTGTGATTTCAGATTGATATTCATCATTGGATTCCACCACAATAATCTCAGGATCTGCCTTGATAATGGTCCCACCAGTGATCGGGAGGGCCACACCTTGGTTAGTTTAGGTGTCTTCTTCCATGATTACCAACATTACCCTAGGAAAGGTACTACCAAAATTACCAACCAAACTTTCCAAGGCATCCCATGCCATTTGACGAACTGTTCATACAATGAATTGCACAAATGATAGTTAACCTGATCAATGGGTGGGAAACATGAATTCTCTAAAGGGACCTCACATAGATCAAACTGTCGGTCTCTCTCATGGGTTGTTGCTATCAGGACCTTAATTCTTGGCCCCCTTATATTGTCCAGAAGTCTAAAACCTCCATAGGAACCACCTTGTGTGTTCGGGCCTCGCTAGATGCGTTAATTTCCATAGTCGTTGGTGTAGATCCCGAAGGCCTCGCATTAGCATCTACTGAGGGGAGAGAACGAGTTCTGGGTATGAGGCCCTCTTATATAGTTTAAATATTAGTGTGTGGTGAAATGTAACCTAGAAGTAGATCCTAGGGAATATAATTAGGGTTTTACCTCGAGAGCCTCCGAAAACTCTTTCATTTTGGATCCGAATTGCCAATTTCACCCTCCTCCAATGGGCTCCCTCTACCGACCTCCTCCCCACAGGAGGACTCGTCTGATTATTTTAGCAAAGGTAAGTGTTCCCTCGGTTTAGTATATGACAACTGTGGAGGGGTCTTACGATCCAACAACACCTTTAACAGATCTATCATTCGATGCGGTGCACCCTGGGAGTGCATGAAGTCCTCCAACTTGGCCACGTATTGCACCGCATACACCTGGGATACTGTAAATCTGGACCTGATAGGGCCGATTCCAGGAAAATTCATCTAGAGATGGTTCAGGTGATGCCACATCTCAGACAATTTGAGGAATAGCTGGTTGAAATCCCAGATATCCCAACATTCAGGGAAGACAATGTTCTCCGACATGTCTATATGGAACAATCGCTTCCCCTAAGCCTGGGTGGATATCCAATAGAATCCCCAGGGTAGCCTCCCCTCCAGATGACTCTGCTCCTCTGGGACTACCGGTTCTGCTGCCACTGCTCGCTCTACATCTACCTCCCCTTCCACTAGTGCGGGCCTCTCCAATACTACAGCCCCGCCACCATGATATGTACTTGCCGTCTTTCGGCCCGGACCTTGAGGTTGGGGAGGCACCTCATCAATGGCACGAATGGTTGGCTGATTCAGCATCTCCCCAGGGTAATCCGCCTCCGAGGTTTTGGCATACTCTTTCACCAGTCCGAAGACATTTGTGGGTGGAGGTAGCTCGTTCCACATATTCATGTATTCTTATGTGAACATGATCCAAATTTTCCTCATTATGCATGGGTGGTCCCCATTGTGCACCCCCAAATAGACTCATGGGGCCAGTCACTACATGCACCGAAATTTCCTTGAAAATTAGTGTGGGGTGTATGGATCACATAGGGACTCATGGTCTACCCACACCACTAGGAATCCACCCCAAAAGGCAATGAGGTAAGTCTTATTTTCCTCTATTCCACGTCCGTTATCAGTGAACACACATGTTGGCAATGGGAACAGGTGGAAAATGAACTTGTCTACCTTTTAGACCCAGTTCAATACCACTTGCACAGTCATCTTGGCTGGAAATCTCCCCACAACATTGAAAAAGGATGGATGAAAGATCGATCCTATGGGGGGAGATGGGGTTTAGATATTCATATACCCCTCTAACGTGTGACGATATCCATCCATACAGAAGTTGGAATGACCCAAATATTATCTATGGCCTCTTCCCCTTGCTCATATGCCACAACATCTTGTACAGCTTAGAAAGCATCAGGATCCTGATGTTGACCCGGCCTCCTATCACCAGCATGGATGCCAGGATAAATGTTCTCAGTCACAGGCCCATGTTTTTGTCTCTCACTGACATGATACAATCGCAGATGAGCGCCACAATGAATGTAGACAACCAGACTACCGATTTCTTCTCAGTACTGATGCAGAATCCCCACATATTCCAGTGGCTATCTTCCATGAGCTTCTAGTATGAGTTCACTTTGCCTCGTTGATCCCCCTTCAGGCTTGTGCGAGGCCTCAAAGAGAACTGCCTATTTTCCAAGAAGTTCAAGAACTGCTTAAACCGCTGATTGAAGTGGACATCTCCCACTGAATGCTTGTCCTCTCCCAGCACATGGATCATCAACGCCATCACCAACGGTGGCATCTACTATGGATCCTCCCACACAGCCTTAAAGGGGATGAAATCATCATACATCTCCCCCAATATTGGGACCCCCAAGATCTAATGTAACTCCCATTAACTGATGCCAAACTCTCTATGGTGAAAATGGAAGGTATTGGTCTTCGATGACCATTTTCTCAGTAAATCCTTTAGCAGCTCCTTCGGCTGATAGATATGGAATTGGGAGGCCCAATCCACTTCATACATGCCCATAATTCAGAGATCTACCCTGAATTCCCTGCCTGAGACACCAATCCAGTAGGCCCAGGGCCAGTCGTCTGTGAAGTTTCCACCCTAATTCATATCCCACTCATCGGAACACCCCTTTTCTAGGTTCCTCTATGCCGACTTCAAGATAGTATGGTACAACGGGGGAGATTCATCTAGCTACAATTCCATCCTATCATCATTGTTCATGTGATTGTATAGACAGTTAGCATTGATAGGTGTGAAGTCCTCCCAGGAATGGCCGTTAGCCACCCTGAAACACTGGTGCAGACACGACGTGCTCCAAAACTAGTAAGCTAGTTCATCACTGATCACTTCAGGGATAAAGACGTCATCCCTCAGGACAAAGCCATATAGAGGCAGCCTTCTGCACAGTGGATAGTCCCTTTGGATTTCCGAAAGCAGGGACACCTACAAGTTATGGTCATAATGGCTTCACACAAACTCCCTTATACCTGAGCTATCTTCCATATCCTCCCTCCGGGTGGCATCCTCAAGGACCCCCTGGTAGCCTCTTGGTGAGCCATTCAGTTTTTGAGGTTTCGAAGATTTTGTTCTTGGATCGAAAATCTCTTTCATGGAGCTCTGTCATGGATCTCGTTCGTGAAGACTGAGTGCGGAGCTCGATCTCAGCAATGAAATCACAGAGCCCTATCTCAGCCTTCAGACTCCAGACATAGATCATACTATCGCAAATTGAATGACTTGCTATACACCATGAAGTAGAAATCCTGATTCACAGAGAGCAATTATGGAGTATGCAAAGCTTCGTAATTCAAGATAACTATGTGACAAAATGCATAGGTGAGAAAGGAAAAAAGAGAGGTTATCCCCCCTATTTATTGGTGATGACACCCTATGATTCTCAGCGTATCCATCCGTGGCGAGCATAATGGCACTCATAGCTTGTGCACTGCTACTCTGCCTTGTGAGCCTCCTTCTTGAGCCCTCTTCGTGATTGGACAAGGATTTTTGGTTATTAACCCTCAGACATTGACCCTCGCTTTCCCCTCGTCTCCATGTCTGAGGGGGTGATTTGTTGGTGATAAAATCACCGCCTTGTGAGCCTCCTTCTTGAGCCCACTTCATGATTAGACAAGGATTTTTGGCGATTAACCCTAAGACATTGACCCCTGCTTTCCCCACGGATCCATGTCTGGGGGGGTAATTTGTTGGTGATAAAATTTGGGAAGAGGATGAAAAATGAACATCCATTGGGACGAGCTCATGAAGCATGTTCATGGATCCTCACAGCACCATAACAAGGGAAATGCTCCCCCTCTTTGAAGCCACTGTAGAGTAAGGAGGTGGGTGGCTTTGTGAACTAGTTTGATGTTTGTGAAGCCGCTGCGGAGAATGGAGGTGGGAGGCTCCGCAACTCCTTTTTTCCTTTGTGGCCATTCAGGTTTCCACTAAGTGATTTCAAAGTACTTTGGGTGGTTCTTTATGTTGCCTTTAACAGCCTTATGCTTCTTCTCATAGGAACGCTAATGGCTATTTCTTCTTCGCATAGTCAGGATAATCTGGGACCCTTAGTGGATTAGTCCACAAGACCCCTTCACTAAGGCATTACTAATGCCTTCCCTTACTTAAGGGAGGGATGGTATCATTTATGTAAGTCTTAAGGGTGTAGAGTGAACCAGCCTCATCTGAGCTACATGACATTTAACTGACAATCACCATCATCCTCACCACATGATGTTAAACTGTGACCATGCCCCATGAATCGTATGCAGGGTGCCTCATCATAGACATTCTCTATGCCCAATGTTCTCCATGGGAGTTAGATCTTCCTCACATGGATTGAGATCCTATTTTCTGGAGCCATGTCTATCCATGGGGATAGATCAACGACCTGGGTGTAAACCCATATCCTTTTTGGTGGGAGGCAGCACCCCCGCTCCTCCAATCTTCTTCTTGGACAATGACTGGAGATGGGGGATGGGTATCAAATCCCTCCTCTCTTCTATTCCAAATACCTCTCCCATTGGGCATTGTCTTAATCGGTCCCCCATCCTGGAGTAAGTCCCAATATCCATCTTCCTGGGCTGCGAACCACATGTATGCCTCTGTTTTCTCTTTGGGCCACTAACCACATGTATGCTCCATTCCACTTCCACAGATGCACCTTTCATGATGTGATCATCCAGTCTTTGCTGCATCTTGTTTCTCACACCGAGCATGACTCATGTGGGCCTAGACTAAGCACTGACAATGACATTGTTTTTGGGCGACCTAGAGTGTAATCCCCAAAGACCTTCTCGAATTACGCGGACATTGATACTTTCCAAGGTACGATATGTAGGAATCCTTTTTGAGGCTCAATACCAAAAACCATTGGTCCCAACCACTTCTTGTCGGTTCACCAATACACCCATTCCGAACTACGTGAACTTTGATCCTTACCAAGGCATGGAACATAGGAAGCCTCCCTGAGGTTCAAGACCAACAACCATTGGTCTCGACCACTTCACGTCGGTTAAAAAATGCACCCATCCTGAACTACGTGGACTTTGATCCTTTCCAAGGCAATGTATGTAGGAAGCCTACCTAAGGTTCATTCCTAACACCCATTTATTCTGACCCACTTCATGACGGTTCACCTTCAACCCGCATGACATTAAACTGAATGCTCCTATTCATCCCACACGATGTTAAATGATACCCGCTCAAACTATGTGGGATTTGACCACTGTCTCTTAGATAGGGTACATATGAAACCTCCACGAGGTTCAACCCCATCCATCAGTAATCTGTTGCTCCGCCATCTAGTGGTAATCCATTTTTCCCATCTAGTGGTAATCTGTTGTTCCCATCTAGTGGTTATACATTGTAAAACCCATTTAGTGGTAAGCTATTGTGAACAAATTTCCATGGTAACCTGTTGTAAATTCCATCCAGCGATAATCTGTTGTGATCCCCTATCCAATGGTAAGCCATTTTGAACCTCACGTAGTGGTAAAATGTTGTGATTCCCATTCCATGGTAAGCCGTTGTCAACCCAGACCCAACAGTAAGCCATTGTCACCCCTTCCATTGGGACCCATATTTATAGTCCTTCCTAGTAGCGTAATACCATCCTCAGGATACTACCCATGCTTAATCCTAATTATATCATCGGGACACTATCATATGCACACACCACGATCATATACCCCATCCTAAACTACATGGAATTTGATTTCTTACCACAGGGATATGTATGAGTTCTCTTTTAGGATCTATCCCATCATCTCTGTAACCCTAAAGTTGACTCCATCTCATTATCCATCTACTTCACTTCACCATCCATTATCCGTCTTGATTATTACCCGAGCCACCACATCCCTGTGAGATCATGCTATTCACCTCTTCAATGCTCTTAATAGAAACCAGATAACTAACCACTTGTTAGCCCCTGCATCAGTGTTCACACTTGGGGTTACAACCATATGAACCACTCCCCTTAGTGTTCTAATCCACCGGGTCCATCTCCACCATACGTTAAACTCACAACATACCTTTTGTTAAACAAGGTAATAAAAGAAAAACCTCAGAGACTTTCCGATGGAAAATAATCCCCCCACATTCGACATGGGCTTCCATGGGATTCTGTTCCCTCATGAAGCATTATAATAAGAGGAAGAAACCAAAACACACTAGTGTTATAGCATCCAGACATGTCAGTGATGTCTAACATGACTACTCACCCGACTGAAGGTTTTTTCCCTGGATGAATCCCTTGAAATTTCCTGATAGAATCAGTGTAATAAACCGGTATCCATGAATAAATGGCCCTAGGAAGAGTTTCACAAACAATGTCTTAATCTATAATAGATACATGTACTAGGTGATGATTTCAAAGGAGGAATCCACAGAAGTAATAACTAACATCCCATAATCCCATTTAGATTAAGGAGAATACATCCTTGAATAAGAGACAGATTGTACCCACCTTTGGAAAGTAGTAATGCGGTGAAAAAAGTAGTATGTCCTCAAACAGACAGATTCACACGCCCCGAAGAAAGTTTCAGAAACAGTAACCCTTGGGTTTAACAAATCATTTAACATGAGATATTATTTAGGAAGAATGAAATAATTTTTTTGAAGATATAAGATGAAGGGTATGATATCACCATTGAGAATAAAACATTCTTCAATGTAGATGTTATTGAGGTAATTAAGGTTTTGGATATTAATTTTTTATTCATACATATTTTATATTAATAATTTTATTGACTATATTATAATAAAAAAAAAATTAGATTTTATTAATGAATAATGTCATTATAAATATCTTTATAGACCGTTTTGATCAATTAGAAGTTGATTTTAGTGCTTCTGGAATAAAAAATTCATCTCAAGTACTCATCATTAGGAGAAACAAGTTAGCTTTTGGTGGAAATGTATTAAGGGATGAAAATATATATTTAAGGTTAGTATATATCCATATTATATTATTATATATGTCAAATTAATGACTCAACTCTAGTAAAATGATCTTAAGTACTTTTTTCCCTATGATGTTAAATTATGATGAACTGGTTGTCTTTTAATCCCTCACTGATTCATGGATTTTTTGTTTTTAACTTTCTCCTGAAAATGTTCTCTATCACTTTCTATTAGTCCATGGGAATTATTTTTCCCTTTTATATCCATGTTTCCACTTCCCCCAAATTTTCTCATATTAAAGGAGCGAGATTTTTTTTATTCTGAATGACCCTCATATTTCTTATTCTCTTTTATCAAGAGGATTTTTTACTAACACTTTTTATGAAATTATTTTCAATAAATGATATTTCAAAAAAAATACTCTATTAATAATCACATGTTCAAAATATGAGGACACAATTTATTAATGTGGGTGAACGTAACACCCCAAGATTCCACTTTTCTTGAAAACAATTTTTGTGCCCATAAAGAGTTTTTAACAAAATAATCTAAATTTATCACTATTAGAGAAATAATTTAATGAAATTTATATACTATATAATAAATAAAAAGTTTTAACACTCATATAATATTTTTCTGATCATGGGATAAGAATAAATTTGAATTTATGCTAAAAAATGAAAATTTTCTAAAAAGTTGATTTAGTTGAATATTCTATACATATTTTAAAATTAATTTATGTCACTTATAGGTGATTAATTTATAAACACGAATCCATATTAGGAATAATGGGTTCCAAATTTTTTAAATATTCCCCTTTTATTTTTGTTCAATATGAATTGTAAAAATAGTTCAATTTATCGACTTTGTAAAGGGTGAATCTAGATAATCTAGGTTAAAATTAAGACATACGACCATAATATATTATCATAACATAAATCATTTTAATTAAATTATTATTTTATCAAATTGGGATCTAAATTTACCTATTTAATGGATACATTTCCTGGAAATGAACTATATAATATTTATATCAAAGAAAGTTACAAAATATTACTCTCTTAGTTTTAAATATCTATTATATGTCCACATAGGGAACAAAGAACGTTATGAATGTATATATATTTTCATTTCAATCTTAATGAAATTATTTTTATTATAGTAAATTAGTTCTAATTTTTATAAATTATATAAAAACCTTAATGTCTTATTCCACACTAATGTAGTATTTCTATAATTAATAAAAAAATATAAAATGATTTTGGAAAAATTGAACGTAATATAATTTGAGTGAGTTAATGTTTTACATGAATATTTTATAGGATTAGTAAATTTGGTTGTTATGTTAAATAATTATATTCTAATTAACCCTTTTCAATTATGCATTTAAATTCAATTAAAATTTATATTGTTGAAAATTAAATTAATGATATTTTTAAATAACTAATATTTTATTAAAAGATATAAAATTTATAAAAATAATATACTTCTCCAAATGAAAGGTATTTGTTTGGAAACCATAATCCATGTTTATTTATGTGTGTTTCATAATTTTATAGTAACATTATTAACCCTTAAAATGTTTAAAACATTAATGTTACGATAATTGTCAATAGGGTTAATGAAGGGTTTAAACTAAAGGATAGGGTTATAAATTTGATCCTAACATGTAAAAATTTAATAGGGTGAGAGGATTTCGACTCATATCATATTATTTGAAAATATTATAAATTTGGATCAATTTTTTAACTCAAAATTAATTTATATTAATTTAACATTTTATGAAATTCTAAGGGTGCCCCTCCCTTGAATTATAAAAGAGAACTCTCACTTCTTTTATTTACACTACATTGAGAATTTTATATTGACCTAAATCTACCAATTTATCTTCTACACTATCTTATACACATTATAGATGTAATTTTATTCTCTAAAGTTCAACCCTTGATCATTTAATAGGATATCTAAATGATTTATTTCAAAGGAGAAATAATCGCCCCAACTAATCACGTTATTTTTAATTATTAATTTACTTTTTAACCTGTTATATTACTCATTAAATAATGAAAACAATATAATAAATATATATTTATTTTTTCGTGATTATTAAACCACCAATATTCGCATAGTTTCCAATAAATGAGAAGTAAAAATAATGTTCGTGCAAGAATATTGATTATCGCATGTATCGATACAATTCATTTCTCATCACCATATATTATGGATGTGAAGTATGATGGGTTTAATGTTTATATATGATAATTATTTAATAAAAATAAATATTTTATGATAATATTATATATTGCTTCTTACCTTCAAAACTGTTGGAAAATGATAATGTCACTCCTACACACGGGTGGACCACCACCACCACAAAGTGATGTGATTCATTTTTCATTTATATTTTAGTAGGATGGTAATAAGTATATATTTTATGATTATAAATGATATAAATGATAAAATAATTCTTAATAAAATTTTATTTATTATTTCTCTTTCTTTTTTGCCATCATTCAAAAGATAGAAATAGTGTTCAAGTGTACGCACTACATACAATATCCATTAATGGTTTAATTCATTTTAAATATTTATTTTTTATGAATGATCATAAAAATTTATATAATGAATATATATTATATATAAATAATGACTAAAATTATGATATTTTTTAACCATGATCAAAATTTAAGGACCAAAACTACCGAACTAGATCATGCATGAAAAATGAAGCGGATATCACCCAGATCAGTGATTTAAATAAAGAAGTTTTCAAAAAGGAGACAAATGGTTATTAGTAAGTTATATATGGTATGGTATATATTATTATGTGGTTTTAATATAATTATAATAAATTTATATTTATTATAAAATTTTTTCCAACATGTATGATGGAAGTCTGACCTGAGGTAAGAGATTTTCATATAACCTTTTTCTGTGGGGGAAATGCCTTATACAACACATATTTATTTTATGCGGTGTATATACTACCCATGAATGAATTTTATGATTTTTAGAATAAAAATTTTGGGATATTAATATCCATCAAATTTTATTTATTTCATAGGGCCCATGATTCAAAAGCTACAAATTGGTAAGAGTTTTATGTTAAAATATCATTATTTATTAGGATTTTTCATTACTATTTTTCCAATGATAAATTATTATGATATATATATATATATTTAGATATCAATAATCAAATTAATTTTTTTTTCATACTATTATTTATTTAAAATTTAGTTTTTTTACCTTCATTTTCCTCCCTTTATGTTCCCAATAAACTCAAAATATTTTTTTAAGAAAAATAACCTTTATTTCTCTCTTCAATCTAGAAAACTTTTTCTTCAATATCCACCTTTAGTAAAAATTTATTTTAGAATGTTTTTACTATTATCCTACATTTTTTAAATAACTTTATAACCATTTTTTAGTTTTTAGAAAATTTTTTAATGGATTCTTCTAGATGTTTCAGAAATAAGTAATTTTTTGTTTTTTTACAAAAGTGTAAAAGGAATGTTCTCTTTTAAATTATATGATATAAATAGAATTTCCCAATTTCATGAAAACTAAATGAATTGAATATTAATTTAACATTCACAATTTTTACTTTAAAAGAAAATTTCTTTCATATCATTTTAGAAACATTTATATTTAAGATAAGTGATTTCAAAATGGAAAGGATATTTTCAATAGGATTGTTTTATAGATATTTAAATGATATTTCTATTTATCAATGAAAAAAAATCTTTTTTTTACATACGATTTATTATCAATGTGATCCTAGAATATTGTAAATATTATTTATCTTTATGGTTTGTGTTTATTATGGAAATTTGTTTATGAAACCATGTCTTTTTCCACAGGTTATGCTATGATTAAATGAGGAAATTCTTATGAAACCAATTTCATTTCCAGGGGTTATGTTATGATGAAAAGTTTATGGAACATGTTTATTTTAATGGGTTATTATAAGATGAATTTATTATGATCATGTGTCATGCATATGTATGGTTTTCATTATGTGATGGTGGTTAGAATAAAACCCAAGATGGTGGTTATATTATAACTAAGGATGATGGTTACATTATAACAAAGGATATTGGTTACATTATAACCAAAAAGTGGCAATTTTATTACCATGTATGGGGGATTTATATGTCTATTAATTTTATTTATTTAATTCTTATATGAGATAAATAGTACTAGAATGGGGAGTGAACCCATTTCAATAAGGAACATTGTCCATAATGACAGTATTGTGAGTCATCCTTGACTACTATGATGGTTTGGGGAGTGAACTCAACATATGTGATAGTATTTTAAATGATACACTACTAAAGAAATGATTTTATTTTCTTTTTTATGCTACAAACATATGTCTTAATCCAATGTTATTCACTCATGGCTCATGTTCTTAGATTTCATTATAATTCATTTCTTATGGACTGTTAAAATTTATTCCATGACTCGATATTATGATCTATGATATGTAGGGAATGGTTTTATAAAATTATTAAAACATTTTCTAGTACCATTATGTTCATTTTATGCTCAGTGATCATTGATATCTCCATCGCTTACCCGTATTGAGAATTTGAGCTAACCCTTTTTTATGTTTCTTTTCATTAGGCTATGAAGAAAATTATTATGTAGGATATGTGTATGAATGGTGATAATTATGAAAACATTAGTGGGAGATGATTTCAACATATTATTAATCAATTTTCATTGTGTCTATGTTTCTAAATATGCTAGACCTATATGATTTCGGTGTGGGCTGTTATTCCTTGAAAATAATATTTACCTAATAAGATGTAATATATATGTATGAAAATTCAAGACCCATATACATAATATTATCTTAAATATTATTTTGTTAGTGTATTTCGACCCTTATCGCCTTATATTCTAAATTGGATATATTTATTTCTAATTTATCAGGGATAAAACTTTATATTATTTTAAAATATTGAAACAATTAACCGAGTGGCACTCCCTTCACTTATAAAAGGGAACCATTTTTCCTATATTTTTTTACATAAATTGACCCATTTAGATCAAAAAATATCTTCGAAAATACCTTCCTAACACCCCACATGATTTCTGAGAGTGTTTAGTTTCACAAAAAATACTAACCTAGAAGCTGTGTGGTGTAAGGCAAATGAGGTTTTCTTAATAATTGGTATAACTATTAACTGATTGTTTTCAAATTTATATCATTATTCACCTCCTTCAAATATTTTATAAATATCCTGATATGACAACATTAGTATAATATATAGACTAA